>JAJJWX010003603.1:1200000-1584804 GCA_023529315.1 Papaver bracteatum
GATCTCATAGCAATTGAACAACTCTCTAACTAGTTCATTTGAGTCATTTAGACTAGTTATGGTGAAGAAGGATATGGTTGATATGAAAGTTATCATTTGGCTAACCATTTGGTTGACTAATATTGAACCAACTATTGTACACGTTTGGGTATGGTTACACAAACCAAAATCGTCAAGTACATGTGTGTATGTCAAGCTAAGTTTTCGATCTAACGGTTGAGAGATATTAGCTTGTATCTAATCAGGTTTTTATCTAATGGTGAATATTGAATGCTTTGTTACTAAGCTAACATTGATTGCAAACCATGATTTGAAAGACTATATAAAGGAGAACTCTAGCAACTGGGAAACCTAATCCCCACACATTATGTGTGATACTAATTTGCTAAGATAGAGTCGATTCTCCTTTAACCTTTGGTTTTCTTCTTCTAAAACCAGGTTAACGACTTAAAGACTTCATTGGGATTGTTAAGCCAGACCGATACTACTTTTATTGTAGTTGCGTGATCTGATCTTGCTGTTTCTATCGTACGAGTACAATTGTAATAATTGGCTTGAGATGTATATCTCCGATAGGCAAGATATAAAAGTAATCACAAACATCTTCGTCTCATCGTTTGTGATTCCACAACACACCCTTTATCATATTTTGATATCAATTTCTAGATCTACATATAAAAATGGTAGTAAAAGTGCTAAAATTATAAACGGACACCAAGATTTTTTACATGGTTCGATCAATATAATCTACATCCATGATTCTTCACTATGATTATTTGAATTTACATTTCATTTACATGGAGACTCCATTAATGAGTATTTGGAGCTCTAGATTTAATTTTAGGAGAAGAAGATGATAAAGAAAATAAACTCTCTCTAAAAAATATCTCTCTCTCTCTTTTAATAATTATTCCCCCCCCCCTTTCTCTCTCCTGTTCTCTTCTTTATATAGATATTTACATAGTGGATGACAACTCATAAACATCTAACCTAACCTTTAATTTCGGGTTTTTCTTACGATATTATCGCAGGTATGCAAATGTTAAATTCGCAACATTCCTAAATCTCGCTCAATCTTTACATTTTTCTCATATTTAAATTATCGTCATTTGTCATGTCGTTTCCTTAGTCAACCTGCGATGCTCACAAAGTGTCGTTGGTGAGAACTTCGCAAGTGTGTCCTTGCTGCGATATTCTGATCCTACATCTTGCCTCTTTTTTCTTGAATATTGCTTGAAGAGCGATCTTTAAGAAAAAATCTGTTGTTGTAGAAGTCTTTGATTTTTATTGATGAAGGAATAAGAGAAAGAATACTTTTCCTGAAAAGTACGTACTTGCCTCAATTCTTTTGTGAAGTTCCAAAGCATTGGGAAGTAATTAGAAGCATTGTCATGAAGTATAAGAAGTATTCAATCCTCAAAATATAAGAAGTATCTGTCCTTGAACGAGAGTAATAAGTATTGCCCCTATTCATGCGAAATTATTACTCCATTTTTGGTGAGGATTCTTGCCGAGAAGATAAAGAGCATAAAATGTTTTCTTAGTAATCCATAATTGCCTCTGTTCTTTATCTGTGAAGGTAGAATCCTTGTGAAAATGTTGAATGAGAGAGTTGTTTCTTCATTCTTATCTTGCCTCTGTCTCATGCGATAGTATAATCTCTTTAAGTTGCTTACAATTGTGCGAGATAATCATATTCTGCGAAACAATCACATCTCCTGCGAAATTATGTATGAGTCTACGAAATTCTGAATGAGTCTTCGAGATTATGAATGATCTTGCTAATTTCTGAATATTCCTGCTAGTTTCTGAATACTTCTGCGAGATTATGACACATTCTTTAAAATTCTGAGTAATTCTGCGAATTTCTAAAGTACTCTACGAAATTATGAAGTACTCTGCGAAATTCTAAATAATGCTCCCGAAATAGTGCTGCGAATAGTGTTGCAAAATTCTTACATATTCTGCGTAAAAATTTTTAAAATACATGTGAGAATCTAATGCTTACTTAATGATTATGTTATGAAATGTGTATGCGATGTTTATGCCATGAAATGTTTATGCGATGATTTTATGATGTTTATATGATGAGAATGCTTATCTATTGCAATGTATATCTAAAGTTTGTGTTACTTAGCTCATTTTGTCGCGGTAAAATTGATGTAGCTTTAAATCGCTTTCATTCTTCATTTCTCTGTTTTTGTCACTAGTATATGCATTCCTCTTTGCATATTTATTGTTCTCGCAAGTTCATTTGCTTGTGCCTCATTTTTCTTGCTCATTGTTTTATTGTATCCACTGTTTATTCCTGCACTATTAGTCTTGCATAATATAATTAAAATATCAGAGGTGCATAATCTCAATTTCATTTCAGTATATATATTCGCAAGCTTGTTTGCTCACATATAATCATTTTTGCAAGCTTATTTGCTTACTTTCATATGTGGTCTTATTTTTCCTTCCTAGTTAAAGGTCTTATTTCGCCACATTTTTTTTTCTTTGCGACAAAATCGCAGGACGTCTTTACACTTTCATGTATTGACCCATTGATCTTGTCTTATCTCTTGTATTATTGCGTCAGCAGGATATTTTTCACGCGATAATATGACATGCCTAAATATTCTTGCGAATATAAAGCCCCATGAAATTGCCGTCTTGCGATGAAATCGCAGGACGTCTTTACATTTTCATGCAATGACCCATTGATCTCATCTTATCTTTTATCTTGGCTTTTTGCCTCTTTTTATATTTGTTGCACAAATATGACAAGCCTTGATACTCTTGCGAGTAAGAAGTCTCATGACATTTGCGCCTTAAGACACTTATCAGCTCCCTAATGGAGGGTTCCGCCCTTATCTCCCCCTGGTTGCCCCTTCAAGGAGGCGTACATCGTCCATACAAGACTAGCTCCTCCCATCCAGATTTACCAACAACCAGTTCTTTTCGCAACCTCTTATCCTTTTTGCCTATATGGCTTATAGTTACGAGACTGCACCCTAAGTGGGGTTTTCTTCAGGCCGAGTGCATTATAGTCAAGACTTGCCAAGAATGACCAGGGTAGGTTCATCTTCCCCAGGCACTCTTGGCTCAACCGTGTACCGTGACACCTTGATCATATTATGCACTCCTTAGAAGAGACCCTCGGTCGTCCAACCAAGGTATAACCTTATATATATAGTTGGAAATCCAAGGTACCTCTCCCGGATAGGCTTTCTTGAGCCCCACATCTCCATGACTTAGGATCCAACATCGGTATAACCTTACCCCCGAGCCATGCAATCAGATACCCCCTTATATGACGTACTTTAGGTCTTACATTTGCCTCTTGCGAAATTTTATTCGCGAACTAGGGTGTACGCCATAAAGGTTCGTCCCATTCTTATGTCTCTGCGAAATTTTCGCGTTTCTTTATTCTCTTATTCATTCTTTCATTTCTGTCATTTCTTTCATTCTCATAATATCATATCATTTGAAGCAAAGTAAATATTCAAGAAAAATTCTAATACATTGTAATTATGAAATCTTTGTAGTTGTGAAAGTTTTGTAATTCTGCGATTGTATCGTATTTTGTAAACCAAACCAAACCAAATCAATTTTTTTAAAAAAAAAAAAAAAAAAAAAATCTTAGAAACCATAAAAATCTTTGAAATATTTTTTGAAATCTTGCGATTGTATCGCTTTTTGGAAATTAAATAATTTTTTTTTATTTGTTGTAAGTAAAATGTTCTAGGTTGGGGTACTTAGCTCTTATGTGAGTTGTCTGAATGTCTCGCAGCAAAAAGAAGAATGAGAGATAAGACTTGAACCCTTGACCTGCCTCTTGCATTTTCTCGCACCATACCAACTGTGCTAACGCTCTTTTGCGAAATAATCAAAGATCTTGCGAAGTAATCAAAGTTTAACTATTCGAGAGACAATTATGTAGAAATTTTGCATAACAAAAATAAACTTGTGAGAAGCAAGAATTGATCCCGTGATCTACTGCTTGCATTCATGCCTCCTAACCAACTGTGCTAGTTCCCTTGCTTGCGAAATAATCAAAGGTTGTCTTGCGAACCTCTCGTAACAAAAATAAACTTGCGAGAAACAAGAATTGATCCCGCGACCTGCTCCTTGTGATGTATCACACTGAACCATCTGTGCTAACGCTCCTCTGCGGAATGTCCGTGCAAAATAATCATCAACTTTCTTCTATGTGAAATACACCTGCGAAATTATCAAGGATTTCGCGAAAAAATATGCATGTGTTGGGACTTGAAATCGCGACCATGAAATCAGTAACTTCGCAGATCACCAACTGTGCTGCATTTTGTTTGCAAAATAATGAAACAATGTTGCGAAATTATCTATTTTTTCACCCATTGTAAAAACAAGAAAACTATGCTCGCAAGCAAATTCGAACCTATGACCACAAACTCACAAATTGTTCTCTGGACCAACTGTTCAAGAACCTCTCTACGAAGTTAACACATAACTGTTTTCCTTATTCTTTTATTCTCCAATGAGAAGAAAATGAAAAATATGTGTCTCTGCGAATTGGAACCCGTGACCTCTTGTTTGTTCTTTGAACCTTGAACCATCTGTTCTAGTATTTCTTTGAGAGATCATTGCATAACACTTATTATTTGTTCTTTTATTTTTCCTTGGTATTTCATCAAAAATATGCGAAAATATCGCAGTTAGGAAGAATTGATCCTTTGTATAAATATGCGAAGTTCTCATAACCTATTCTTTTTAGTTGTCCTTTGTATAAGCTTTCTCTTTGTCCCTTTCTATTTTCTTTTCTAGCCATGCAATTTTATCTTTCTTTCTTGCGAGAGTTCATTCCATGCGAGCATTCACCATGAGTAATGCAAGTTTTATATCAACTTCATAAAATTGAAAACAAGGATAATCATCAATTTTATTTTATTTTTAAAATCGCATAACCTAAAAAGTACGAAATTTTTTGATCTCTGAAATTCGAGAAATTCGCACAATCTAAAAAAATTGAAATTCGCATGGCCTAAATTTTTTCATACGTTTTCTGTCTAATTTTTTTTTTTTTAAACTCTAAACTCATTATTTTAAAAATCAATCCAATGGGTTTGTAAAACAAGTTTTATATGTTGCGAATCTATAAACCAGACTTACGTTTAACTAGGTTTTTAAGAGAAAATCAAAATTTCATTGAGACAGATTGTAGTTTTCTGTGAATTTTTTTGAAGAATTTTGCTATAAATAATCAGATTTAAATGTTAAGAGAGAAAGAAATGAGGTTAGAAGAAGGAATTTATCTTTTTTAAGATGTAGATTCTGCTGATGTAGAGATTTATCCTTTTGACATAGCTTTGCATCTTCATTTTTATCTTTATCTTTTACTTTCTTCCACTGTGTTGTCGGTGTTTGATTGAAGACACAATTTCTCCATTGAAATTTCCACTTTTCCTCTCAAATTGTTTAGATCCCACGAATTCTAACTCTCCCAGTAGCTAATTTCTTTGAATCTTCTTCAATCTATCAAATACTAGTCCCTGTTTCTAGCGCCAAAAATGTAGTTGCAGGAAATCCTACAACACACCCCTTATCATATCTTGATATCAATTTCTAGATCTACATATAAAAATGGTAGTAAAATTTCTAAAATTATAAACGGACACCAAGATTTTTTTACATGGTTCAATCAATATGATCTACATCTATGGTTCTTCACTATGATTATTTGAATTTATATTTGATTTACATGGAGACTCCATTAATGAGTATTTGGAGCTCTAGATTTAATTTTAGGGGAAGAAGGTGATAAAGAAAACAAACTCTCTCTCTCTCTTTTAACAATTATTCCCCCCCCCCCCTTCTCTCTCCTGTTCTCCTCTTTATATAGATATTTACATAGTGGATAACAGCTCATAAACAGCTAACCTAACCTTTAATTTCGGGGTTTTCTTGCGATATTATCGCAGGTATACAAATATTAAATTCGCAACATTCCTAAATCTCGCTCAATCTTTACATTTTTTTCATATTTAAATTATCGTCATTTGTCACGTCGTTTCCTTAGTCAACCTGCGATGCTCGCAAATTGTCGCTGGTGAGAACTTCGCAAGTGTGTTCTTGCTGCGATATTCTGATCCTACATCGTCGATTAAGACTATTGTGAGGTGATTGATAAAACTGAGCTGTTCTTCGGGAATATAAGTCTGGTTTTATTGATTGGTTCCTGTTCACCTTGATTTATCAAAAGGCGGAACAAAACTCATGGGTTTATTCGTGGGAGACGAATTTATCTATCTTGTAGACTTTTATTTGTGAGACAGATTTGTCTATTAAAGTCTTCGACTTTGGGTCATAGCAACTCTTGGTTGTGGGTGAGATCAGCTAAGGGAATCAAGTGCGCAGTATCCTGCTAGGATCAGAGGCGTAGGAGAATAATTGTACCTTGCATCAGTGTGAGATTGATTTGGGTTCAACTACAGTCCAGACCGAAGTTAATTTGGAGTAGGCTAGTGTCTGTAGCGGCTTAATACAGTGTATGTTTAATCTGGACTAGGTCCTGGGTTTTTTTTTGCATTTGCGGTTTCCTCGTTAACAAAATTCTGGTGTCTGTGTTATTTCTTTTCCGCATTATATTTTAATATAATTGAAATAATTCAGGTTGTGCGTTGTTCAATTAATTAGAATATCCGATCTTATTGGTTATTGATTTAAATTGATTGACACTTGGATATTGGTCTTTGGTACCATCCAAGTTATCTCTCAGACTCGCGAATCATATTTGTTTGAGTAAATCAAGTTGAGAGATTGAGATAATAACTCCTTAAGTATTTTCTATTAATTGAGTCTAGTTGATTCTCTAGAATACAAATCGGAGTTGTCCATATAGATTGCTAAACGAAATATTGGGTGTGGTTGTTAGACCCCCGCTTTTTCAATTGGTATCAGAGAAGGCAAACACGTTCAAGACCTCATAAGTCTGTGATTATAGCGATCAAACTCTATTGACAGAGGTGTTATCTCAATAAACGTACCACCAGTCTTCGATGGATTTAATTACTTATGGTGGAAAATTACTATGCGCGCTTTTCTTCAAGCACGTGATTTCCAATCATGGGTATATGTTGTTAATGTCTATGATGCTCCCGTTGAGGCAGTTGGAGGTGTAAATGTTCCAAAGAATATTGCTGAATACACTTCTGCAGAGATTCTTGTTATAAAGCAAAACTCCGACGGTTTGAATATAATCATACATGCCATTACCCCAAATCTTCAGCACCATGTGTCTAATTGCAATGAGTCGCAAGAATCTTGGGATCTTTGCAACCATATTTGAAGGTATCACTAGTGAAAAGAAGCTAGGATTAAAAACCTTAATTCCGATTGGGAAACCTTCGTATGGAAGATGAAGAAACATTTGATGAGTTTAATCACAAAGCGTATGAAATTATTAATGCATCTTTGCATTGGGTAAGACTTTTCCTGAAAAGGACATTGTGATGAAAATTCTCAGATCGATTCCATCTAGATATGATTCTAAGAAGCATGCCATCGTTGAGGGAAATAACCTAGATACTCTTTCCAAAAATACGCTGGTTGGAAAGCTTAAGATCTATGATCATGAACTTTCATCCAAATCCAAGGATGTTGCGTTCAAAGAACAAAAGGACACTAAATTACTTGATAAAAGTAAAAAAAGTGTATATCTCTGAAGATTATCACTCTGAGAAAGATTCATCAGATGAAGATCTTGACAAATCAGTCTCGATGATCACAAGACAATTTAGGGATCTTCTGTTGAAGAGAAGTAAACGGTTCTCCAGAGATAAGCCTAAGGCATCATTCAAACCTCATAATCGTGTTCCTCCTAAAAACAGGGATATTGATGAAACTGATGATGAGGATATGACTCAGTGCTTTAAGTGTAAGGGATTTAGTCATTTTGCAAACGAGTGTATTACTACAATTATCAAAATCAATATTTTCACCAAGAAGTGCAACACTTGATTTCCCATCTTCATTAGAGTCATAACTGTCAAATATTTCATCAAGAGTTGCTGCAATTTTGATATTCTTTCAGAAGATAATCCAACCATTCTGGAATAAAAAGTTGACTCTTTTCTTGGAAACTCTATTTATAATATTTCAGGATCCACTATGTGCCTAGCTACTTGCACATTTCAAAATCCTAATTACTATCCAAGTGTGACGTGCTCATATTGTTCATTAAAAGGTCATGAACTCTCAAAGTGTTACAAGTTCAAACATAAAAAAAGACACGTCAACAAACTTCAACGAAGAGCAAATCATTTAGCAAGAAAGCTTAAACTTGCTCAGAAGACCGCAGAGGTATGTGAGATTTTATCTTCATCTAAGAGGTTAGTTTCCAAGGAAAAACCAAAACCATTTGAAAAGAAAGTACGGTCAAACTGTTTTGATAGACATAAGTCTGTGGATTTTCCACAAGAGGAAATTGGTGGACAAATTGTAGTTCACCACAACGTAACTTGATTGTGTTGTTCTATAATCTTGTCTCATGTGCCTGTTCAAAAGAGACAATGATTTTGTACCTCTCAGGCTTTAGGAAAAGTTTTTTTTTCTTCTTTTCTTAGAAGTGTTTTATTTTTGTCTATCAAACAAAATAAAAGGTACTATCGACAATTCTACTCTTTATAGGGATAAGAGTTGAGCATATACGAACCTGTTTTAGGTTTCGATCCCTATATTCCTTTTCCTTCTCTAAAATCTCTTTTTTTATCTCAAGACTACTTGTTGAGCCGATTGTGATTTCCTCTCACAAACCCACACGTTCATGGATGCTCCAAGAATGATGTCTTCTGATGAAAAAGAAGGTAATGTGATTGTTAAGCCATCAATCATGAAGGAAAAAGAAAAATCTTCATTGCCTCCAACCTTGAAAAGAAAAAGAAGGAATATGAGGAAGGCAAGAGTTGTTCCTTCAAATTCTCAAAAGTTTTCTGATATTGTTGAAGTGTTGAAGGAGCTTTGAAAGGAGATTCAACAAATAAAGGCTTTTGTGTAAAAGACTCATGAGATTCAGAAGGCCCTGGTTCGACAACAACATCCAAGAAGGTTCATCGATATAAACTCCTTCCTTAATAAACCTTATGTTCCCATGGCTATTGACGAAAAGGAGTTTGGGGACGATAATGAATTCTTCAAAGGTCTTAATGCCTAGTAAATCTTCTATTTTTCTCTTTTTGTTTAGAAGAATAACTAGTGTTTTGGAATAGCCATTATTGTGATTACACATAACTATATCCAATGTTTTTCATCTTCTTGTTTTTAGATTTATTGGTTTAAATTCTAAACTTGTTTGGAAGATGATCGTTGCAGTATTAATCTCTTGATTTTATATATTGCAATATTTTGATGGGATTTGTGTGTTTACGTCCGTGAACTTGATTGTCCCATATTTTGTCAAAAGTCAAGTCGTTCGTGAATTGATATGCAAATATTGATAAAAGAATGAATAGACTTTTGACAAACACAAAAGTTAAGCCTATATTGTCAATTATTTATGTAAGATATGTTAAAATCTTTTGTGATTCAAGGATTATTTCTATTGTGTGTCATTGTGCAAATGGTGATGGAAACATAGAATGAATCCTTGTGTATTCCGCAGTAATTGATCTTCCCTGATACATATTTTGTGTATTACTGTGAGACTCCGTATTGTGCCTTATATTGAGCATTAAACAACGTGATTAGCTTAGTTTTTTTCCGTAAGATACTTTACGTCGAGTATTTTGAACTAAATCAATCATGTTGTGTGATTGTTTAGCACTCCATAAGTTTTCTTATGTTTGAGCACTTCTTTGAGTGGGTTGGTTATTTATGATTAACTTAGTCATTTCTCCATAGAATGTTCTTATGTTGAGTGTGGCCAGTTAAATTGATTACTCTTGTAATTAGTTTGGTTGAGTACGGCAATTAGATTATTTGCGAGTTTTCTTGTGATTAATCTAATTGATTTATTAAGTCTCCATAAGTTTACTTGTGTTGAGCATATTTAATCAAATTAATCTTGGTTCGCTTGGGTTAATATTATTGAATATTTCTTGTTGGATTCCAAATTCATACTTGTATGTAATTTGTTGAGTCTAAAGAAATCCTTCTTTTCTTTTTTGAAAATAAGGTCGCTCTTGTTGTTCCTTAGGGAATGACATATTATGGGGGAGAGATCTTTTGAACTTGTGCTTAATTGCCAAATCTTTGTGGGGAGTGTGGTTGTGGAATATTAGAGGGGTTATCTTGCGTCTTTATAAAATCCTTGATGAATGCATTTAGCCTCGGCTTTATGATTGCATCTAAATAAGATGACATACATTTACCTTTGGTCATGAAATGTCTCTTACGGAAATTTTATTAGGATCCCGTTCTTGTACCTTTGCCAATTTTATTGACAAAAAGGGGGAGAATTAATATGTAGTTCACACTACAAATACATATGGTTTTCGGATAATTATGTAAGGGGGGGTGGTTTCCATGTGAGATGGAGTATTGACTAAGGGGAGTGAAGTATCACCATAGTATTGTTGTTGAAGTTGTGATGCAATTGGACTTTGACGCTGTGTAATAATACTATGATATTGTATAACAATGATTGAGAACCGATGCTTTTTTCATTTTTATAGCTAGGAATATTCAACAACGATGATGCTAAACTTACAACCTTTGGGATCATTGGAATACTTGGAAGTGACAAAGATTTCGAGTATTGTTGAAGATTAGACATGTGGAATAGGAGCTACAAAGTTTATTTATATATTTTTTTGTATTCCATATGTATTAATAGTTTTGCCACTAAAATTGACAAAGGGGGAGATTGTTAAAGCATTGCTCGGTCGAACTCGCATGCGTTTCAATCTCAAGCATGTTTGTTTATGTTAGTGATCAAAACTATAAAGTCTTGATTTCTAGTCTACTATACCTAAGGTCTCGGACTAGGATAGAAAGTGTAGTTGAGCTCAATAACTCCATGAAAATCATCATACAAGACGAATGACTACTCAAGGAACCAGTGGATCTTCATCGACTAAAAGGTATGTGGAGACTTAAACTTATATATCACTCAAAAGTCTATCTACTCTGTCTCCTATCTTGAGACAAAAGTCGTATTACTATATAGACTAAGAATATACACATGAGATATTTCGAGCTGAGTATATCTCGCTTATCTATTTCTCGAAGTACGTGTTGGTAAAGCTTTCGCTTTATCCAAGTTCATCTTTATCTAGTGACGAAATTCATGTTATGTTTCAATCATTTTGGAAATCGCTCTGACGAAAAATAGTTTGTGAATAACAACTATATGACGTCCTCTGAGAATGTTTCAATGGTTGAAATGAGAGTTTAGACAATATAACCACTGGGGGATATAAACATTGTTGTGGTAACACATATATGTATAAGTCCTTAGCACTTGAACCAAAGTTTGCGAACTTTGTTGATCAAGTGAAACCGGAACTTGAGCAGTCAACCCAGTCTGCAAACGTGCATAGTTCTCGAACCCGAGAATTTCTGCTGGAGTTGTAGCTCGGTTTCAGTCCGCAAACTGACGGAAGTTCTCGAACCCGAGAATTTCTGCTGGAGTTTGTGAACTCCAACCGGTTAACTTGAGTCCGCGAACCCAGTCCGCGAACTTGAGTGGTTATATCTAAAAACGATGTTCATGAACTTATCTAAATTATCTAAGGAATGCTATTGCAAACCGTGGATTTATAGTTCATGAATCGATTCGAGTGAATCACATCATTTTTGCTTCAATTGTGTCTTGTGTAGTACATGAGATATCATATCAATTGAATAATTATCTAACTAGTTCATTTGAGTCATTTGGACTAGTTATGGTGAAGAAGGATATGGTTGATATGAAAGTTATCGTTTGGCTAACCATTTGGTTGACTAATATTGAACCAACTATTGTAAATGTTTGGGTACGGTTACACAAACCCAAATCGTCAAGTACATGTGTGTATGGCAAGCTAAGTTTTCGATCTAATGGTTGAGAGATATTAGCTTGTTTCTAATCAGGTTTTCATCTAACGGTGAATATTCAATGCTTTGTTACTAAGCTAACATTGATTACAAACCCTGATTTGAAAGACTATATAAGGGAGAACTCTAGCAACTGGGAAACCTAATCCCCACACATTCTGTGTGATACTAGTTTGCTAAGCTAGAGTCGATTCTCCTTTAACCTTTGTTTTTCTTCTTCCAAAACCAGGTTAACGACTTAAAGACTTCATTGGGATTGTGAAGCCAGATCGATATTACTTTTCTTGTAGTTATGTGATCTGATCTTGATGTTTCTATCATACGAGTACAATTGTAATAATTGGATTGAGATTTCTATATCCGATAGGCAAGATATAAAAGTAATCACAAACATCTTCGTCTCATCGTTTGTGATTCCACAATATCTTTTTTCGCTGCGTCGATTAAGACTATTGTGAGGTGATTGATAAAACTGAGCTGTTATTCGGGAATATAAGTCTGGTTTTATTGGTTGGTTCCTGTTCACCTTGATTTATCAAAAGACGGAACAAAACTCATAGGTTTATTCGTGGGAGACGAATTTATCTATCTTGTAGACTTTTCTGTGTGAGACTGATTTGTTTATTAAAGTCTTTGACTTTGGGTCATAGCAACTCTTGGTTGTGGGTGAGATCAGCTAAGGGAATCAAGTGCGCAGTATCCTACTGGGATTAGATGCATAGGAGCATAATTGTACCTTGGATCAATGTGAGATTGATTGGGTTTCAACTATAGTGCAAGCCGAAGTTAATTTGGAGTAGGTTAGTGTCTGTAGCGGTTTAATACAATGTATGTTTAATTTGGACTAGGTCCCGGGGATTTTCTGCATTTGCGGTTTCCTCGTTAACAAAATTCTGGTGTCTGTGTTATTTCTTTTCCGCATTATATTTTTATATAATTGAAATAATACAGGTTGTGAGTTTTTCAATCAATTAGAATATCCGACCTTATTGGTTGTTGATTTAAATTGATTGACACTTGGATATTGGTCTTTGGTACCATCCAAGTTATCTCTCTTTGATTAGACTCGTGAATAATATTTGCTTGAGTAAATCAAATTGAGAGATTGAGATAATAACTCCTTGAGTATTTTCTATTGATTGAGTCTAGTTGATTCTCTAGAAAACAACTCGGAGTTGTCCATACAGATTGCTAATCGAGATATTGGGTGTGGTTGTTAGACCCACGCTTTTTCAGTTTGCAATAACATTCCTTAGTTTATAAAGATCAGCTCATAAACATCGTTTTTAGACATAACCTACTCAAGTTCGTGGACTGGGTTCGCGGATTTATGTTCCCGGATGGAGTTCACAAACTCCAGTAGAAATTCTCGGGTTTGATAACTTCGCCAGTTCACATACTTAGCTCACGCACTTCTCTCGGTTTCACTTGATCAACAAAGTTCGCAAACTTTGGTTCAAGCAATAAGGACTTATACATATATGTGTTTCTACAACAATGTTTATATCCTCCAATGGTTATATAGTCTAAACCCTTATTTTAATCATTGAAACATTCTCAGAGGACGTTATATAATTGTTATTCACAAACCATTTTTCGTTAGAGCAATTTTCAAAGTGATTGAAACTTAACATGACTTTCATCACTAGGTAAAGATGAACTTGGCTAAAGAGAAAGCTTTACCACCATATATTTTGAGAAATAGATAGGCGAGATATACTCGTCTCGAAATACCATATGTGTATAATCTAAGTCTATATAGCAAAACGACTTTTATCTCAAGATAAGAGATAAATAGACTTTTGAGTGATAGATAAGTTCAAGTCTCCACATACTTTTTAGTCGATAAAGATCCACCAGTTCCATAATTAGTCCTTCGTCTTGTATGATGATTGCCATGGAGTTCTTGAGCTCAACTACACTTTCTATCCTAGTCCGAGACCTTAGCTATAATAGACTAGAAATCAAGACTTATAGTTTTGATCACTAACATTGAAAAACATGCTTGAGATAGCAACGCATGCGAGTTAGACTGAGCAATGCTCTAACATCATGGAATATGGAGGTCATGGTGTGCTGATACCTGGAACCGGCATTTTTCAGACTGAAGGGCATCACTACATAATAGAAATTTTCATATGGGGTTTAGAAGGCGGTCTTCTTTGCGTCTGACGGGGCCATCCTTATCTTCTTATACCCGCTGAGGACATCCATGAAGGAGAATCATTTCTTACCCCCCGTTGCGTCTAGCGTCATATCGATATTGGGAAATGGGAAGTCATCCTCTGGGCATGCTCGATTCAGGTATCTGTAAATCCACACATCACCCGATCTTCCCATTATTTTTTAATACATGCACCATGTTAGCTAACCAAGTTGGGTACTGGATAGGCTTAATGAACTTGTCCTTCAACAACCGTTCCACCTATTCCTTTATTGTGAGAGACGTGGCCCTAGGGAACTCCCGGATCCTTTGCTTTACATGCTTGAACTCGGGTGACACTGATGTAGTTTTGAAGTGTGGTAAGTAAAGATTCGTTGCTTGGACTTTTATAAAGATTTGGTTTTTGATTACTAAAGAAAATACTAAGACAAACTATTAAAATTGATTTTTTTGTTTACCAAGGAGAGAAGAGTCTATGGTTTTGGATTCCACTACTTCTAATAATAGTAAACTCAATAACAATTTCGATGACAAAATACAACAGTTTACTCAAAAAAATTTCGAACCCAATCTCATGCTTTGGAAGATATGACAATACAATCTCTTTTTATGACTTTCGTCGCTATTCTAAGGCCTAATCCTCCTTCGCTTATAAAATAACGGTAGAAACTACCCAAAACTATTATTACGAAGCATGTAAAGAAGAGAGAATTTTTAATATTTTAAAAACACAATATTGGAGTATTTATTGTCAAAGAAAATAATTACTAAATATTACTCATCAAAAATAGCTTCTTCCAAAACCCTAGAGAATATATTTAGCTACTCATAGAATCAAAATTGAAGAAGCTTTCATTAATCATTGTATTCCAAAAGATATAAATAAGCTTACAATGTTTCTGCAGTAAACGATATAAGTCTGTTGTTGTTGGTAAACGATAAAGCTTCTTGCTGTTGAACTGCGACACTATGATTCTGCTGTTGAAAACAACACCCTTCTGCGACTGTTCTGGGCGTACTTTTGTTCTTGGTGTTCTTGAGTTCTTGCATCAGCAGGTAGGTTTCTGAAAGTTATGATTTTTCGATTCTAAGCCTAGGTTTTTTCTCCAAAGTATATCTCTCCTATGTGACCTCAAGCCCTCTATTTATACACCATCAAAACCCTAAAATCCCGAGTTAATCTCTTCTTTTCCTTCACGGCAAGCCGCGGCTTTTCCTCAGCCGCCCTGAATGTGATGATTCAGCCCTTCTCTTCCCAATTCTTCTACCACACAGACCTAGTTTAGCTCAAACAGGCCCATAGAAACAAGATCCATTGATTGAGTCGCATCCAAAATCGCGAATTTCGTTAACAGAACTTTTCCGGCGAGTCTTTCCTGATTTGCTTAAAACGGATTATCCAGCCCAACTGGGTCGATTCCATATGCTACATCCTTCCTTTTAAGCTCTTAAAAGTCAGCCCAAGAGATTTCAGCCATTGAATCTCACTCAAACCACTTCAAAAATCGAACCCTAAATCGCCGAAGCTGAGGAATGTTTCCGGCCAAAAATCTTTGTTTTGCTCCAACTCGAATTCTAGCCAATTTTAATGAATTCTGAGACCATCACCATCCCTATTTAGTCTTGAAGAACAAACCTAATGAATTTCAGGGCTTTAGTCTCACCATAACTCCTCCAAATCTTCAACCCTAATTTGTAACCAATTTTCCCTCCAAAATTCAAATTTGAAATGAAGAAGATGACTCCCCTTATCCAACAGCGGTGTCCCTTTAGCAATTTGGGCTACGTTTAGCCATTTTTGTGGTTGCAAATAATAATTTTTGGGGTACAAAGATTACCTTTGGGCTGTAGATAGTGAAAACTCCTCCGGGTGCCTTTATTAATTCTTCTGGGACATTTCTGGGGGTGCTTTTAACACTTTTCTGGGTGCTTTAAGTAGTATCTCGAGCAGCATATCTTACTTCTCATATCCACTTCTTTTCTTCAATATTTATACATCACTAAGGCTGTCATTCTTTTCAGACATAACTTGCATCACTAAAGCCGACATTCCTTTCAGATAGAGATGAAGAAATAAAAGTGAATACTGAGAAATAATTTGCCTCCAACAGATTTTAAGCGACGTTTCCTCTTCTTTTGCTCCAAAGTACCTAAAACACAAAATCAAAAAAAAGATACATAATTTACAAGAAAACTTCGCAAAGAAAGCATCAATACTAGATAAATATCAAGGTGTTTTAGACACCTATCAGACACTCCGAGGTAGTGGGCCACGAGATTGCTATCTAATCTCGACATCTCTTCGTAGTCAAAGGCGAAGACATCCTTATAGTCTCTGAGTAGTGTGATCAACGCTTCTCTCTCTTCTCCTCCTAAGCTTTTGCTTATCATGATGGGGCGCTTGTCCTCCTGCGTTCCTATGTTAATTTCTTCCATACCATCCATAGTGAGGTCCCCAGGCTTCGCTCTTCTGCATCCCCCTGGGTCGCTTCTATAAGCTGGTCTCGTAACTTCTCATCATTGATCGCTTTGTAAGGTAAATCAGCTAAAATCTTCTCAGCATCTTCTGAGGGTGTCTCCACTTTGTTTACTGACGCATTGGCGCGCTCCTGCACATTCATGGGTACTCCCTCGACTGATTGCTATAAACGGTATATGTGCCCTCCATCCGGCTTAGAAAAGCGCTGAAATCTAGGTTGCCCTTCTTGTTTCATTTTTCTTTCAGATGGGAACACCATTCTAGATGGCCTAAATAATGATTTGGAAGGCTCCAGATTTTCTTCCTCTCCACACTTAGGGAGCGGGGTAAGTTGTACTTTGGGCATTTTATCCGCCTCCTTCGGTTCATTGTAGAAGACTATGTCTACCATGTATGCTTCCTCTGTGTCGAACTCGTGGCGTGGATTCAGTACTTCTTGCCTCATATATTGGTCTTAATACATTGGTGATATGTTTATGCCACCACTTTATGGTTGAGTAGCCATCCTCGCCCTGGTAATACATGGAATGTGGTGTCATCTTCCAGCATGTGGAATGGTGTAAGTGCTCGGATAAGGCCGACTCTCATGACTAGATTGACGATCCCGATGGCTGTCTGGGTGTGACCGATGAACCCCTTTACTGCTGTAGTTTACATCCTGATCGCGGACCGATGTACTCCCAGGATGTCTAACGTATGCATGGAAACTAGATTTAGAGACGTGCCCCGTCTACGAAGGCTCTCTTTAGTGGGTGTTTATTGATGTGCACAGTTAAGTACAATGGCCTAAGGTGTTCTCCTGGATAGCAGATGTCTTCATCTATAAACACAATCACCTCCTTGGGGAGGGGGTCATAGGTCTTTCTTGCCGCGATAGCCGCTATAGCCTTGGATGCTTCTTTGATTTGATTTTCACTAAAACTAAGGAAATCAAAGAACTGTTGGGCGAGTATTGTATGTGCGAACTTACTAGCCACGCCATCTATGCTTGTGAATGCATGGTTCTCCATTTCGAATTCACATGCCTCTCCCTCATTGTCATCCAATGGTTTCCAAACATCTCCACTCGTGTCATGAGAGGGCATCATAACTTGATGTTGAGTTACCTTGCCATCTTCAGGATTGCTCATCTCGATCTCGCCTATCTCCAACTTCCTCTAGAACATTCTTCGGAGGTTGTAGCAGTCGACTGTGGGATGATGTATCCTTTTATGGTAGTGATAGTACATAGCATCATTCTTTTCAATGGTGCTGGGGTCCATTCTTGTCGGGGGCAGTTGGGTTTTTTTATTCGCTACTTATTGTTCCAACAGACCCACGATATTCTCTTTGCTACAAGGTAATGGTAGAGGGAGCGCATGTGGCTGGTTCTTGTATGACTGGTTCTCTTGTGTGCCCCAACCTTTTTTATTATTGTTCGCTCAAGTATTCCTGGGCATGTTCGATACAGTATTGACTGTATTGTGCCAAGCGTAGTCTAAGTTGTGTTCCTCTATACAATCGGCGATTCTTGCCGTCGCTTCTTCTAGCTCAATGAATGTCAGGAATCATAAGTTGATCAGGCTTTTCTTGAAGGACGGTGTCATTCCACGTACGCAGATCTCCACCAGCGCTTCTTCCTTGATGTCCTCATAGCAGTCAACGTGAAGAGGCGGGACCTGGTTATGAATTTTCCTATTTCTTCTCCTAGACGTTGGTTACACTTGCTCAAATTTATAGTTGTAACTTTTGTTTTTGCTGAATAAAACTTATGAAGGAAAAGGGTGGACATGGACGACCATGAGCTAATGCTTTCTGGTTTTAGGTTGTCATACCAAGTAAACGTTGTATCGGTCAGTGACTTCGGGAACTCCCTCAGTCACAACTTCCAATTAGTCACATAGTGGACAAGGATCGGCTACGGTGTTCCCGCGCATTCCCTTGCCCGTTATATACCTTGAATTTTGGTGAAGTATAATCCTCTGGGTATTGGTAATCCGTGATTTCGGAGGAGTATGAGCTAGCCATGAAATCGTAATTATCTTGTTTTACTGCCGTATAGTTCATTTCTAGGTACCTAGCTATCGTCTCCTGCGTCATAGCTATTGGTTCCTCTTCCTTTTCTTTTGCGCTCTCAGTTGCTCCTCTGGTGTTCTGCTCAGCTCTGGTTGCCTTCAGTAATTTCTCGAGTTCTTGTTCTCTGCGGATGTGATCCACTAGATCTTTTTGCATTTCCTTTAACGAAAGCTACAAGGACGGCGTGTTCTCGACTTTCTGCTATTTGTTATTCTCCAGCGAAGCGTCTGGCTTCTTCGTCTGTGTGATTGGGTCCGACACTATCCCTAATCTCTCATCCTCTGAATTGAGTGGTGGGTTATTTGTCTGATTCACTGCCGCGCCCGAACTAGCACCTCCTAGGTATGTCATGGTGAGCTAGGTACGAGCCTCCCACTATGGTCTCCAAATGTTTAAAGGTGATTTTAGTTTTAGTTCTACTTGTCCTAGTCACACCAGATGACCTCAGTTTACTAGGAATGGTAAGAGAGATAATTGCCTTTCCATTGTACCTTATCCTTCCTTATATAGACTTTCCAAAACTCCCTCCTTTTATGACATCATGCCACATGTCTTAAACCTCCTTAATTACTTCTAATGACATTCCTTAATATAACCTCTTCCTTCTTCATTGATCCCTTCCTTGTACCTCTTGTCTCATGGGTATTTTCTTATTAGACTTGGGCTTAGTCCCAAGTCCCCATGTCTTATGCTAGGCTTACCTCCCCCTTTGGGGGCATTCCAAACCCGTTAAGGGGTATTGTTTTTCATGTATCAACAGTCTCAACATTCCTAGACTTTCTAGTCTAACCTATCGAAGTTGGTCTCTAGTACATTTAATCAAGCGACTCTAATTGAGTTTTGATACTAAAATATGACAACCAAACTTGACATACCAACGCTTGGTGGGTTCAACCGAGCAATGCTCTAACACATGGCTATAGATTTCTTAAGACCCATAAAAATAATAATCAAGATTCAAGATAGAGGTGTCGTATTCTTTCCCCTTTATGCTTAAATTAGCTCTCGAAGTTGATAGCTAGCGAAAGCAACCAATAAATCAAGTAATATTGTAGCATGAATTTAGTTGACATGAAAACTCTTACCAGATCATTTGAAATTTGGAAAAGGATCATCGGGAGGAATCGGGGGTCTGTAGAGTTTTGTTGTTTTGAAGTGTAATTTAATATTTTTATAGGGTTAAATTTATAAAAATATGTAATTTATTTTAAGAAAAAATCTAAAAAGTAAATTATAGATCGGTCAAAAGTTGACTTTGACGGTCAACCATGAGTCTAGATTATTATTTATTTAATAATAAAGAAACTTCATTATTAATTTAAAGGAGATCTACATCAAATTCATCTTTAATAAGAGAATTTGGACATATTAGAAGGACTAAAGACCAAAACTCATTTAACCTTAAGGTCCTAGCTCTTTTAGCTAGGCTATTTGCTACTTCATTAGATTCTCTGTGCACAAAAGTGCATTTCCAACTTGTAAAACTCCCTAAAAAGAACCTACAATCTTGGCTTACATTATTGTTTATCCATCTGCCACTTCCTAAACTACCATTGATAGCTTTAACTACATTAAGACAATCACCCTCCAAATGTAAATTCTGAACTGCTTCAGCGTTTGCTCATTTTATAGCTGCTAGCGCTGCTAAAGCTTCAGTCCGCTCCTTATCCTTAGTTATTCCATGGATTGATTGAGAACCCCCACAGTGACCTGCATCATTAAACATTGTCAGTTCTATGCACATATGATTATTTTCTTTCACAAAGGCGGTATCAAAATTAAATTTCTACAATCTACTATCTGGTAACTTCCTTGGCATGACAGTTCTGGATTGCCTACTACCATATCTGTTAGAGCATAGTTCGGTTGAACCCACCAAGCGTTTGTATGTCAAGTTTGGTTGTCATATTTTAGTATCAAAACTCATCTAGAGTCGCTTGATTAAATACTAGAGTCAACTTCATTTAGGTTAGACTCAGAAAGTCTAGGAATGTTAAGACGTACAAGTATTACTACAAAGACCTGAAGAATGAGAAGATGTAACTACTAAAATGATGACATCATACTTCTACTTGAGGTTAGTAATATTGACTTGATCTTGTTTCAGTTCCTAACGTATCTTTCAAATCGTGCTATATTGAAAACATAACATGCAAAGCTTTATATATTGTATATAATACTCTAGTGATGTGACTTGTTCATAATAGTATGATCAAAGTGTCAAGGAAACATATTACGAAGTATAAATGTTTTTTTTTTGAAACTTCGTAAGTACTACATCGACATAATCTATTGTATATATTTATTTGATTACGTGTGCATTATATAGGAATGATTTCACCCTAAGAAACAATGTTTTTATAACATTTGTTTAAAGGAAGTACAAATATGAACTTGCTTCATAATCGAAAGGAAATCATGATTGGTTAGGTTCTTTCTTGAATATTTTTTGATTGACCAATGTAAGATGACAAGGTAGAACTTATCTTAACTTGTTCAGATTTATGGTATAACTGGTCATAGCCTTGTAATTGGTCATGAGATTCATTAGAAATCAAGGTGTAACCGATCACAAGCTATATTAGAATGTAATTTTTAACCGGTCACAAGTTACTTTGGGAACCAAGGTATAATCGGTCACAATATAAATTGGGAAGTTAGTTGTAATCGAACACAAACTACCTTTGGGAAACAAGGTGTAACCGATCACAAGATAACTCAGGAAGTAAGGTGTAACCGATCACAAGCTACCTCTGGTAATCAAGGTGTAACCGGTCACAACATGGTTTGGGAAACATGGTATAACCGATCACAACTTACATTGTGGGGTGGGTACAACCAATCCCAAGATGCAAAACCGAATTTTTAATATTCACATATCTCTGTATATTTTGTGTGAAGCTTGGAATTAGGGTTTGCTAAGAAACTTCTAGATGTCGACATATTTGAACATGTACATAACTCTTATCATTTATTGTTCAAAGATATTCCTTGATACTCAAAGTGATCCCTGGTCCGAAAAAGTGAAAAGCATTTAATTATGATTTTCATCATATATGTTTTAATTACCATCATTTAAAACATATCCTCTGTAATATATTATTAGTTAATGTGCTAGACTAATAATAAAAGGTTTTTCCATGAGAGTTTTCAGAAATATTGGTTAACATTAACTGGGAATAGGAAAACAAAATTTAGGTACTTTAATGCATATCTTGAGAATATTTCGGTTTTGGAATTTCCTTGTTGTCCAATCAACCTTGGTCTATAAATACTTGAGTTTGAATATCTTGCATACTATCCTAAAATCCAGGCAAACTTCATTTCTTGTTGTTTCTAGTGGAGCCGTCTATTTGGAAAGGAAAGTTCCCTATTTAGGTGAAATATCTTACGACCGCTTGTTTAAAGACTTCTGTGGGATCAAGAATCTCTACGAGTACCATTGGTGGAAAACTAGATAATTGCAGTGTTATTAGTTTTCTATTATGGATTTGATTGAATAACGGTTGTTGAAACTTTGATTGCACCTAGTTTGTTTATTCTTGAGAATCTTCTCTTCTAATATAAGATTCACTCAGACTAGATCAAAGTATTAATGAGATCTTTAGAACCATTTTCGGATCTAAAGACATCTTGTGATAATCCATTATTAACAGACTACATTCTGTGCGTGACTGATCACAAGAGGATTCAAGTGTTATTGTGCAGGTTATTGAAGATAATTGAATATTTAAAGATGAAAAAGAATTCTTATTTGTTTTCGTATCTTGTGGATTTAGTGCACAAAACTTGATCGACTATCTTTTATGGACTTGGTTGATTAGTTGCGTAAGATCGGCATCGATTTATAGTTTCTCTTTAAGAACTATATTGTTTGATTGCGAATTTTAACTTATTTATTTTGATAATCAAAGGATAGATTGATCTAACCAGACAAAGAAGTTTATTAGATTAAACATAAGAGCCTTTGTCAATGACTCACTTATCTTTTAGGATTGATTAGAGTGGTTACCAAATAGATTCTTCCTTTGCTATTTGGAATACGATCCAAATGACTTGCTATTCAGGTGCGTGACTCTAGAAGTCAAAGTCACGGGGATAGTGAAGAAACTAAGTATCTAGGGGTAGTTTGCTTGGTCTCAACTACATGAAGTTGGTATTATATTTTGTATAACATCTTAATTCTGAGAGTATTCAACACTGGACAAGGTCCCAGAGTTTTTCTGCATTTGCTGTTTCCTCGTTCACAAAATCTTAATTTACCATTTATTTTACTGTTCCACAATTATATTTGATTTATATAATTTATGGTAAATTGTACTTGTACGTTATTTATGTAACACTTGATATTGATCCTATGGAATTTAGGTTATTACCGAACTTATTATTAAGTGCATACTTTGTTCTCGTATCCATATACGATCACACGAAGTGTGAACCAAATTTGTTGTATTATCTCGACTCTGTCCATAGACGATCACATTCGGTAAAAGACTTATAGGTTGATAAATAAAATATTGTGGTGTATTTGGGTACCCTCATATTTTCAATTTCTACCAACCAAAACTCTCATGGAATTTTCATTCCATCCAGTAATGACCATTATCAAAAATAACAAAACATATAAGTTTTCATATTTTCCAGATAGCAAAACTAAGAAATTGAACAAATTTTTCCTGAGAATCCCTTGAGGTACTAGAAGATTAACTAGCTAGTAATCAAATCCTATAGGTTTATATTATTAATCCTGTAATGTTAGAGTCCAAAGAAAATCACAATCTCTTACATTCGATGAATAAATGGTTAATTGTTTCAGATTCATTATGGCAGAAATGACAATCACTAGGGATAGAGGGTAAAAACCTAGAAAGTTTAATTCTTACAGATACACAATCATTCACCCATTTCCACGGAAAAATATTTTATTTTCTGTGGTAGATCAAGTTTCCACAGAGACTTCCAAGGAAAATTACTAGTTTCTTTACCATGTATTTCCTGTATAATGCATTTGTAGGAAATCTTTACATTGAACTAACCATTATGAGAAGGTTCTTATCTAAGGATATCCCTTCTAGAGGATGGAATTCTGATTTTGCAAATAAATACAATGTAGGACATCTACATTCCATTCACCTGTTTCCTGCACAATTAACTGGTTAACAATTTTCATATCTCTAGAGGCAAAAGAAGCATTCAGTATTGTATTTCTATTAGGGACCCCCTTTTATTTCCATATTTCAATAGAAAATACATCACCAACCTCCCAAAAATAATATCTCATAATCAATTCTAGACCCCTGCAAATTCTTTTCCAAATTCAAGACACAGATTCATTGTTAACAACATAAAAATGATTAGAGTTAGGAAAATATTTGTGACAAAGAATTTGTACCCATAGAGCATATGGTTCATTCAGCATTCTCCAGGATAATTTAGATGGAAGAGCAGTGTTAACACAATTTGTTTTCATTATGTTAAGACCACTTAAGTCAATAGGTTTTAAAACATTGTCCCCGGTTCATAAAATAACCCCCCTTAGCAGACCATTTTTTATTCCACCAAAAATTTCTCTGTATGGCATCAAGTTTGTCTATCATATTTTTGGCATTGGGAAGACATACAGATGGTGAGAATACAGTGTTCCTAGTGTGGAATTAATTATAACTGTTCTCTCTGTTTGGTTAAGATATTTCCCCTGCCAAGTATTTAATTTGTTTTCACAAGCCTCCCTTAATTGCTTAAAAGTCTTCATTTTGTTCCCTTGAAGCAGCAAAGGGAATCCTAAGTATTTATTAGAAAGTCTTATATTTTTAATTCTAAGAATGGATAAAATGTAAGACTTAGTTCTAGGATCAGTTTTAGGGCTAAAAGCCAATCCAGACTTCTCAAAATTTATGACTTATCTCAGAATACTTACTGAAATTTTCTAACATAGTCTCTGAGTGCTCGCCCTAGTAAAAATAAGACAATCATCCGCAAAAAATAGATGACTAACAGAGATAACCTTGATACCTTGAATGTTATTTTTAAGTTCCACATCTGTAAGAATCTTAGAGAGTACATCCATGCATATAATAAACAAGTAAGGGGACAAGGGGTCTCCCTGTCTAAGACCCCTTGTAGGATAATAAACTTCACCAGGTGCACCATTTAAAAGAATTGAAGTGGAGACACATTTCCCAATTAAATTACACCAATGATCATGGAAACCAAGATTTTTTAGAATACCAATTAATAACTTCCATTCAATCCTATCAAAAGTCTTAGACATGTCTAACATAATAGCCGTTAAACCGGACTTAATTTTATTTTTCCTCATAGTATCAACAAGTTCATGAGCTATTACAATGTGGTCCATTATTTGCATAGAGGAAAGAAAAATAACTTGATATGGAGATATGAACTTTTCCATAACAGTCTTAAGTTCACTTGCTAAGAGTTTAGATATTATTGTGTAACTCACATTACTTAAGCTTGTAGGCCTAATATCAACAGGTGTTTTAGGTGCATTGTACTTAGGTATTAGGGACAAAGTTATGGTTCATCTGTTTAAGAATGTGACCAGAATGAAAGAAATTCTTGACCATGTCTATAGTTTCAGCACCTAATTTTTCCCACATCTGTTGATAAAAACCAGGTGGTTACCCATCAGATCCAGGACTAGTCCATGGCTGACTATAGAATTGATTTCCTCATCAGTGGGAGGATGGATAAGGAATTCATTTTCCTCAGCAGTGGTACATGGTTCAAAAACATCAAGAAAACTACTATCTCTGGGTGGATTAGTAGTTCTACTCATTTTGCTAAAATGCTCCTTAAGTTAATTAGCTTCCATATTTTTTTTCAGTTAACTAAACTCCAATACTACTTTGCAAACAATCAAGTTGAGTTATTCTTTTCCTAAATTTAACTTTACCATGAAAATACTTAGTATTTTTATCATCAAAAGTTAAGACATTCTCCCAAGCTCTTTGTATGTGGTAATCCGGTATCACACCATACCAATACTTTAATGATTCTTCAAGGATTTTCTTAACACAACTACTAGTATTATCACGCGTATTACAGGAGACATCTTCAAGATGTTTCTAAATATCATTCATTAAGTTTGAAAATTACCAAAAGAGATCATGTTCCACTGCCTAAGAGCTACCTTAACATTGTACAAACATTTAATATGTTTATAAGCTTTAGAGCCCCTTTCACTAGTTTTCCAGTTATCGACAATTATATTTTTATAGGTATTATCACTGATCCAACACCTATTAAACCTAAGAGGTATTTTAGATGAGTTATCTTTTATAGAAGTAACTAGCAAAATTAGGACATGGTCACTAGCAACATCAACCAGATGATAAATAATAGCATTTGGAAAATAATCTAGCTATTCAAAGTTTGCTAAACCCTATCAAGTCTTTCAAGAATAAGAGACACTCCATTTCTATGGTTACTCCAAGTGAAAGGATTTCCTATAAAGTTCAGGGTCAGTAAGTCCTAGGTGGTCTAACTGATTTTTAACATTATCAAGATGACTTTGAGGAATTTTGTTTCCATTAACCTTTACCTCTTTCCTAATTATGAAATTCAAATATCTTACAATCACTCAAGGACAACTATACATGATGGCTAGATTGTCTAGGTAATTGATAAGTGTATAATTCATATGATTTTAGTGTCCATTCCATACTTGTTTTAGCTATTATTCTTGCATGTATTCGTATTATTACTCTTGTTTTCTCTTATTTGCCTATATTAGGTGAATCATCCAAAAATTAGCTACAAAGTTCTGAAAATATCTAGTAAGAGAAGTATTCCAAGTATCCAAGTCCAAGAGAAGTTGAATAAGTGCGACGAAAAGGAGCAAAACGCTCAAAATCAAGAGACGGGCCAAATACCGATCTTAACTCATTCAAATTAAGAATTTCTCATCATCATATTGAAGATAATTTAAATATAAAAATAATGCAAAAAGAATGAGGTCATTCCGAGTTCATACGAAGAAGTTGTGGCCAAAACAAGCTTTTATCGAATACCGAAGACGGTAAAGTATGCAAACGGGTATGCATACTTAAGTTTTGAAAATTTCTGCTGGAATTTGAGGTACGCATACCAGTATGCATACTTAAGGAGTATAAAAACGTGTATGCATACTTGTGAAGGCCTAAGGTCACCTTTCCTCCCCTTTTCTCTCTGCAAAAAAAAAAAAAAACTCTTGTAACCGTTTTCTCCTAAATCTTCAAAACTCCTTTCTTGTATCTCAAATTTACCAGATTTGGTCTGATTTTTTCAGATCTTCTGGTTGGATTTGAATACAATTACTTGTAATTATATGTATATTACTTCTAAATAAAACATCCGTTTTTTATAAAACGATATTCGGTTTTTAGTATGTATTTATTTTATCCTGTAATGGTTTATATATGCCATTTAGATTACTTCGTGTATACTTTCCAAGAAGAATTCCTTAGCGATTCAATCAATTGCATCAATCGTTTCAGATATTTCATCTAGGGCAATCTACTTCGGCATGACATTATTTTTCATCTATGTGAAGAACAAGTATTTGATATTTAATCTTTTTATTTTTTTTCATGTTTTTCATGGTTGATTTATTTGAAAAATTGATTATTATTTTGGTAACAAGTCCTAAGGTCACGGTTAGGGTCTTTATGTCGTATTTTCGGGTTGGGTTCTTGAACCGAACTAGATACTTTATGGCCAAACAATGTAAACCTATATAAATAGGTATTAGTCCTTTCATATATCGATAATCTCATATCACAAGTTCTATATCAAAACCTAGGGTTTACCCCTTTAGGGGGAAACCACCATTTTCATCTTCTTTGTAATATGAGTAGCTAAATCCTTTGTTGATTAAGGATGAATTCAATGTTTTAAGCGTGAAGCTTTATTAATAATGTAAATCTATTGAGAGTTTTTATCATCATCGTTTGTTTTCATTATATCTAGGGTTTATGAGTGATTCTTACATTAATTTGGGATGCATACTAGATTAGTCTATTAATCGTTCTATTTCTAGTATAAGTTAGGAGATAAGTAATCGTCGAATAACTCTCTACACAAGTAGAAATCGCGAGACCTTACAGAGGGATTCTGTGGAGGAATCGTGTGTGAAAACCACACCATCAAGTAAACCTTGAGCTAAGAGTTTAACTACTGGGATTAACCTAATTCACAAAGCTTAAAGCGTTCGATTGGATTACACCTTGAGTGAACTATTAGTTAGTGGTTTGGTTGAATAGAATCTGATATTGGAGAGCTTCCATATCCGTTGTATAAGGAGTTTTGGGTATAGCACTGAGCTAGATGCTATTCTACGGTTGGTGATGAATGGTTCTTACGAACGATAGATAAGTATACTAATCTAGCCATCGCTTGGTAATGGCGAAGGATTCCTTAATCATCCCTTTCTTCTTTATTGTCTTTTTATTTATCTCACAACCAAACCCCCTTGTTATTTACTTTGTCTTGCTCTCTGTGGGAACGATCTCTTACTACCGTTATATTACTAGTTAATTAATGAGAAATATATTTATTAATTTGTTGCATTAACGACAAGCATCAGTAATCCACTGTCTATCTCATCCTATCATCTAGAGCACCATACATACAATTGATAAGATGACCACTTTTAGAATCCATATTGACTAAGACATAAATGAGATTAAAATTCATATTAACAAGATCAATATGAATTCCATCTTTCTATAGCATAAAAAGGCCACCAGATACACCAATAGGGTTCACATAAAGATAATTCATGTAATTATAACCATAATTAAATCTCTTTATATTCACATTCATGGTTTTAGTTTTAGATAGAAAAATGATGCCAGGGTCATTGTCTCTACTTAATTCACCTAGATGTTTTCTTGTATCTTTATTACCAAAACCTTGGATACTCTAAGAAAGGATTTTCATGGTTTGAGGAATTGGGTTAATCTTATTCCTAACTTTTTGATCTAATTCAGACAAACACAGATACATATTGCAATCAACCCAGTAATTCGAGTAGCAGAGATTGGAATTAGAACGTACAAAGGGAAAATTTGCAAACAAATTTAATGTTAAAAGGAAATTGATTTTTTTGCAAACATGATTTGATGCACTCCTTCGCGTTTCAGTAGGGGATGGGTGATTGGTTCCTTCACTTCTTCCTTCATTCTATGCATCTGTCATGTTCAAATATTCCACATTAAAGGTTGGAGATGAATTGTTGGATCATCTGTCATGTTCATATGATAAACTCTACCAAACTGAGAATTTTGGTTTTCATCACTTTGTGCAATAGGATTATCTAATATGATATAGTTTTACTCGAGTGAATCGTCTTTGGTTCTTTTATTCTTCCTCGGGTCGTACCCATCACCATTTTCATAACCCGGGCCGCTAGATGATCCATTCTGTCCATCCACACCTCCTTCATTTTCTTGATTTCTTCCACCATATGATCATGCTTTGCATAGTGGTCTTCAAACTCCTTTTTCGTCAGTCCATAAATGAATATGTTCCATGCAATCTCCTCACATTTCTCTTCATCATGTTCAATCACATAGCAATAATGACAAGTTGACTTTGGTTGCTTCTCAAAGTGATATTTAACCCAAACTTTCTGCTTGGACGCATTGAGAATCCACACTCCTCTCTTTAGGGGTTTTCTCAAGTCTACTAGAACCTTCACTATAACTAACCTTCATCTGATTGTAACATACTTCTTCCCGTCAACCTCAACATTCTGACCAATATCTTGAATTAACTTATCGATTATACCATCATCAATAAGTTCCAGAGAAAGATTACGAAAGATCACAGAGAAAATCTGATGAGTGAACTTGTAATCTTCCAACTGTATCAAATTATCATACTCATGCAGGAAAACCAACATGAAGTTAATAACCCACGGGATCTTTTTAAACTCAATAAAAAAGAGGTTACGGCCCATGGTATTGATTTCCATGGGATTATATCTCCTCTAAATTATGTATCTCCCTTTGCACAGCTTCATAATTGATATCATCCTTGTGGATTATCTTACCAATAAGGCAGTTACTCCACTTGTTAGACAACCCTGAATTCATATTAGTAGTCCGGCCGGCCCTATCAATAGTAATTCAAGATATTTCCATACAAACATAGGTCCATATAGCTCACGATAGTTAAAGCGACTAACTGAATTGAAAGTAATATTCAATTAAAAACAATACTGTAAGATATACCTCTTTTTCATAAGAAAAGGTACCAAACTAGACTAGAAGTTCAACTGAATTAAGAAATACATATTGGAAGGTTTCCACATAACTATGTTCAAAAAATATTAAGGCTCAAAATAAACTCCCAGTATGGTTCCAATCACCGATGTCTCTCAGTGATAAACCTTACTGAGAATAAGGAAAAGAAAACAAAAATCTAAAAGAAAGCCATTGCAAAGAAGAGATCCTACTTCTTCCCACAAACTGCAGCGACCCCACGAGCAACTTGTGACTAAATCAAATGTTTACTCTACTTCTTGAAATAGAAAATCAACACAAGGACAAAGCCTTGATAATTGCAAGTTCATTCTTGTCACACTCCTGATCTGATTGAGATTACAATTTGTATCCTTCATCTTTCTGGTGCTACCAACTGCGAATTGTTTTGTTGTGCCATCTTCTTTCGATATTTTTTGTGTTTGTTTTTTTCTGAAGATTTTGATAAGAAAACTTCTCCTTCACGAGCTTAATAAATCTTTCATTAGGGTTAGGGTTAATTATGCTTTCTACCATATCTCCAAAATTATCCTGTTGACCCAACTTATCACACGTAAACTCAAAAGATTTTTCGGAGAGAATATTGGCTTTGACTTGGTAACTTTTGTTCTCAAATTTCTAAATTTCAGAGATTGCGCTTTTTTCTTTGGCGAATTACCAACTCTACCCTTCATCATTCTGACTTTGCAACTTCGATCATGTGTTGAAAATTTGATCCCAGATTTTGATACAAATTGATTTGATGGTTGGTAGCAAATCACACTGATTTGTGTATCCTACATACTAACAAGCATAATACAAAAAAAACACCGTTTTTTGAAGGGCTATTTAACGGTTGGTACCCAGCAAATGACCGACACCTAAGTTTGGTACCCAATATTTTAAAAATTAAGGGTTAGTACCTTGACCCGTCATTGACCGTTGAGTCAAACCGTGGACCAAAATTTCGGTTACTTTAGAATTAAAATTATTAATTAACATTACTTACATAACGGTGTTAAATTGCCGTTAACACCTATGTTTATAAAAAATGTGTGACTGTATTTGATTCCATCTAACGGTTACTAAAAAGTTAATCAACGACTGTAATTAACCTGGTCAAAAAAATATAGCCGTACTTCCTTTCCCCCGTCATTATCTTCTTCCTCCTCTCTTTGCCGCTGCAACTCTGCCATTACAATTTTCTCTTCATTTATTTTTATTATCGAACAAGACAAAACATAAGAAGTGGGCTCCTTTTGTTGTATCAATTCCATACAAAATTCCCATTAGCTTCCAATGATTGTTGTTTATACCTCATCCAGGCTCTCTTAAATCTTTATGTGTTTTAAGATCCCAGATATAACTTTCACTTACACCGTTAATATAATGTAATTTTTCTTTTTAAGCTAGCATCAAAGATGTGGAAGTGATCACCATCCAAGGGGTCATATAATTTCAACTAGTCCAAGTATTGTTTAGGAAGATTTATGTATTTGAAATCATCAACAAGACCACGACCCTGGATGAAAGTTGATGATCAATAATTGGTTACCACATGCTCTTTGAATGTATAGGACTCGAGCGACGTCAATCGGGTTATGAGGACCGGTGTGAGCTGCTGTTTATGTCGAGAGATAATTGGTTAAAATGAAACTTCAGTAGAGACTTTTAACAAACATGTTGTAGACAAGCTTTGTTAATGGAGATTGTCTTTTCAGCCAGTATAATTGGCTCTTTTTATAGCTTAATATTCCTGCAATTTCGTATGCAAATACAACCGATCCATCATACTCTAGCACACTACTTCTGAATCTCATTTATTCATTTACTAAAACTAACGGTAAATACCATGAATCTTCACTGTTTTCTCAGTAGAAACCTTACCCAAATTTGTGCAAATCTCGATTACAATTCGAGTTTATAGCAAAACCCAACTTTTCTACTCATACCAGGACCCTAAAAACTCATTAATCATAGTCAATCTTACCTATTTGAACGGCAACAACATCAGTTTTGGAACTGATTTTCCATTAGCAACATTAACATAAAACCATATATGTCGGAATCATAATACAGACGCATAGGTGAAGTGAAGAGCCAGCCAATTTTAATAAACCCCATCGTCGTTCCTTATCATTCATAACCAGTGCGCATTGGCATTATCGTGACTCTTGCTGCCGTTAGGATAACTTGATGGATTGTTATAATTCATAGAAGCCTATTATTGGGGCTTCACATTACAATAGAGGGGCTTCACCTATCATCTTAATGTCTATTTAACTGGTCAGGGGGTGCTCTAAAAGTATTTAAAAGGTCTAAATTGCTCTTCCATCTAAACCTAATCTATAAAAGAAAAAAAAAACTAAAACTAAAATCAATTGTTCTTTCATCTCTTCTTTCTTAATCAATAGCACTGATCGTGATCGACAACAACCCAAGGAAAAAATGATAAATTCAATCAAGAAAACCAAGATGTTCCAAATTCCTCAACCGATGATTTTGTGATGTTTGATTCGACATGAACCCGTCTATTTTTTCCCCATTTAGTATTTGAAGCAATTTGATTTATTGAAATAAGTAGAAAATTAAGTTTGTAGAACCAGTTATGGTTAGGTTTGTACGATTTGATAACCGTAATTTTATTCTCTGAAGCTGTTACAGTTAAAAAACTTGAATTCCTAACCGTAAAATAAAATGTATGTGTAATTACGGTTAGGTTTCTAACCGTAAATACTTTTATGGTTGAATTTGATTCCCAAAAAGCTAACCGTAAAAGCTCCAGAATAAAAATATTTTTAGAGTTAAAAATCTAGTTAGGGTTTTATTTAAATATACCAACCGTAATTTTAATACGGTTGTGTTGTTTTTTCCAGGCAACCGTAAAAAGATTATGATCAGTATTTCCATTGCTCTTAAGTCAAAGTTCGTGGATACTTACGGCTGGATTCGATTTACACATGGCTTACCGTATATTCTTGTGTCTATCCTCCTCTTGATACGAATCTTTCACATCCTGTTCGGCTGACCGAATACAAAGTTAGTTAATAAGTAAGTTATTGTTTTAAGGATTAGTTAAACACCTTAGTATTGAATCATTAACTGACCGCATGAAGAAAAAAAGTCTAGGGATGTTTTATTGCTTGTTCAAAATTGTTTTTTTTGTTTTGACACTTTCCGCGGGCTTGTTCAAAATTGTTACGCCCAACTAAAATTGCCTATATTTTAGCCCGTACATAGAATTTTAATATTATACAAATTCAAACGCGTCTGCTTTTCATGAATGTAAATGTTTATCCAAGAAATATAGTAATCCATTATACATGCTTATCTTCTGGTGGGTGTTTATCCAAGAAATAACTAAAATCTTGTTTACGGGTGGAATTATTTAGTTACGGTTGGATATGAGAATCAAATTCTCAAACGTAACTTGTTTACGGTTAATTCCGAGAAATAAAAACCCAACCGTTGGTTTATGATTAGGTCGATCTTACGGTTGGCAACAAAGGGAGAACCTAACCATAAATCATTCCCAAAATCTAAAAAAATCCAATCTTTCTACACTTAATCCCATTTTTTTATCACTAACTATATAAAAAGCTTATTAAATTAATTTAGTAATTAGTTTATTAGATTATTAACACTAACTATATGGGGTATTTTAGTCATCATGCAAATATTTTAGATAAAGGGTTCTTGAAATTACTTATGGGTGACACGTTTTTGTCCTATTAGATGACGCCTTTCTAATGGAATGTGACGCCCCAATAATAGTCTTCAATTCATAAGGTCAACAAAGTAATAACACTACTTCTGTTATACTAAATATAACTTTGTTTGGTCCACTGCTTGACTTGACAGCCAATGACGGGTCAAGGTACCAACCCTTAATTTTTAAATTATTGGGTACCAAACTTAGGTGTTGGTCATTTGCTGGGTACCAACCGTTAAATAGCCCTTTTTTGAAATCATGTACTTGTTGTAGATTTGAACATATCCATGACAGGTGCAAGAATAACCACTGAAATAAAGGAAGATTGAAAATCCCCTACACCACTGTTCCAAAAACCATCACTGGATCACCACTGAAACACTACTTGAGTTCTGCAAAACATAAAAAGAAGATTAGTTCCTCGTGTTTACAAAGCAATGAAAATTTATTTTTATAAAACAAACTATTAGAATCATAGGTTATTTTATGAAAATAATCAATCTAATTTGAAGTCTATCATAAAAATATAAATATAATCAGTAAAACAAATAAGATAATTAAGTAAAAAAACATAGAACTTGCAAAAGCATGGAGATTTGAAAACCAATTTTTAACACTTTTGATCAATTAGTCTGGGTACTAACCCTTAATACTTTAAATATTGGGTACCAAAGCTGGATGTCGGACGTTGGTACCAAACCTTAAATAGCCCTTTAGCTTAACATTTATTCTTTTTATTTTTGAAATAAGATTTAAAATAGTAGCCAAGGTGCCGAGGAGACACCGAAAGTAACAAGGATACAAGTAAAAGCTGTCATGCTCAACAACATGAGGCGTGGCAGTAAGGAAAGGAAAAGCTTCCCACCAAAAAGAAAGAAAGAATGAAAAAGCCAAAATACAGCCCAAGTAGAGTACAATCCAAGGCAGACTACACTTGTATGTTATAAATCTTCTGTGCCCACTTATGCACTAAGTCTTCAAAGAATAGGCCCTTGAAAATCTGTTTTGGAAGAGCCCACTGATACAACAAAGCTTTAACAGCGATTACCGTGTTGGCTGCACTTTCCGATTTGTTATGGAAGCGCCTTCTATTTCTTTCTAGCCACAAAGCCCACCAGATAGCGTAAGGTAAGTTGTTCCATATGAAGTGATGTCTCTCATCTTTCCAATTCCTTTTCCAGGAGTTTAAACAGACAGCCGTAGAGAAGGGAAACACAGATAAAACTCCAGGAAATTCAAGGAAGTATGCCCATACCGAATATGAATAGGAGCAGTGAAGAAGTAGGTGGTTGGTATTTTCTTCACAACTGCCACAAAAACTACATGCTTGATTTGTTAATGGTGGAAGTACCCCTCTTCTCACTAAATTATCCATGGTTGGTAATGCATTCCATAGTGTTGACCAAACGAAAAAAGACACCTTAGAAGGCACCACGTCATTCCAAATAAGCTTAGGCTTAGTGAAGTTCTCAGTGCTGTTTTGGTCATTTATAGTTTGAATTTCATAACAAGATTTTGAAGAGTAACTACCTGTTGTAGAATGTAGCCAAGCTCTACTATCCTCTTGATCTTGAATTAGCTCCGGATTACCAATGTTTTCTACCAAAGGTTTGGATACTTCAATTTGAGTGGAATGGCAGTACACCAATTATCATTCCAGAAACTAGTCTTTTCCCCATTGTTTACTGTGATGCGAGTGTTAGATTGGATAAGAGAGAGCGAAGCCATAATTCCTTTCCAAAGACTTAAACCATGAGAAGAAGATACTTTATTTGGGTACCACGCAGCTGCATTACCTCCGTGCTTTTGATGAATTATTGACCTCCATAAACTATTCTTTTCCGAACCATATTTCCAAACCCACTTCGAAAGTAAAGCCCTATTTGTCGCCTTAACTTTCCTGATACCTAACCCTCCTTTAGATTTCGATCTGCACACTTTACTCCAACCAACCAGATGAAAAGCTTTTTTCTCATTAGTATCGCCCCACAAGAAGTCTCGCGCCAATTTTTCAATTTTTTTAGCAACCGAGACAGGAATAGTGAACAGAGAAAGGAAATAAACAGGAATACTTGCAAGTGTGCTCTTGATGAGAACCAATCTCCCTCCTCTAGATATGAATTTTTTTTTCCAAGGAGCTAGCTTTTTTCCAATTTTTTCTAAAATAGGGTCCCAAATAGCTTTCTGTCTCGCTTTTGCTCCTAAAGGCAGGCCTAGATAAGAGAAAGGAAGAGAACCCACTGTACATCCTAAAATATCTGCTGCTTGCTTACCCGCTTCCCTATCTTGATCATTGTTGCTTATCACCATCAAACTACTCTTTGTTAGATTCACTTTTAAGCCTGTAACTGCCTCGAAACAAAGAAGAATTTGTTTTAGATTATGCACTTGGTTAAGATCAGCATCTAAACCAGGAACACTTTCCACAGAGGAACACTTTCCACAGTAGAAAGAAGACCAATTCTTCTACGGATTTCTTAGCATTTTGTTGACTGCTGATGCTGTTTTGATGTGCTATACTGTACCTAGGTTATGCAACTGATCTTTTATTCTCAGTGGCTAACTTGTCGAAAGCTTATCATTTAGCTCCATTATGCCAAAATCCTACAGGTGAAATGCGCGGCTCATATTCAATCCAAAGAAGTATGAATGTTGTGGCATGACGACAAGTAGTCAGGCCATTTTTGCTAGTAAAAAATAGAGGATTGAGAAGGATCCAATGAATCAAATAAAAGAATCAAAAAGTCTAAACAATGTTGGAGGTTCTTGGACGCATGTACATACACTATCACAATGTTTGAAGTACAGCAAGAAACTTGGACTATTTAGTCCCACATAGGTCAGGAAGCACCACTCTGCTCAAAATGCTCTGTACAAAACTAAGACTACACTCTCTCAAATGAACCACGCAGCCGTGCGGTAAGCACAGAGCTAACTGTTATTTCACCTTTTACTAAAGAATACCGTGTGCTTGATTGCAGTTTTATAAGCGGCATACGCCTAAGTTTTCATTTCCATCTGCAGAACCCAACAATTTTCAAAACCAAAGTTTTCATTTCCATCTGCTTTGCAAATGGGAGACTTCTTGTCACCCATCAACGGAGAATCTGTGTATCCATCAAAAACATTTCAAACTGCCTAGCTCAAGCCTGAAGGTCTCTTCAAAGAAAGCTGCTGAGGTCATGTATTACTAGTTTGAGGTTACATTCAATCTGAAAACTAGCATTAGTGTAGGCAGTGAAATTGTTCAACAAAATAGTTTTGATATAGATCAATTCATAGTCCAACTCCGGTATAAGGGCTAACTTGCACATTTGAATATCAAAATAAATCTGATTCCACAACTTACCAACAGTAAAAATAGCTGACCTTCTACCCCGGCATAGAGGAAACTCTGAACACACAACTTGTTGAAGCTCTTGGAAGACTATTGATGATATCTGCCATTATATTTTTGCTTATCATATGCGAAATAGGATCAAAATTCATTGTCTGCAGAGATTTTGCATTCTTCAAAATTAGTTTCACCCACCTCAGCTCCTTTGCTTTGCCAGTGAATTGGGGAAAGGTGGAGCAAACTGAATTAAAATTAACAAAAATGGACATTAATGGTTAACAAACTAATTTTGTAATTTATCTAATGACAGGCCAAAAAAATTGTGCACTTGTGACTTGCCCCTTCAAATTCGAGTGACTCCAGATTAGGCGCAGTTTCGAGCAAAACAATTAGTGCTTTATCAGCGGTTACTTCATCAATAAGGCTCAACTTGCGCAAATTGTGAAATGAAGGTAAATTGTTCAATAAACCGTCTGCAATCGAGAAAACCTGTTCATGACGAAGGTGAGTTTGATTTTCCATAGGACATCACAAACATAAACTTACCAAAGATAGCAGCAAGCAATAACTAATACCTGGAGGGTTCGAGCAGAAATTCTCAGATACCCTACTTGTGCAAGTGCTTGAAGAAACTTACTTACGACTACACCATAATCTATCACTTGCTCCCAAATTGCACCGTCTTCTTCAAAGCAAAATTCAATGTACGCAGTAACTAGTGTTGGAAAGCTAGACATGACAAAATCCTTTGCTACCCTACCTATGTAGGTGAGAATCTCTAGACTTGGTGCATGAATTTTGAGAGCACAGTTTTGAAAACCGTCTTCCTCTTCATCACCATTAAGAATAATCAAGTATTTCAGTGCAGGGTTCGAGATACAAAAATTCTTCATATCAGACCAGGTGCAAGATACCATTATCAACGACTTGAGTACGGGGCAATTGGAGAAGAGTTGCTCATACCACCACTCATCTCTAAACTCAACTCGATTAAGCACAAGAGATTCTAGTCTTGGGAAAAGATATATTTTTAGGAAAACAGATATTAGATAGCTTCAAAGTAACTAGAGACTCACAAGTATAGAGAGATGCCGGCATCAAAACTAGGTCTCTGTGATTCAATCTGAGATTTAGTTCTTCAACATTGTGACTAATTACAGTGGAAATCCAATTTTTAATCCGAGGTTCATTCAAGGGGTCATTAGTTAAGATGGAGAGAGAGAACTTCTGTATGATGGACTCATCATGTAGCTCCAATGTTCTATCAATAAAATCCATGAATTTACTGACCTGTGACTGCAAGGAACTCCGGCACTCAAAACGAAGATTAGGGATAGACCTCCAAATGTATTTCCATCGTTTAGATAATACACAAGTTCTAGCAGCATCAAGAGTCTCCACAAAAGAGAGGATATGGTGAAGAATTGAACCCGGCAAGTTGGTGATCCTATCTTCTGGTGCCTCACTCATATTGCTTTTGATCACACAAAACAATTCTGTGCAAAAATGAAACTCTAAGAAGTCATCAAATGAAAGAATAACATGAAATTAGGGGATCAACAGATTTCCCAATTGAACTACTACTGCTCTTCCAAACCCTAAACCCCAAAATCACTACAGAGTTAACAGAAACAACAGTGTAAGGCCAAGGCTGTTATGTTGCTAGGGTTTTACTTATTATCAAGAGACAAAGATTGAAGGAGTAGTAGAAAGTAGTACCTCTAAAACATGGAGATTCCAGCACCAGCTTGGGGTATGAGAACGAGAGAAATGGAGAGAAAGTAGAAATATGATTTTTTATGAGTGTGATAAATTAAATTAAAAAACGGAATTTTTTTGAAGAACTGTCTGACCTTTGGGTTTCTTTTGATGCGCTAATTGGGGGCACCATGCCATGCCAATAAGTTGTTTTCCCGGACTTTGCTGGCGCCTAGAGTTGTTAGATGTGTAATGTAGAGTTTGTCCGGTGACTTTCTTGGTTCTATGAAATGTTGGATAACATTTAATCAGCTCATAGCTTCATACGCAATTACTGCTAGAAATGAGGGAGGCTTAGATTACGTGGCAAAGCACTAAATAGATCAAAAACTGTGAAAATTGTTATAAACGGCAGTTTATTATATAGATGTCCACTTTAGTGGAACCCTATTACTTGAGAACCAAGTATGTAAACTATATAAATAGAGTCCTAACCCTTTGTATTTTATACACATTAATAGAATTTCTCTCTCTCTTCTTCCCCTCTATTTTGTGCCTTTTCTTCTTTGTCTTTTATATCACAACACATTATCAGCACGTAGTTTCTACCAACTGACGTAACCTTGAAAAAAGAAAGAGTTTTAAAGATAAATATACGTCTTGATGGATTTGGCAGACGTTTTTCCTACAACAACAACATGGGGAGATCCGTACAATCTTATAGTCTTTTAATATTTTTCTTTTATTGATTGTTTATTCGGTAACTGACGGTTGTTTATTTTTGCATGTTTATAATCTTTGATGGAGGATGTGTGAAGGGTCCGTTGAGGTGAGACTACCCGTGGATGGAGTTTGTGCTTTGTGGTTACAAAGATCCACTGTACGTTTTCATAAAGGACACTGGAGCAAATAAACTACCATCAACGGCTGTCAAGCACTATGCATTAAAACCTCAACAATATTTTCCTTTTGATTATTAATATTTTCCTTTTATAATTTTTTTACATACTGTATTAAGTTGTATTATTATATAGGGTGATCAATCTTTCTCAAATATAATTGGTCTCCTTTCTTCTCTAATTTTTTTTCATAGAGAAAGAAAAAAATAGTTTACGATTTCTATTTCTTTAATGAAATTGTAATCACCAAAAATTGGTGTTATCACAATATAATTACCTCTATGGTAAATAATCACGTGCATGGTTGAAAAACCTCCGGCCAATTAATTTGGTATCTTTATCCATTTGGATTTAGATCATGTGATCTTATTTATGGTTTCTATTTCTTTACAAGAAACCATACATGGACCACAAAAGTGGATTTTTCCATTGTGATGACAAAAACAACGATTTTTTATTATTTTGTCGTTACAAATTTGGTAAATCGTAAAAACTAATCGATGTTGATTTTCTCCATCGTTTCTTTAAGATGAGAGAAAATATATTGGCATATTTTCTAAATTTTGCCAATATGGTGTGCTTTCGAAAACGAACTTGCACCATCAAATATGGTTTTACTAAATAATAAACTATTGATTTCTATTTCTCTAAGAAAACCATTCAACAACCACAAAGTGGATTTTCTCTAAAAATCATAACGATAATGATTTCTATATTTTCTCAAAGAAATCAATTAGCCAATTAAATTTGGTTTTTCCCTATCGATCTTAAAGGGATAAAATATCGTTATGGTATTTTCAATTGCTAACGCTGACAGTACACAAAATTGTTGCATTATCGAGGGATATTGAGAAATTTTTATCTTTCCTCGTCGTAATAATCTCCAATATTTGGACCGATCCACTTGTAGCTGGAATTAATACAGTTTGACACAAAAGATCAAAGTGCGAACCGGCTTGTTAGCCAGTATTATTAGTCCTCTAGTGACTATATTGATCTTGATTTAATTTTCTTTTGATAAAGAAAGTGTCAATAATTTTATTCTAAATTATTATCTCGTTGGCCGTTGAGGTCACAAAGTTATTGGAGATTGTTTGCATATTTTCAATACTTTTGGTTTTGACATATTATTTTGATTTTTGTTCCAAAAGTAATCCACGGTTGATGGTAAATATGAGTATATGTCTCGAATTAATCGGATAATACTTTACGAAACTTGAAGTTTTCGTATATGAGATGAAAAATATTTTTCGCCACAATCAGGGGGAGACTATACACTATCAAAAGCTTGTGTAATTAACTTAAATGTTATAACAATTTCTCTCCCATCACAATCAAATTGACGTAGGCTGTCATTATATGATTGGCGTGAAATTTTTCATTTTGCTTTTATTTAAGTTTTTTCCTCTTAAGAGGAAATCCAATCACATTTAGTAGATAAGTAGTGTTCTATAAGAGGCTACGGGTAGTGCTCCAATTGGGTGTACCGAATTCACATTCTCAATTATAATATCTTCTCACTTGAATATGAGGAGATTATAATGTCCGTGGAAGCTGGTACTAGTAATTGATTGAATTTACACTTGAGAATTGTGTTGGCTTATAGCAAGCTAAATAATTGTCGAATATTCATTTAAAGTAGCTACTGAAATAAATGATGGTGGTTGTGAACCCCTCTGCAGAGAAATATCGACATATGTGATTGGTTGGCATACAATCCAAATTAAGTTGGATTAATTTCTCAATTAACGCAATTTTTGGATCCAAAACTTAACACTTTAAAAATGCCAAGCCTATAAATTACATGCTAGTGTAGTCATAATGCGTTATACGAGAAATTTTTCGTTGTAAAAACGATTTAAGGGTTTCATTTTTTGCTCACACCCTAGGATTGATTCATTAATTGTTCTCTTTACAATGCATTTTGCGTGGTAGTCTTGAAGGACTCGTATTGTATTCACACAAGTGATTTTCTTGGAGAACATATTCAAATTTGTATTCTTTGGAGGATTCAAATTACATTTAGGCAGCCACTTGACTCGATTATGCCAGGTTTAACAATCCTGTATGTGTTTTTATAAGTTTGTTACCAAACCGAAAATCCGGATTAATTAGTTGATGATATCATCTTTATATATAGGTCTCTTGAGGAGTCCATAAATGCACAAAAATCCACCCTTTAGCTGCATATATTCTATTTTTCCATTAAATCTGCAGTTAGAATTATGCTAGCTTAAACTCTTATTTAAGATGGACTAGAGTTATTTTTTCGATGCTTGTCTTTTGTAAAGCTCATATAGTTGGGTTAGCATCAAAATTTACGTTAAAAGTTGTACTCTTTTTCCTTCGTTCATGTTTTGTCCCATGTGGTTTTCTTGACAAGGTTTTAACGAGGCAACATCTCCCTGACGTATAATTCAAAATGTTGATATTGTGCTCTTTTTCCTTTGTCCAGATTTTTTCCCATTGGGTTTTACTGGTAAGGTTTTAGTGAGCCAAATTAATTCAACATGGTGGTCATCCAAGGGGGAGTTGTACCAAATTTTGGTTATTTGGTGGATTCCCACCATTAGTAGGTTATTTTGTTAGACCACATCAATATAACCATCTCCTGTGAATTTGGATATCATTTTGATCCATATATGGTATGATCACAAACTTTACTCACCTATGGTACTATAGCATATTGGCACTTTGTTGAAGAAACTACATCAACTACTTTTGCAAATCATCTCCGAGAAGCTAGGAATCCAAGAAGCAAGTCCTTAATGTATTTAAAGAAGCGTGAAGACTCGAGAACACTACCATTAGAAGACTAACACAAAAGAAGACTTCATCAATTGGCAGATTTCTCACTAAAGCATGTTATTGTTATCTCCACAATTCAAGAAATTCATTTATTGAAATTGGGAAGTTTAGACTCGAAGATTTGAAAGACAAGATTTAACTGAAGTACTTATCAGGAGGAGCATCACAGTATAAGGTATTTTACTGGACTATCACGTTGTACTCTTTTTCCTTCGTCAAGGTTTTGTCCCAATGGGTTTTTCCTTGTCAAGGTTTTAATGAGGCAACATATGCATGTCCAACTCTGTTATAAGTTTTCTCACAATTGTACTCTTTTCCCTTCGATCATGTTTTGCCCCTTTTGGGTTTTCCTGACAAAGGTTTTAACGAGACAATTAGCTTAGATACAGTGGTCATCTAGGGGGAGTGTTATAAACGGCAGTTTATTATATAGATGCCCATTTTAGTGGAACCCTATTACTTGGGAACCAAGTATGTAAACTCTATAAATAGAGTCCTAACCCTTTGTATTTTATACACATTAATAGAATTTCTCTCTCTCTTCTTCCCCTCTATTTTGTGCCTTATTCTTCTTTGTCTTCTATATCACAACAAAAGTGGAGATTTAATTCCTTGGTGGTTTACATTAAGTTGTTGCGCAAACTCGCTTCAAGAACGAGAAGCACAGATAGGATTCTAGGACTGGATCACATGCGAATCTTACAAACAAACAAGCCGGTAGTCCAGAACTGAGAAACATAAAAAGATGCGAATCTTAAAAAGATGATGACATATGTCATGGTTCTATCCAAAATGTTTAGCTTGACTAATCTGGATGGAGTGGGTAACTCATAGACAGACTCACAGCCAGCCTGAAGTTCTCTCTAAACTAATCCGTTTTAACCTTCATCTAGTGGTCCAAATGCTGCTGCAGTACAGATTCGTGATCAGCTTGTTAAGGAGCTTCACTAGATTGTAGATAATTGCTTCCCTTGACCCTTTAAAACTCATGTACAAGAGTGATATCAATTTTATCATTCAGAACATCTAATCCAACAGACAAAATGGGTTTTCAAGTAAATTTGAAGGTATCAGCAACTAGTTCCTGTAATACTAATGGAAGAAGAGTTAATGACTAAAACGAGTCATTTGTGGTCAAACATACTGCAGATACTACTACTTGGAAGTTGAAACACCTAATAATTGCAAATCCCATTGCAGGGGAGGGAACCTGGAATTCAACAAATTTTAACAACTATTGTCATTCATCAAAATGAAAAAAAAATCCAAAACACAATTGTAATCTAAATGAAGTTAAATCAACACCTCCAACTCTGATTGCTTGCATTCTTCCTGGTCGATCACCTCCAACTCCGACTCCTCCGATTGCTTGCATTCTTACTGGTCGGTGGACTCTGATTGCTTGCATTCTTCCTGGACGTTCACCTTCAACTCCGATTGCATGCATTCTTCCTGGTCGTTCACCTCCAACTCTGACTCCGAGTCGGAGTCGCGATCCCATACTTTGTGAGTCACCACACAATGAATTCCAAGTGCTTGAGTCGACAGGAATTTTTTACTACACATTTCACACGTGAAATCCATACCCCTGGTCATGAATTCGCGGATGCTATTTCTGAGAAAAATCAAATACAGGGTAGATTCCTCCTGGATGTTGCATTCAGCAAGAGTACAGTCATCATCCAACTGTTTACCAGCCAAAACCAAACGTTGCTGGTCTGCAGGGATCTTTTCCTGGCGTTGAATCTTAGCCTTAAGACTGGCAATGGTGTTTGAGCTCTTGACACAACTCAGAGTAATGGTTCTGCCGTTCAAAATTTTCACAAAGATCTGCATCTGTAAATTTTTAAAAAAATAAATAAAAATTCGTCAGGTATTGATCAGATTATCAATCGTTCATATACAGTACATTAACAGCGTATGGTAAATCAAAACCCAACACCAAAAGACAATTTGTATTCTAAATGAAGCTATAAATCAACACCAGAAGACAACATTTTTGTTGACTGATTGCTTGCAAATAAAAACAATTAAGGTATAAAATTACCAAAATTTGAGACATTAAAGAAACTTTAACCAATCTCAAGCAAAAAAACCTAAATCAAATAGTAGAACCTTAAATATACGTCCTAACTAAATAATAAGTATAAAACTATCGAAACTTTGGACAGTAACGCAACTGTAACCAATCTCGAGCAAATTAAAAAACCTAAATCAAACATTAGAATCAAAGAAGATTAAAGCAAGATGAGATTAAGTAAACAACAGGGCCCTACCCCTAACCTAGAGAAACAAACGCTATGACCTGCATAAATATATCAACAGGAAGATAACATCGGTTTACTAAGTGATAATAATAACAAAATCAAATAGGCAATTGAAAACAGATTACTATTTCCGCAAGATCAGACTTCTTAGCATCGAGCCAAGCGTACAGGATCTGTAGCTTTCCCTCGTAGCTTGCTCATAATTTTATTTTATTTTAAAGCTGACGAGTAAACGTACAACAACTATAACAGCACAAATATTATGAGAGCTGCTGCACGGAAGCCATGAAAGCAAAACAAACGGAAGAACACGCTTAAAACCCCAAATGCTTTGTGTGTTGAACTAATGAAATCCAAGTAGTCAGGTCACATTTTTTGACATTTTGAGTTTGCTACCGCATACTTCACCATCAATCCTACTAACCGGTGGAATATCAAGTACTGATTCCACTGCATGCGTCATCGAGTCCCCAACCTCTATTTACAGCGAGAAGGAATTGTGAAAGGTTCCAAAGCTCTCGTTCGTGATGAGAATTGAACCAAAGAGACAATGTGATCTGCAGGAGTCTAATTACAATGCTATGACGAGAGGTGGACGGGTGTTTTGCACAATTTGAGAACCGTAACTAGTGTTTTTTCTGCATTTGTAATTTGGGAACTAATAATTTTGGTAGGTCAGTGTCAGTTCATAGAACATAAAAGCAAGACTTCAAGGAGTTTGGGTTCAGTCACAAACTGGTTGTTCACTTTCTTTCAAGTAAATCTGACACTAGTACTAGTTCTTGGAACATTTAACTACCTAACTGCTGTTTATAATATGCTACTTCATGTGAGATCATTATCGACAACAGCGTTAACGTAAACTAAGAGTTGTTACTACATTTAATCATCAAAATGAGAAAAAAGAAATAGATGTGAAAACAGAAGCTCCCCTGCAATAATAAAACATTTCCCTTCTTCTACGTCTGTGAGTGAGAGAGTGAAATTATAAGCAGAAACCCATTCTTAATTTCAGAATTATTATTAGGATTTTCGACTTTTCACTTATCCCTTTGCCCTAGAGAAAGAGAGAGAGAGAGGTGTGTTTAAAGACAGGCAAATGAAAAACTTTGCGCCTGTTTCTAATTTGCTTACAAATGTTTTGTCCCACATTGCGTATGATACGGATTTGATTTTGGTTTATATTAAACAAGATTGGCATAGATGGCATGGAATTAAGCGTACAGGATCTGTAGTTTAAACCCGTAGTCCCCTCCTTGCGGGGATGTCCCTTGCGGGGATGTCGAGCGAAGCTAGCACGTACCCGTGCGCCCTACTTTTTTTTTGTTTTTTGTTTTTTGTTTTTGAAGCTTATGTTTTTGAAGCTCAATATTATGTCTCAGTTTCTGGGGTGCTTTTGCTTGCATTAGGTATTGAGTCAATGCTCATGTTGGTAATCAGAAATTTGGGGCGTATGTGATTATTTGGATGCATAGATTATGCCATGAAAGTGTTTGACAAAATGTCGATTAGAATTTCTTAATTATGTACATATAGAGAGAATGCACCGGTTGAGTCAGTTTAAAAGGAGTTTGGGGGTATAGTCATTAGTCACAAACTGGTTCTTCACTTAAAACAAAGATTTCCCTGTAGTTGTCTAATCACATTACTAATGGAAGAGGAGTCTTTGGTATTTTTTGTTGTTGTTGGCCAAAAGCTTGAAGGGTAGCTGATTTTGATTTTTTTTGTTGTCACAAACATGAACCAGCCATAACAGCGCAAAGATTACGAGAGCTTCTGCACGGTTTATGGCTGTGGCAGCAGAATCCAAAGATTGTGAGGGCTGCATGAATGAAGCCATGACAGCAAAACAAACTGAAAAATGCTTATAAGCCCAAATACTTTGTGTGTTCATCCAGGTGGTGAGATCCCATTTTCTAGTAAAAACAGGATTGAGAAAGATCCAAATGAATCAGCTATGCAAGTACTCTATGATTCAGGATTGATTGAAGCTACACAATAGATAAGAAGTTACATGTGTCAGCAATATTACCACAATGTTTGGAGTTTTATATGAATCGAGAAATGAGGATATGGTCCCGTTACTTTCAATCAAGATGTCTGTTATCATTTTCAGGTAAAACTTGATAAAGTAGAGATAAAGTTTGATTGATGATGGTTACAAAATGGACATTTGGAGTTCACTACCGCATACTTCACCATCAATCCTACTAACATGGTCATGGTGGAATATCAAGTCATCTTTCTTTTTCAATTACCAATTGCACTACATGCGTCGTCGAGTCCCCCAACGTCTATTTACGGTGAGAGGGACTTGGGAAGGTTCCAACCCTCTCGTGTTGAGAATTGAACCCAAGACCTCCGTTATCTTGCTAGAGTTCACCTAAAAGACGGTCCTATAATGACTCTCTGTTGCTAGAGTTTGCCTAAAATGAAATTGTAGGAACTTTCAAACTCTCTTTTCAAAAGAACTTTGTAGGAATTAGCACAGGTGTTTGAAGTCAAGTTGGTTACTTTGTTGGAGCCTATCCAACCTAATCTTTTTGGTAAAGCCTACCAAAGATACACACTTAAAAGAATTAGTTTAGACTCACATAACCGAAGAATAGGAATATATGAACCAGTGGTGGAGCTAGCTAGTTGGGAGCAAGTGCGCTAAAAACTGCAAGTGGTGTAGCATCTAAATGTGTGTACGTGTTAATGAACTATTCCCAAAAATCATAATCCCACTAAAAACCGATTTTACGTATTTGTTATCATTAAAGGTAACTTTGGCGACCTTAAATATATTTTAGGAATAATGAAATTTTAAACCTAAAAATATTATTTTTTCTGAAACAGAAATAATATTAAATTGACTTGATTCGCACTCTCTTCGGATTCTTTTTACTATCAGTTAACAAAAATCAGATATATTTTGTTGTCACATACTAGTGCGGTACATTTTCTTTGACGAGTCTAGCTTCATATCGCCGTTACAGGCTCACAGCATATGACACTCGACCATAACGTTGACACGGCCGTGGAAAGCCATTATTTTTGAAATCACGCGGATGTGTTAGTACTTAATTCCACCACCACCGCAGGTCACGGGTTGGACATAATTTCCAAGAAACCTTAAATTGGAAAAACAACAAAACGTAGAGTTTGAAAGGCAAGTGTAAGAAGGAAAAAAAAAAATTTACATTCCCAAAAGAAAAGAAGAGCGACAGTATCGCATGGGGAACCGGGCAAACATTGAAAACGGTGAGAAAATCAGAAAAAAAAAGTAAAAAAAACTGACCACGAAACACGCGTGTAAAGGGCGAGATATTCTGAGACGTGTGTCCTATACAGTCCTAACTGATTTCTCTACGTGGCTTCCCTTCACTTGAGGCATCTCTTTTAACTGATATTAATGAATGAATCATCATTCATTATATTTCTCTGAAACCATGACTCTATGATCCATCATCATCTCTATCACCACCATTCCTCACTTACCTTAAAAAACTATTCGCTCTGAAAACAAAAAACCTTAAAATCTTTCGACAATGGCTGGGAATGAATGGATTAATGGATACTTGGAAGCGATTTTAGATAGTGGAGCTGGGATTGATGATGCGAAACCAGCAGCGCCATTAGGAGGACACTTTAATCCGACGAAATATTTTGTTGAAGAAGTTGTTACTGGTGTTGATGAGACTGATCTACATAGAACTTGGATTAAAGTTGTTGCTACTCGTAATGCTCGTGAACGTAGTTCTAGGCTTGAGAATATGTGTTGGAGAATTTGGCATCTAGCACGGAAAAAGAAACAGGTACTATATCAAAATCAATTTTTTTGCCGATCGATTTGAATTGATAATAACGAAGATTATGAATGCAAGTCCATAATTTTTTTTATTTTTTATTTTTTGAATTTATTAAGATTTCTTAGAATTGCAGTAGTAATTGCGAAAATCAAATAAAAAATAAGGTTGATTTTGGGCTATTTTGATGAATGAATGTTGTATGAAAAAGAAGAGAAGTAGCAAAATTAGTGCTGTTATATCTGTTAAACTGAATCTGGATTGACACTGTGAATTTGGAATTTCTGGTAATCGTAGAGTGTTCTGTTAATGCTTGTTGGATTCGGACGTTAATTTAGGTATAATGTTGGAACATATGTATCTGCTTGGATTTTTGAAATTTTGGGTTTAAAAATTGATGATGTGTTTTGTTTGTGAATGGGATAGTTGGAGTTGGAAGATGTTCAAAGATCGACGTACAGGAGATGGGAACGGGAGCAAGGTCGGAGGGATGCGACAGAGGATATGTCTGAAGATCTGTCTGAGGGTGAAAGAGGGGATACAATTGGAGATATGGTGTCAACACCAAGGAAGAAATTTCAGAGAAATTTATCTAATTTGGAAGTCTGGTCTGATGATAATAAAGGAAAGAAACTTTATATTGTTCTTATCAGGTACTTTCTTTTACTGCAGCTTTGTTTGGTTCAATGTTTAAAAATCAAGTCCCACACTCCCAGTTTAAGTCAACATAGTCCTTGCGCAACTAATATCATCTGCATCTTATGTTTCTGACCAGTTTGCATGGTTTGGTCCGAGGAGAACAAATGGAGCTCGGACGAGACTCTGATACTGGTGGCCAGGTAACTAATAAAGCGATAACGCTTTTGGAATCTAGGGATTCTTTTGTGTGCGCTTTTGGTTTAACTTTCTTGCTTAAATTGCTGAATGTTCAGGTTAAGTATGTGGTGGAACTTGCTCGTGCTCTTGCTATGATGCCTGGTGTGTACAGGGTAGACCTGTTTACGCGTCAAATTTCCTCACCTGAGGTTGATTGGAGTTATGGAGAACCAACGGAGATGTTAGCTTCTGGAGTGGATGATTCTGGAGATGAAGTTGGAGAGAGCAGTGGCGCATATATTGTAAGAATACCCTTTGGACCAAGGGATAAATACCTCAGCAAGGAATTGTTATGGCCCCATATTCAAGAGTTTGTAGACGGAGCGGTAGCTCACGTTCTTAATATGTCTAGGGTACTGGGAGAACAGATAGGTGAAGGCCAACCTATTTGGCCATATGTTATTCATGGACATTATGCGGATGCAGGGGATAGTGCAGCACTCCTTTCTGGTGCTTTGAATGTCCCCATGGTTCTAACTGGGCACTCACTTGGGAGGAACAAGTTGGAACAACTTCTTAAGCAAGGACGGCAGTCAAAAGAGGATATTAATTCTACATACAAAATAATGCGCCGGATAGAAGCAGAGGAATTGTCGCTTGATGCTGCTGAGCTTGTTATAACAAGTACAAAACAAGAAATTGATGAACAATGGGGATTGTATGATGGGTTTGATGTGAAACTCGAGAAAGTTCTGCGGGCGCGTGCAAGACGTGGAGTTAATTGCCATGGTCGATTCATGCCAAGGATGGTTGTAAGTAGCAAACTTTTATCTCATTCAGAGTCTTTGAGTCGTAGTTAGAATAGTAATGTACTTTACAATTCTGCTACAAAAAACAGTTTGAGTTTACTCTCCCTTTAATCTCCTACATACAATTCTGCAGCTTCACCTAGTATCCTATTGTTTTTTATTTTGAGAAACAAGTATCTGATTTTTCCAGGTTATTCCTCCTGGTATGGACTTCAGCAGCGTTGAAGTTCAAGAAGATCCTCCTGAAGCTGAAGGTGATCTGACATCGCTTATTGGGGGTGAAGGGTCTTCTCCAAGGGCTTTGCCACCCATTTGGGCTGAAGTAAGCAAAAGTGTTTCCATTGATGTATTAAATGCTGTTTCGACCAAGTTAACATGTGATTCAATTGAGCAATTTGCATACTGATTTCTACTCACCTCTTCACCTGACATCATTGTCCACATTAGCTTCAATGTTATTATATAGTTGGGCTATGGTATACGTAGCCTACTTCATTTGTTCCATAAATCTCGTTGTTTTAATATTTTCTCTTGAAACAAAACTTGCACTGTAGGTAATGCGTTTCCTGACAAATCCTCACAAGCCGATGATCTTGGCCTTGTCAAGACCAGATCCCAAGAAGAATCTTACCACTCTGTTGAAGGCCTTTGGTGAATGTCGCCCATTAAGAGAGCTAGCTAATCTTGTAAGCATTTTAACACTTTGCCAAACAAACTACTTCTTTACCATGATATCCTCATAATCAGTCGATTTTTCTTTTTTTTTAGACGCTTATAATGGGAAACAGAGATGATATAGAAGAAATGTCCTCGGGTAATGCAAGTGTGCTTACAACAGTATTAAAATTGATTGACAAGTACGATCTCTATGGGATTGTCGCCTACCCAAAGCATCACAGACAATCTGATGTTCCAGATATCTATCGTTTGGCTGCAAAAACAAGGGTGGGTTTAAATTGGAAAATGTCTGAATAGATTCAACTATGTTCAGCTTGTCCTTTTTGGTTTTTAAGAGGGTAAAAAACAATATTTGTCATTTCTGACCAGCAAGGTGGTTGTTTGTATGGCAGGGAGTTTTTATAAATCCAGCTCTGGTGGAGCCTTTTGGTCTTACTTTAATTGAGGTTTGTTCAAGTTAAATTATGGCCTCCATCTTCTTATTTTGTTAAACAGAAAAATCGCTAACACTGTTGGTGCTGAACACTTTAGGCTGCAGCTCATGGGTTGCCGATGGTGGCTACTAAAAATGGCGGTCCAGTTGACATTCATCAGGTAAAACCGCCAAGTGCTTTTCTATTAGTAAGAAATTACATCTTACTGTTGACCAGTGGAATTACAACTAGGTGCACAAAACAATTGGTTGCACATATACGACTGAGCTATATCCAGGTTACTAACGTAAATTCCTTCTTTTTCTTCTGTAATTTTTTCTTTTCAGGCATTGAACAACGGATTACTTGTGGACCCACATGATCAACAAGCAATTGCAGATGCACTACTAAAACTAGTAGCAGAGAAGACTTTATGGCATGAATGTAGGAAGAACGGGTGGAAGAATATACATCTCTTTTCGTGGCCAGAGCATTGCCGCACATACTTGACAAGAGTAGCAGCTTGTAGAATGAGGCACCCACAGTGGCAAACCGACACTCCAGTGGATGATAATGTTGCACAAGAATCTCTTGGAGACTCACTTAGGGATGTCCAAGATATGTCCCTTCGGCTCTCAGTTGACGGAGAGAAAACTTCGCTTAACGGGTCATTGGAATATGATCCAGCTGAGTTAGAGAAACTTAAAGCTCAAGGTGGTCCTGAGTTTGAAGAACAAGTGAAGAATGTTTTAAGTAAGATTCCTAAACAGGCTCCAGAAGCTGATGAAGGAAAGAAACAGCCTGAGAATGGGCCGAACAAATACCCTGTACTCAGAAGGCGACGTAAGTTGATAATTATTGCCCTAGATTGCTACAATAAGGACGGGTCCCCTGAGAACAAGATGCTTCCAATAGTACAAGAGATATTCAAGGCCGTCCGATCAGATGCTCAAACTGGGAGGTTCTCAGGATTTGCACTCTCGACTGCCATGCCGTTGTCCGAAACACTGGATTTCTTGAAATCTGGGAAGATCCAAGTAACTGAATTTGATGTTTTGGTATGTAGTAGTGGGAGTGAAGTGTATTATCCTGGTACTTACACTACAGATGATGGAAAGCTTTATCCAGACCCAGATTACATGTCTCATATTGATTACCGTTGGGGTTGTGATGGTCTAAAAAGGACTATCTGGAAACTTATGAACATACAGGAAGGTCGTGGTGAAAATGAGAAGTCCTCTTCAAGTCCCATTGAGGAAGATAAGAAATCAAGCAACGACCACTGTGTCTCATACTTGATCAAAGATCCTACTAGGGTATGTACAAAATATTCGCATTTTGTGGGCCATTTTTTAATTAGAAACCTAGAAGCATGACAATGTTTTAGAATATACATCTTGCATTTTTGTCTAAAATGTTTGGTCTCAAACTAAATGTGGCCCAGGTCTTACAGTATAATATGCTTTGATTCTTGGGTATTATAACCAACTCTTACTGTTTTAGGCAAAGAAAGTGGATGAGATGAGACAGAAGCTCCGAATGAGAGGTCTGCGATGTCATCTGATGTACTGCAGGAACTCGACAAGAATGCAAGCCATCCCTCTCCTTGCTTCCCGATCACAGGCGCTCAGGTATGATACTTTTAGCATGTATTCGTTGATTGGAATGCACATGATGGGAGTAGGATTTGGTACAGAACAACACACTAAGAAAAAAGACTTACGTGCATCTGAAAACCTTAAATGTTTTTCTTAATTTTATTTCCAAAACTTGCGTATGAACAAATAATGGAATAAGTAGAATAAAATGCTCAGACATTACCAGGGACTTCGGTACTTAAAACTAATAGCGAAGACAATTCTCTGGATAAATTAGTTAAAGTTCTCATATAAATTTTTTTTGGTGTGAAGATACCTCTTTGTTCGGTGGGGATTGAACGTCGCAAACATGTATGTGGTTCTTGGCGAGACCGGCGACACAGATTATGAAGAACTAATATCTGGGACCCATAAAACCATTATAATGAAAGGGGTGGTAGGGAAAGGATCTGAAGAGTTACTGAGAACAGTTGGAAGTTACATGAAAGATGATATTGTCCCAGGCGAAAGCCCACTTGTGGCACACACAAATGCTGAAGCAAAAGCTGATGAAATCTCAAAGGCTTTAAAGCAGGTTTCAAAAGCTGTTGGTGGTAGAATGTAAGAAAAAGATATATTCTCAGTATAGACTCAAGGCAAGTATAGTGTAATTTTTTTTCTTATTTTCCTTTTTTCAATCTGTTTTTCGTTTTATTCTGATGAACTATTGGAGAGTCTAAATTTTGTTAGTTCTCCGAGCATTTTCTGCCAAAAATGGTAGTCAAATTCTAATTGTCACTGTAATCCGAATGCTTTGTTGTTAAATAATATATCAACATTAAAACATTCAATGTGATGTGATACGCTGGCCTGTGTTTTCTATTCTTTATTCATCTACAATCATTGTAGGCAGTAGCCACTGGTTGTTTTAAGAAAAGAAATATCATCTCTATAAACAGTCGAACAATGTTTTCTTCGTTCAATCTTTGTTTTTTTTTCTTTTCATATTTACAAACTTTGAAGTTTGATTTCTATCAATAGACTGTGGTCATAGATCTTAGAATTTAAAGGTCTTCTCTGTGTGGTAGATTCATTCATTTCCTTGATAAATATTGAAGGAAAGTATCAAGTAGTTGAATCAATTGAAGGAAAAACAGAAAGAAATTTTCAGAAATGGCTGAAGCAATTCTTGTTAGTGGTGCAACTGAAATATTGAAAGGGTTGACTGCTGTTATTGCTAATGAGATTATGTTGGTTTGGGGTGTAGACGATGAATTAAAGAAGCTTAAAGATACATTGGAGATGATCTCTGCTGTAACTACTGATGCTGAGAATCGCCAAGTAAGTGATGAATCTGTAAGACTCTGGCTGAGAAGGCTCAAGGGTGCTGCTTACGATGCTGACGATGTACTAGATGAGCTCGCATATGAAGCTATGCGCCGGAAAGCAACATTCATTCTTTGGGTCAAGGTAAAGGGTCTATTCACATGCTCTAATCGATGTTTTCGTGTAAAAATGGCTCATAGCATTAAGGATGTTAATCAAAACTTTGATGATATTGCTAAAGATAAGGTTACATTTCAGTTACAAGCCAATAGTTCATCTAGACATGCCAATAGGAGACGGGATCGGACTACCCTGTCCTGCACAGGTGATTCAGTAGTGGTTGGAAGGGAAAGTGATAAATCAGAGATTGTAAATTTATTGATCGATTCACCAGTAAACAAATATGATCAACGTGAAAAAATATCGGTCGTACCAATAGTGGGTATGGGGGGACTAGGGAAGACAAAACTAGCTGAGTTAGTCTTCAACGATGAGTCTGTACAGAACTACTTCAATCTCAGAATGTGGGTTTATGTGTCTGAGGATTTTGATTTGGAAAAGGTTTTAAAAGATATCATTGAATCCATTGATGGTAATAAGTATGACAGCGTCTCGAATGTTGATGTGCTGGTACGTCATGTTGGTGATAAGTTGAGAGACAAGAAGTATTTGCTAGTACTAGATGACTTGTGGAGTGAAGAAAATGATCGATGGGAAAGACTGAAAAGTTGTTTGATGGGAGGTGCCGAAGGAAGTAAGGTTGTAGTCACTACACGGAAAATTCATGTTGCACGGGTTGTCGAAGGGAGCATTCCAGCATACCATTTGAAACAATTATCAGCAGATGACTGCTGGGCTATCATCAAGGAAAAAGCATTTTCTCCTGGTGGGGCGTCAGAGAATCCAAGAATGGAGCAGATAGGCAAGGAAATTGCGGAAAAATGTTCTGGTTTACCCCTTGCAGCAAAAATGTTAGGGAATACTATGCGCTCGAAGAAGGAAGAGCACGACTGGTCTGCAATTAGGCAGAGCGATCTTCTGGACAAACCAGAGTTTCGTGACTCAATCTTACCTATAATAAAACTAAGTTATGATGATTTGCCATCAATGTCGAAGCAGTGTTTCTCATATTGTTCTATATTTCCGAGGGGTTGGGAGATGGACCGAGAAGCTTTGATCCAAATATGGATGGCAGAAGGCTTCCTTCTACCATCTAGCGAAGGAATTTCCATGGAAGAAATTGGAGACCAATATTTTACTAATTTATTGTGTCATTCATTACTCCAAAATGAAGAGAAGGATGAGTTTGGTGAGATTAAGAATTGCAAGATGCATGATCTGGTACATTTTCTTGCACGAACTGTTGTTGGCAACAACGAATGCTCGATTATGAAGGCTGATGAAGTTGTAAATATTTCTGAAGTTCGGCGTTTGCATTTGGTTTTTGATGATGGAAAGGAAAGAAAATTTCCAGAAGATGGGAATAATGCGACTAAGTTACGCACATTCGTTTCGTTTGAAGTAGGCGACTGTGATAACATTGAAAGTGTGTTCAATAATATGAATTTGCGGGTACTGTATTTGAGTGGTTCATCGATTCAGAGGTTACCAGCTACCCTTTCAAAGTTGAGACATTTAAGGTATCTAAACCTCTCGAGATGTTATAACATTGAGGTACTACAAGAAGGGTTTGTCAACCGTCTCTATAATTTGCAGACATTGGTATTACACAATTGCAGTAAACTTTCAATACTTCCTGATGACTTTGGTTCAATGAAAAAGTTAAGGCATCTTGATCTTTCATATACAGGAATAAAGGTCTTGCCGCAGTCAGTTACTGATCTCCGCAGTATGCGAACATTGAATATCTCTTATTGCAAAAGTTTTGAAAAGCTACCAAAATACGTTGCTGGTTGGAAAGCTCTGCAGAGTCTTGATGTTTCACATACAAAGGTTAGCTACCTACCTGATTCTATCACTGTTCTTAAAAGTCTGGTGAAGTTGAGATTGAGATCATGCATCAACCTTAACAGATTACCTAAAGAAATTGTAAAAATGGATTGTCTAAAATGGCTTGACATCTATGATACAGATATCCAAGAATTGCCTGTGTTTCCTACTTGTAAAATTTTTCACCAAAAGGCCTAGGTTACATGGAAACTTAGAAAAAGGAGAGTTCGGTGTTTCCTATAAATCTTTGTATTTTCATTTTCTTTATTTGCTTTGAAAATTCCTGCCCTTGTATTTTTTTCTTTTTCCTCTTTTAAGTTCAAAACTCATCTCATTGAATCTTATTATTTGGTTGTTGAATTCTTGATTCCCAAAGGGTACATGAATCCTATGGAAAAAGAAATTCAGGGTGTGTATGTATAAATCCCATTGTTGTGTTTCCAATTCAGGAATTGCTCGAGTGTTGTACTTTTTAACTTAACTAATCTTTCTTCTGGTAGTAAGCCCAATATGGAAGTGTTACATTCACTGAGTATTTGTAGGCGAAAACTACTACCACATCCATTTTCCAGATTTTGGACACTGTGAAACCCACATACGGAATTCTTTAGGCGCGCATCCATTTTCAGGGGTTAAATTTTTCTCATACCCATATTTTTGAAAACTATTTCTTCCCTTCTTCTTCTTCTTCTTCTTCCTTTTTTTTTTTAAATTCCCGTGGCTTCCTCTCCTTCGTCTTCTCTTTTAATCAAGGAAAGGTTTTTGTTGATCAAAGATGGAGTCAGTTTCATGGATTATTGAGTGAAATCAGAGAAGATTGGGAAGAAATTTAACCTAGCCGAGATCTGTACTCCATTTCTGACAAGCTAGGTCTAATTTATCGAACACGATTCAACTCGATTGAAAGAGTAATCTGATGTTAAATATGTTAGAGCACTGCTCGGTCAAACCCGCATGCGTTGCTATCTCAAGCATGTTTGTCAATCTTAGTGATCAAAACTATATAGTCTTGATTTCTAGTCTACTATAGCTAAGGTCTCGGACTAGGATAGAAAGTGTAGTTGAGCTCAAGAACTCCATGGAGATCATCATACAAGACGAAGGACTACTCAAGAAACCAGTGGATCTTCATCGACTAAAAGGTATGTGGAGACTTGAACTTATCTATCACTCAAAAGTCTATATACTCTATCTCTTATCTTGAGACAAAAGTCGGTTTACTATATAGACTAAGAATATTCACATGTGACATTTCGATCTGAGTATATCTCGCTTATCTATTTATCGAAATGGGTGTTGGTAAAGCTTTCGCTTTATCCAAGTTCATCTTTGCCTAGTGACGAAAGTCATGTTATGTTTCAATCACTTTGGAAATTGCTCTGACGAATATTGAATGCTTTGTTAGCAAGCTAACATTGATTGAAAACCCTGATTTGAAAGACTATATAAGGAGATAACTAGGCATTGAAAAAACTAATCCCCACACACCTTTCTTGTGTGATACTAGTTTTCTCTAAGCTAGAGTCGATCTCCATTAACCCTTGAGTTTTCTCTCTAAATTTGGGTTAACGACTTAAAGACTTCAATGGGATTGTGAAGCCATACCAATACTACTTTTCTTGTAGTTGTGTGATATGATCTTGCTCTTTCTATCGCACGAGTACAATTGTAATAATTGGCTTGAGATTTCTATCTCCGATAGGCAAGATAAAAGTAATCACAAACATCTCCGTCTCATTGTTTGTGATTCCTCAATAATCTTCTTCGCTGCGTCGATTAAGTTTATTGTGAGGTGATTGATGAAACTGAGCTGTTCTTCAGGAATATAAGTCTGGTTTTATCGATTGGTTCCTGTTCACCTTGAATTATCACAATACGGAACAAAACTCATAGGTTTATTCGTGGGAGACGAATTTATCTATTACCTGTAGACTTTTCTGTGTGAGACAGATTTGTTTGCTAAAGTCTTCGACTTTGGGTCGTAGCAACTCTTGGTTGTGGGTGAGATCAACTAAGGGAATCAAGTGTGCAATATCCTGCTGGGATCAGAGGCGTAGGAGCATAACTGTACCTTGGATAAGTGTGAGATTGGTTGGGGTTCAACTACAGTCCAGACCGAAGTTAATTTGGAGTAGGATAGTGTCTATAGCGGATTAATACAATGTATGTTTAATCTGGACTAGGTCCCGGGGTTCTGCATTTGCGGTTTCCTCGATAACAAAATTCTAGTGTCTGTGTTATTTCTTTTCCGTATTATATTTTTATATAATTGAAATAATACAGGTTGTGCGTTGTTCAATTGATTAGAATATCCGACCTTATTGGTTGTTGATTTAAATCGTTTGACACTTGGATATTGGTCTTTGGTTCCATCCAAGTTATCTCTCTTTGATTAGACTCGCGAATCTATTTGCTTGAGTAAATCAAATCGAGAGATTGAGATAATAACTCCTTGAGATATTTTCTATTGATTGAGTCTTGTTGATTCTCTAGAAAACAACTCGGAGTTGCCCATACAGATTGCTAATCGAAATATTGGGTGAGGTTGTTCGACCCCCGTATTTTCAAAATCTATTTGGGAAGACAAGTAGACGTTGTGATCGAGATTTGGGGAATTTGTGATCTGAGATTGAATCTTTCATTGAGAACCAAGCACAACAATTATGATAAGAGTGAGTTTAATTTTAAAATGTTGTTAATTGTTTGTCGACGGATTTCTTCTCAAATCAGCAGTGCAACTCTTGAAGGTGATGTTCGTTGTATGTTTTAGGATTTCTCGTGAATGGATTCAATTGGGACTTCTGGCCATAGAGAATTCGAGATGGGGTTGAGCTGGTTCTGTGTAAGTACCTTCGATTCGTGGTTGTAAGTGATGGATACTTGTTGTTAGTGGTGGTTTCTACATCTAGCAGGTGAAAGAATTAGGAGACAAATTGAGATGGTCAGGGAAGAGCAATGGCTGTTGTGGTTAACCGAGATGGAGTCTTGCCAGTTGATTGATGTTTTTACAACAACATAAATGGAGAGTTTTAAATGGGTCTAGTGATGGTGTTGCTCGAGGTAGCTGGATATCAGAAAGAATGGCAGGAAACTTTTATAAGAAACAACGCAAGATTCAACTCGATTGAGAGAGTAACATGATATTAAATTTTGCAGGGACTGTAAATTGGTCCAATCGGTTTCGAAAAGTTGTTATGCATCTATGAAAATGGATGCATAACATGTTATGCGGCTATGAAAATAAATGCATAACCTGTTATGCAGTTTGAAAAGTTGTTGCATAACTTGTTATGTAGTCCAAAAAATGTTTGCATAACATGTTATGCATCAACTATTTTGTTATTGTTGGAATCAACAAAAACAAAGATTATATAACTTGTCACTGACCTACAATAATATCTACATAACATGTTATGCAGTCGTGAAAATTGATGTTATGCATCCGAAAATATGATTGCGTAATGCATTATGCATCGAGAAATTGTTGAAAAATCTTTTATGCATCGAGAAAATTGATGCATATGTTATGCATCCAAAAATATGGTTGCATAATGCATTATGCATCAATTTTTTATGTATGCACTAAAATCAACCAAAACAATGGCTACATAACTTGTTATGCACTCGAAAAAATAGTTGCATAATTCGTTATGCATCTACATAATGTCTTATGCATCTTTTTTGGAGGCTGCATAATGAATATGTAGTCAGTTTCCGAAAATTTTCCCTAATACGATGATCACCTCCAATTTTTTTGTGAAAAACAAAAATTTGATATTGTTGTTTGTACTCGTTGCGTAACTCTCTTTAAAATAATTCCAACGATATAAAATTTGTAAAATTCCAAGGCGCGAATTTTTAGATATGTTATATCCAAGTTGCGTTGCCAATTATACCCCTGAAAAATTAGGATGCATAACGAGTTATCCCTGAAAAACAGTATGCATAACACGTCATGCAGATGCATAAACCGTCATGCAAACAGGTTTTAATAATTTCGGATAATTATGGGTGTCACAGAAATATTTATGGGTGTCACGGTATCCAAAATTAATTGTGGGCCTGACAATGAGAATATTTTTTTTGGGTCTCCCCCTAATTTTCCCGTTCTGTAGAGACCGGCTTCCTCAGAATTGAGGATTTCACTAACCAAGACTTTTGATGACTTGACTCTGGTTGGCCTGACTCTAACTCTGATCACGTAAAGAAAGATTTCGAACCCTGTTTTAGGGCATATAAGAAAATTTATGGACATAGTGAATAAAGACAAAAATGGGTTGGAAATACTAAATCCACTAGCTCCTTAATCAAATATTTTTGGTTGTAGGTTTTGAATCTCGCAACAACAACTCTCTTGCGAGAACTTCTACCACACATTGCAAATATCGCAAATTAATTACAAAAATGACGTTATAGACAATGACAGCATAAGACATGAGAAAGATGTGAAGATCTTGTGAAATTATAGAAAGCTTGCGAGAATGCAGCAAGAGAGAGAGAGAGCCTGCAAAATTATGGAGAGAGCTAGCGAGAATATAGTAAGGGATCCTAAAATAGGGGGAATGTGAGTTGTATATGAGCTGTCATCCACTATATAAACACCTATATAAAGAGAAGAGTAGGAGAGAGAAAGGAGGATAGACAATTTCGTAAAGGTTATAGATATTTTTAAGAGAGAGATTTTTAGAGAGAGAATGTATTTTATTTATCATCTTCTTCTCTAAAAACTAGATCTAGAACTCTACCCATTAATGAAGATTATCAATATAAATCAAATGTAAATTAAAACAATCATAGTGAAGAATCATGGATGTAGATCAAATTGATCGAACCATGTAAAAACCTTTGTGTCCATTTATAATTTTAAAACTTTTATGACCATTTTTATATTTAGATCTAGAAATTGTTATCAAGATATGATAAGGGGTGTGTTGTGGGATTTCCTGCAACTATATTTTGGCGTTAGAAACAGGGAGGGGCTCAAAGAAAATTAGCTGATGTTGGAATTGGATCTCGCTGGATCTCTAAACTTCAAGGGGGAAAATGGAAGTTTCAGAAAATTTTAATATCATCAATAACAAAAGGACATTAAGTTGAAGAAAATGAAGAGCAGAAAGGGAGGTGAAGAAATCGTAATCAAAGTGAAGCCCGTACAAAAATACGCCAACAACTCCTCCATAAGGACAAATCCCTTCTTATCCTTTTCACTTTCTCATATATTGTTTTATTCTTCAGATCTGAGAATTAAGTTGTCCTTCACAGAAACTTGATTTCATTCTCAAAACACAGTTCAAAATGAATTTTCAAAGCGGTTTTGATACAATCGAACCTTGTTTTTCAAACCCATACAATGGATTCCATAAATTCTTCCTTGCAGCACAAAACTCGATTTTCTATTCAAAAAATTTGATTCAAAATAAGTTCCCATGATGGATTTACAACCAGGAAGATCTGCTGACAAAATCCATTTAACGAATTTTGAAAGTATTAACAGATTACTTGCTTAGTTTGAGTATTTAGACCAAATTCCGTTTTCTATTAATCTGTTGTTTGCAGCGGTGTGTAATTGAATATTTTCCTTAACATAAATTGAAGACGGTGAATGAGGATATCCGAATACAAATGAAGAAACTTCTCAGGAACATAAAGAAACATCCGATAAATCAAAAGAAGATTTGAAATAAAGCAAATGTCCTAGCAAAGTTTCATCACATCGCTGCGAGATTTTGCGGTTCCAGGCAAAGCTTCATCAATGTAGATTTTCGAAGGAACTTTATGATGTAAGCCAATAACTCGTGAAGAATACAACTAACAAAAACAATGGGATCACTTCAATCATCAATTAACAGCAAAGAAAAAGACATAGCACACGGTAGCAAAGTTTCTGCGAAGAGGGAAGAAAAGACGCTATCAAGAACATATCCAGCTCTCATCTGTGGCAGTTAACGAAGAGGGAAGAGATTGTGAAGCTTTGTACTGGAAGAATTTTCCAAAATATTTGTCGATTCTAAGCAGCAAATCAAACTGCTGCAGCATCGCAACAAAGAAGAAAGTTAAGACAAAACGACTATGGGATGTTAGTATACCTTGTTGGCAATTTCAGATGAGTTTATTAAAGAAATCACTTCATGAAGAGAAAAATTACCAACAGACAAGGGACGATAAGATGAGTCAAGCATAGCTTAGTTCTTATTGTTAATCGCCAGAAAGATAAAATACAATTACTATGGGAGTTGAATTCACTGAAGTAGTGTTTCAAGCCTTCAAACGTCAACAAAACTTGATCCACTCGATGACAGAAGGCAAGAGTATTCTGTCGAGCGAAGGAATTTGATTAAGCCATTATAATCACACCAAATTTTGCCAGAGCATCATTAAGAAAACGAGGAACTCAACCATATAAAATCTCAACGGATCAACAAAGAATGAATTGAATTCATCCCAAGGGAAACTATCAACAACGAAGAACAAAGGACAATCCACTTGTATGATGCAAGAGAGAAAGTGACTCTCGCAGATAACAATATTATTTCGCCACATAACAAATAAATCCAGCTAGTTCTGTGAAGGGGGGAATTTAGGCGAAGATGAAGAAGGGAAGAAAACATATGACTAAGAAGCACCAGCAGGTCAAGGAGGAAGAAAGTAAGAGTGAAAACAAACTTATTTATGTGGAAACTGTCAAGAACGAAGAGCAGGAAGAATACAGCTTGCAAAAAACAACTTCAACAAACTCTGATACATTTTCGGTAGAAGCCATTTCATAATAGAGAACTGTTCTCAACAAACAAAGAAGAAGCTAACAGCGAAGAAGGACCACGTAGCAGATGGCATCATCAGCTATTCAGCAACCAACTTCGTCATCAACCTCAGCAACTAGACATACCACCCCAAGAAATTCGCAGGAACAGTTAAAAGTTCGCAAAAACTTTCCAGGGAGAATGGAGAACTTCACAGATGAAGAAATAAGACATTGGGAAAATATCAAAACTTGTTATGCGAAGAGCAGGCAAATATCAAAGCTTCTTCAAACCATCTATCTGCGAGATTTTGGACAAAATCAAAGATTCAAATATGTCAACAGCCCAAAACATTCATCAATCCATAATGATGAAGTAGTCGTAATGTTTTCGGGAAAAAAAAATCACCAAAAACTCACAAACTCAAGGTTGCACTGTCAGCATTCAACAAAGATAAACCCACGTCATAACAGCAAGGGATTTATGCATATCATTCTTAATAGCAAAAACTTCTCTAACAGGGATAAGGTTATAAGACTGTTGATGATGCAAAGAAAAACGATAACGCAGGGGAAAGTTTACTTCAAAAAATAGTGAAGCAACAAAGATACATAAGGTGATATCCCAAAATCAAAACCTATGATTCACGAAGAAACCAATGTCCAAGAAGGCAGCGTCATCAATGAATGATATGTTCTCAGTGAACCCATTTTAAGTTCAATGAGAGCTCAAAGGATCACAAACCGACAAGAAATTCTCCCATGCAGTTCATGCACGTGAAACTTGCATTTTCACTTCGCTGCCTAAGAGCAATGTTATCAACTATCTGTGAAGGGAAGTTTATCAACTCGTAATATTTTTTCTTCTCCCAAATTTAAAAAGTGGAAGTACAAGAAAGTACCAGATTTAAAGCTTACAAGAGAGAAAAACAAGGCACCTCAACAATTCAACACGTATCGGGGAAAAACCACAAAGATCAGGACGCAGGACGTCGACACATTCAATCAACAAATTTAAAAGCCAAGAACAGAACAACCCTATAGGGAAGTATTCTTACCAAACATTTGACCTTTGCTAACCTGGGGTGTGTTGTAGGTAGATGCATAAATGATGCTGGAATAACAAACATGAACTATCAGCAAATAGATGAACTTAAAGAGGCACATAGCTGATGCTGGACAACAAAGAGATCACCAATTTCGAAAAGATTCGATGCCTGCGAAGCTAATAGCTAAAGCAAAGAGGAAGAAAACAAATCTAAACATTTACTATCAGCGAAGTAAGACTGAATTTCTCATAGATTGATGATAATTCCTGCGAAGATCTATTAGGGGAGAGGAGACACATACGAAGTCTACTTTGACAGAAGTCTCAGCAAGGGCTAATAATTTGTGAAGAAACCAACAATTCATCCTGAATTAGAAGAGAAATAGCGAAAAAAAAAGATGCAGTAATCAAATTAACATTGTCAGAAGGAAAGATAGTAAAATACGAGATGCAAACAATGCAAAGTTCGTCAAAAAGCTCCGACGAAGTGTATTGAAGAAGTTATTTCTTCAGAGAGCAAGTGAATATCGCAGATAACAAATATTTACTTCTCTTCAAGAGGAAAGTCACTTCACAAGAATTTTCTTCGCAAGCAATTTTTTAATGGTGAGGTTAATTTCGCAGACAAACATTTCTCTTCGTAAATGACATTTCTCAGACAACATTTCTCAGATATTTTCTCTTCGGAAACGTTTCCTTCGCAAATATTTTCCTGAGACTTAAACTAATAGCAAAAACTATTTCGCGAAGCTTACTTCGCAAACTATATAATGTGGAGAAAAACCATGAGGCAATAAAGAAGCTGCGAGCAACACAACCAACAAAAATAGTCGTTCGAACAATTGGCATTTAATTATTTCACAAGATCTTTGATTATTTCGCAAAGAAAAGAGTTGATGATTATTTTTCCTAGATATCTCGCAAAGAAGATGACAGAAATGAAAGAATAAAGAAACACGAAAATTTCGCAGAAAAGCGAATAAAATTTCGCAGAGATATTAGAATAGGACAAACCTTTATGGCGTACACCCTAGTTCGCGGATAAAATTTCTCAAGAGGCAACTGTAAGACCTAAAGTACGTCATATAAGGGGGTATCTCTTTTCATGGCTCAGGGATAAGGTTATACCGTTGCTGAAACCTGAGTCATGGAGATTTGGGGTCAATGAAAGCCCATCCAGGAGAGGTACCTTGGATTTCCAACTATATATATTAATAGTTGGACGACCGAGGGTCTCCCCTAAGGATTGCAAAGTATGACCAATGCGCCGAGGTACACGGTTGAGCCAAGAGTGCCCAAGATGGATGAACCTACCCTGGCCATTCTTGGAAAGTCTTGGCTATGATGCACTCGGCCCGAAGAAAACCCCACTTAGGGTGCAGTCTCGTAACTATAAGCCATATAGGAAAAAAGGATAAGAGGATGTGAAAACAACTAGTTGTTGGTAAAACCTGATGGGAGGATCTAGTTTTTTATGTCCGATGTACTCCTCCTTGAAGGGGAAACCAGGGGGAAGATAAGGGCGGAACCCTCCATTAGGGAGCTGATAAGTGTCTTAAGACGCAAATGTCATGAGGCTTTATATTCGCAAGAATATTTAGGCTTGTCATATTTGTGCAACCATTATTCATAGGCAAAAATCCATGAGATAAAGATAAGATGAGATCAATAGGTTTTTACATGAAAGTGTAAAGACGTCCTGCGATTTCATCGCAAGACGACAATGTCATGGGGCTTTGTTCTCGCAAGAAAACTTAGGCCTGTCATATTGTCGCAACAAATTGACAAAATAAGGATAAGGCAAGATCAATGGGTCTTTACATGTGAATGTAAGGACGTCCTGCGATTTTGTCGCAAAAACAAAAATTGGCAAAATAAGAACTTTAACTAGGGAGGCAAAATAAGACCAATAGAATAATCCCAAACATTAACTATTTTCTTTTAAGAATGCAGGAAAGATTTGTTCATTCCAAGAAAGATAATGAGAGGAAAGATAAAATATTTAGAATCTTTCAAGAGTAATATTCAGAATCTCTCAAGAGTACTACTCAGATTTTATCAGGAGCACTATTCATAATTTCGCAGCACTATTTCAAGAGCACTATTCAGAATTTCGCAGGGTTATTCATAGTTTCGCAGGGTTATTCATAAATTCGCAGATTATTCATAATTTCGCAGGGTTATTCATAATTTCGCAGATTATTCAAAATTTCGCAGAATGTGTCAGAATTACGCAGAATGTGGTTATTTAGCTCATTTATTTCGCAAAATTTGAAGCAACTTGAAGAGATTCTAATACGACAAGAAAACAGAACATGAGACAGAGGCAAGATAAGAATAAATAAACAATTCGTTCATTCAACATTTTCTCAAGGATTCAACCGTCATAGATAAAGAACATAGGCAACTATGGATTACCAAGAAAACATTTTATGTTCTTTATCTTCTCGGCAAGAATCATTTCCAAAATGGACAAGAATTCTCACCAAAAATGAAGTAATAATTTCGCATGATTAGAGGCAATACTTATGACTTTCATTCAAGGACGGATACTTCTTATATTTTGAGGATTGAGTACTTCTTATATTTCTTCAAGGATACTTCATAGTTCGCATACTTCAAGAGTTCATACTTCTTATTTACTTCGCAAAGATACGGAGCTTCACAAAAGAATAGAGGCAAGTACGTACTTTTCAAGTCCAATATTCTTTTGCTCGTTCCTTCATCAATAAATATCGAAGACTACTACAACAACAGATTTTTTCTTAAAGATCGCTCTTCAAGCAATATTCAAGAAAAAAGAGGCAAGATGTAGGATCCGAATCTCGCAACAACAACGCTCTTGCGAGAACTTCTACCACACATTGAAAATGTCACAAATTAATTACATAAATGACGCTATAGACAACGACAACATAAGACATGAGAAAGATGTAAAGATCTTGTGAAATTATAGAAAGCTTGTGAGAATGTAGCAAGAGAGAGAGAGAGCCTGCGAAATTATGGAGAGAGCTAGCGAGAATATAGTAAGGGATCCTAAAATATGGGGAATGTGAGTTGTATATGAACTGTCATCCATTATGTAAACACCTATATAAAGAGAAGAGTAGGAGAGAGAAAGGAGGAGAGACAATTTCGTAAAGGTTAGAGATATTTTTCAGAGAGAGAGAGATTTTTATAGAGAGAATGTATTTTATTTATCATCTTCTTCTCTATAAACTAGATCTAGAACTCTACCCATTAATGGAGATTATCAATATAAATCAAATGTAAATTAAAACAATCATAATGAAGAATCATGGATGTAGATCAAATTGATCGAACCATGTAAAAACCTTTGTGTCCATTTATAATTTTTAACACTTTTATTACCATTTTTATATTTAGATCTAGAAATTGTTATCAAAATATGATAAGGGGTGTGTTGTGGAATTTCCTGTAACTACATTGGTAATGGAAAATTTACCCGTTCTGTATTAGTGTTTATAATAATGAAGAATTTTGATTAGTGTTTAATGTAAATGATTAGTGATTAAGATAATTAAGTTATAAAAGTTTGTGTTGATGATAAATTTTTGGGGAAGAAAAAAAAGTTAGGTTTTTTTGGAGAAGAAGAAGAAGGGGAAGTGAGGAAAAACTTGTATTTTTATGAGCCAAATCCAGGAAATGAATACAATAATGAGAAACCCAAGAATACACAAGTATACTTGCAGATTATGTTTAATTTCATTTCATTCATATAGGTTGAAATCATAAAAAAAATGATTTTTCTCACCCAAGTTTGGCGAGCCAGAGATGGGTTCGGCTTGAAATTATCAGCCGAGCCTAACTTGTATACTACATAAGATGAACAGTTCAGCTTACTCGAAATACAATAGTTGTTGGCCGAACTTATAGTTTGTAACTTCCGACTTACTTACTAGTTAAATGTTCGGCTAATAAGAAATTTTCATTACAAGTCGAACCTTCTCCTGAGAGGTAGGTTCAGTTTTCACTCTAAATATCGTATCAGCGGAACCATATATTTTTCCAAGTTCGGCTCTGTAGTTACCTAAAATAGTGAGAGGCTAAAGTGGGATTCTATGGTTTTTGAAAGTGAGTTACTGATCGAATTTTAATAGTGGTAAGTAAGGTTGTCGTTCACTCGGACTTTGTTGAAATTGATTTCAGGCTTAAATAATGGAAAATAATAAAAATAAGAAAATATATACACAAAATTCGACAAGATAAAGAGATGATCGGGACTCGGGATTCCACCAGACTTAAATTTCATGCAATTCAAATACCAATTCTAAACAATAATAACTCATAATCTAAAGTTTCATTGAATCTAATTCATTGCCTAAAGTAGATTTCAATAGTAATGGTTGTAAATCTAAAGTATGGGATATCAAAACAATTAAGCAAGCATAACACATCAATTGAAATGACAATTATTCAATGATAATAATTACTCAATTAAATAACTGTGCAATTAGTCATAAAAAGAATTAATATAATTAATGCATTTGTGAAGTTTGGCTTCCTCCGTCGTCCCGGTGTTGGGGTTTAGCTCCACATGGTGGAAACACACTCAAAAAGATAATTCATAACTCAAATGGTGTTTTTATTGAGGAAATAAGATAATACAGAGATTCAAAACAATGTATGGGCATCACAGAACACACTGTTACAAATAAAACCTAAAGAACTGTTGCTAACGAAGATATACATTACAACTCAAAATAAAGCCGTTACAAATTTTCAGTCACTATCACGGTTCATAAACGATGGCTATATTGTGTATGTTCTTCGTGTTATTCAGATAGACACTCTTTATGTGTCGTTTGCAACTACTTCTTCTTGCTGCTGCTGCAACTCTTCATGCAGCCTGATTCTTCATCCTCAGCCTACCCTTAACTCTCTCCCTCCCTTTAATGAGACTGAATCTCCCTTTTTATAGTCATAAGCACCTCAAAATCTCGGAGTAAATGCGAATATCTTCGGAATATTGCTTCTTTATTTGACATATCTGTTGTTTGATAATCACGGAAATACTTCCATATGTTATCTCCTCTGGCAAACATGCTCCTACACGTTCCTTCCTCTTCTCAGATAGCATCAAACACGCTGCAACTCACATGACAATTACCCAAAATAGCTCAGAAAAGAACCGAGAATATCTTCTTTCTCTGTTTCGTGTGATTGCATATTTCATTCCTTTTTTTATCGAAACTAAAAGCATTATGGGCCATGTTTTGATGTACAAGATTAATACCAACCAATATCCAAGACCATATCTCCAAAAATCTCGACTAAAATCAATCAAGCAGATTTGTTATTTTTGAAATTTCAAACAAAATTTTTCCCGCTATTTTGTATTTGTACGTGAGGAAGAAAGGTAACCCCTATCCAGAGTAGGGGTGTGAATATCCATGGGGTACCCCTTAGCGACTGGGTGCCCCTAATCCAAAAGCGAGAGTCCGAATAACACGTGTCCTCCGGGTGCTTTAAACAACTTTTCGAGCCCCTTTTTCCAAGAATGTTTATTGCCCAAAAATACCTACACACACATAAAACACCATAATAAGTGCAAAATCGAGTGCCAACAGTACAAAAATTTGAGGACAACTTAGACACAAAAATGTGTCTATCAGTTACGGGAGGTTGAGCACAAACAGTCTTCGTCTAAACCACGCACATTGGCCGTTCAAAGGCAGCTTCAGTCACATGAGAGGTTATGACTGGTCTTAGGGAGGGAAACAAATGAAGAGAGAGATCATATAATTCTAGGGTTTGAAGAAGAATTTATCTGAGAGGTTATGAGAAAGTTATTGTAGCTTGGAGAAATAGACGACCTATATATAGCTGAATTCTATATTCCCAGGTCAGTGAAGATAAGGATTTCTTTCCATGCTATGCAGAGCAATTCTCCCATCTCTTCAGGAATAGAGACAACCTAGGTTGAGTTTATCTCATTATTCCACCGCCTTTACTTTCTTCTGCGGTGAGAAATAAGCCGGGTATTTATCACACGTGTCGTAGACCGCCATACCAAAACCCTAATTGTTATCCCCATATGTGTGTAAATATGAGTCAGCCTTTGTGATGACGTGTTGAGAGAAAAAAATATTCTCTTTAGCCGAGTTGGCCGAGATAGAGATATATTCTCCAATTTGGAATAATGACTAGGATGAGTCACGTGAAAAGGCATGGGATGCCTCAGAATTCGTGTGCATAAGAGACTCGATTCCTACATGAGGCTCGTGCCTACCATGGGGAATATTCTTCCTCATCTGAGATTTCCCGAGAGATTTGAATCTCTCTGAAATCTTGAAGAGAGATTTGAATCCCTCCGAGATTTGGAAAAAATATTTGAATCTCTCCGAGATTTTGCAGAAGGATCAAAATATCTACGAAGATCTTTTAAACCGATCTGAATCTCTTTGTGGTTAGCTGGGACTCGTCCCGAGGCTTTGTCTCACTTGTCTTTGACCATCGTATCTTGTAGAGATGTGCTAGGAATCAACTGTAAGTCCATATGATGGGCCAACAAGACCAGTATATCTCGAAAGGATGTTCTAGGAGTCTGTTGAAAGGTCCCGGAGGCAGAATAACCAGCTTATCTCGTCGGGATGTCCTAAGACTTATTTGGAAACCACAATTAGTCGAGTCAGAGCCTAGAGCATACATGACCAGTGTATCTCGCGATGATGTACTAGGAATCAGTCTTTGATCTCAAATAGGGTGAGTCGTGCTTACAGGAGACATGCATATCTCCGCTCTGGGTCATAAGTCCTCTGGGGACGTTTTTACGCATCTACAGAGCCTACATGACCATCAGTATCTCGTTGAGGATGTATACTAGGAATCATGGCATTACAATCAGCTCCGTCTCTTGAAGTTATGCAGAAATTGTGGTTAATCTGGTTCATAAGTCTACTGGGAATGTTTTATGCTCTACAAAACCTAAGTGACCAGCAGTATCTCGTCGAGGATGTGTACTAGGAATCACGACCAGTAGTGTCTCGCGGGGACGTATATTAGAAATCATGGCTATTGGTGCCTTGAGGACCAAGGGCTGAATCTCTCCCGTAAGAGTTGAGTTTTTTTTTTATGATCTCAAAATAACGCTTTTGCCCCTTATCCAAATTTCACCATCTACATAAAGTCCCCTACTCCGAGTATAAGCTTGATTGTTCTATGATGAGTATATAGATGGTTACGAATCATTCAAGCGTGAAATTAAAATACACCCGGTCTTCTAGACTTGATGAGTCCCTGAATTGACGTTTAGTCTTTGATTGTTATGACTCTAATCTTGTAATCGATTGTGGACTTTGGAACTTCATGGGATTTTGTGTTAGACGTTAATGACATGATAATAAAATCTTTATGAGACAAAATTTCTGTCTTGAGCGAATGGAATTTGTTACTTAGGGTTTACTTGGCCAAAACCCTAATTTTCTATCTTTGTACATCCTTGATATTTCGAGGTTGTACAGGCGAGTATGTGGGGCAGAGAAAGTTTTAAACGGCTTCATTGATGGCCTTGATGTTGGTAAAGAGCTGTGAGAAAATATATGAACTTACTTTGGAAGTTACAGAGTCCCTATCCCATGTAAATATTGAATTCAGGCTTGTACTTTACCTAAACCCTAATTTCTCTTTTGTTCGCATCTGACTCCTTCAGACACTCTGGAGAGGGTTGACGAGGCTTGGAATGTGTGCATCTATGTTATGAATTCGACACCTTTTATGATGAGAGCATGTTTAATTCCCATGAGATTTCCTAGGCATGGTCACGACTTGAGAGAGGCAGAGAGGCATGTGTCTGGTCCTGCTTTTGGAAATTATGAACCCGAACTTCCCTGTTTAAGCTAAATTACCTTTATTTTCTCTGAAATTCCGCCTTTCTGGATTCCGTTTCGATCCCATTCTTCTTTGAACACTTAGAGAACTTAATGTTCGCATGTATGAGGCCTTGGTAATGAGTAAATGAGATATTTCTTGGTCTTTGGCTGTATTAGGGTTTTTTGTTTTTTTGAAAATATTCAAAATTGCGAAATAAGGGTATTTTGGTCAAAATCCCTTATGGGCTCTTTTTTGTAGAAGAATGAGATAAAAGGGTATGAGATAGGTGTAAATAACCATCTAAGATAATGGGGAGAGGCTTGACCCCTTCTCTTCTAGAGTAAATCCCTTTTTCGCCCAATTCTAAATTAGGGCTTATTTTTGTCAAAACCCTAATTCTCTCCGTCTTTGGTCTATCTGAAAAAATTCCGAGATAATAAGTGACATCCCAATGGCCTAAGAGATATTTTATGCATGTGGGAGAGGCTTGGCCACGTTCAGAGATATTTTGGAAGAAGGTAAAGCCTAGGTTTCCCTATTTGAGCCAAATTCCTTTAAATTCCTCTTTTAGCTCTAATTCATTTTCCTTTTATATGATGGCTTCCCTTTTGATCTAGTCTTGAAAAGAGAACTATTTTCCAACTCTTCCGTGCATGCAATAGGTGCAAAGGTCGGTCCATCCTTCTTTCACATGTTCTGTTTGTATCAGGACTCATCGTTTGGGTGTTCGTCTGAAAACTTCAGTTTTGAGAGACTTGCATAGAATAACTGTAAAATCTTCATACTATGTTGGATTTGGGCTCCAGACCCTAATTTTAAAATATAAAAGAATTATCTATTCAAATAAAAAAGAACGACCTAATTCCAAGTTATTCAGGTCAGTCAACTAGTCGCGTACTTTGGCCATCAGGAATCCCGTATAAAAATTTAAGGAGTTTTTTCTTCTTCAGATTTCTCTTACTTCGGTGTTGGGACCACATCTCCTAGCTCATTTGTTAGTTTTAGGCTCACTTTTTGTATGTTTTCTAGAAGACATATGGGAACATATTTTATTCAGGAAGAACCCTGAAATTCCTTATGGTTTGTCATCAGTTTTCAAGTTTTTGCACTGGAATGTACGGATATCTTTTTTCGAAAGGAGTCTTTATTGCGTTTGAAATATTGATGTATTGAGACTCTTAGGAAATGATCTTTTGGAGTGTTATGACCTAACTGGCCTTCCTTATCTTGTAATAGGTCGTGAATTTGATCCATTTGAGCCAAAACGCGTCAGTGGCGTGCTTACACATTTTTACCCTTAGTTACGAAGAGAGCATGTCTTCTCTCAATTATTCATGGAAATACACAACCATCTCGTTAATATCTTTGACAACGTGGATTAGGTTTATCGAAATAAAGGTAGGCATCTAGTCGTGAGGACGTGCTTCGCTTTTGTGAGACTTGACGCATTCTTGTTGAGCAAAACCCTAACCGTGATTTATATATGACTTGAACTCTTGTATTTTTGATATACTTTGTCTAACTCCTTCCTTGTTTGTAGGCTCACGTTATGAATAAAATTCATTAAAAACATGTTGATGATATAGTGTATGAGCTTATCTTTTTTGGCGGAACAAGTGTGCAACAATCACCAATTATTAGTAAATCTGGTATTGGAGAATCCGAAAGAGGTGAGGCAGAGCGCATTACCGGTTATCCTACTATTGGTGTTGACCTTGTTAGCCATATTGGACTTCTGACTTCGGATGAGATACTCATGGCATATTTGGTTACATGAGGAGGATAACTCTAAGCGGTCTTTTTTTGATGATCTTGTAAATCTGGAAAATTTGATGACCACCCGTGATGATCAATATAATCGAGAGAGTTGTTGGATTCTGTTGGAGCTAACTGGAACAAGCTAACCCCGGTCTTCGTTTCAAAGAGGAGATCCTTATGGAAGAGAGAACGGTAGCTGAGGAGATTTGGAGGAAATGATATGGAGGCCTTAGGGAAGAAGAGAGAGTTTTCTTCCCGATAGGTAGATGTCACTGCTAATAAATGATTTTATTAAATGTTGGTAATTTTATTCTTTGGTTCTTGCTTGTACTCATCTAGTGAAGCAACGACTCCCTCATGAGCTCTAACTTGATGCAAACATTCGCTTGATTCGTTGTATATGTGAGTAGGTGAAAACCCTATGTTAAGTTCGTAATAGGAGGTCCTCCATTGTGCGACTTTCACTTCAGAGGTTGTACAAACTTCGTTCGATTCTGATCTTGGTGGTTGACCCCAACTATCAAACAAAAAAGACATGTCTTTCATCTACTAGAGAAAAATTAGGATTTGGAGATCTTTTTCCTGGTGATAAGTCCATGTGAAGTTGAACTCGAAAATATTTGGTTTTTCAGCAACAATACATTCCAATATCTTGAACATATCTCTTAGATTGTATTCCGGAACGTCAAGCCCTTTTAACATGCGCTAGCAGGGACATAGACGTATAATTTTCATTGGTTACATCATCAAATTCTCTACCGTTTTTCCCAGTTTGTTTAATTGTATGAAGTATGAGGAAGTTTTAGTATATGAAATACTGCAGGCTCGTTTTCACCCATCACAGACCCTAGTTTATCTCGTGCGTGAATCTTGAGCGGTTATGGAGGATTTGAACGCGTATTTTCCTTTAGTATAATCCCAATGCATGTTTTCATATGTGAAAATCCTTAACATGTTTGGTAAAATGCTAGCTTGCTTGATCATGATAGAAACCCTAGATTAGTCTTGATGGGTTTCGTAGATGCGATAAAACGTGATTTTGAATCTTGTAATCTTCCACTTGTGTAAGTGTTCTGGCATCTCTGTTTTGGGATTTATTTCCAGTCTCAGGGTATTTGGTCTCAAGGGTTGAAGCATTTCATCATAAAAGAACGCTATGTTGAATTCTGTTTGAAGATTGTCCATGGGAGTTGAGTCTCGGACATCATATCTGATTCTCGTTCATACACCTCTAGTGACAAGTCTCTAACTTAGCGTTACTGAATTCTACCAATTTTTTGCGCACCCGAGATATCTGTGTCAATAGTGTAAGAGTCTGTCATTTAGGAGTTGGATGTTTAGGCCGCCTCTTGTTAGTCATGAGAAATCAGGGGTACAACAACCACACCCAATATTTTGTTTGGAAATCTGAATAGGCAAACTCGAATATCCTTTCAAGAGAATTAACTAGGCAGTCAGATTTAATCTAGAGAAAAGTATATCAAAGAGTTTATATCTCTATATCTCAATTCAATCTGCAATCAACAAATAGGAATTTGCGAGTCCGATTGAATATAAGAGAAATAACTTGAATGGTACCAAAGAACAATGTTCAAGGATCAATCAATAACCAAAGGTTGGATTTACCAATTGATCGATTCAACGCACAACCTGTGATATTTCAGTTATATAACAAAATATAATGCGGAAAAGAAATAACACATACACCAGAATTTTGTTAACAAGGAAACCGCAAATGCATAAAAAACCTTGGGACCTAGTCCATCTTTGAACACCATACTGTATTAAGTCGCTACAGACAATAGACTACTACCAATTAACTTCGGACTGGAATGTAGTTGAGACCTAATCAATCTCACACTGATCAAGGGTACATAGCATTAGAACTGGAATGTAGTTAGATGTTTGATCTGAGGAAGTCTTTCAAATCAGGGTTTGCAATCAATGTTAGCTTGGTAACAAAGAATTCAATATTCACCGTTAGATGAAAACCTGATTAGATTCAAGCTAATATTTATCAACCGTTAGATTGAAAACATAGCTTGTTATACACACATGAAATGCACGTTTCTAGGTTTGTGTAACCATACCCAAACTTGTACATTAGTTGGTTCAACAATAGTTAATCAAATGGTTAGCCATATGATAACTTTCATATCAACCATATTCTTCTTCACCATAACGAGTTCAAATGACTAAAATGAACTAGTTAGAGAGTTGTTCAATTGAAAGGAAATAGCATGTGCTACACAAGACACAATTGAAGCAAAAATGATTTGATTTACTCGAATCGGTTCATGAACTATATAGCCACGGTTTGCAATAGCATTCCTTAGTTTATAAAGATAAGTTCACAAACATCGTTTTTAGACATAACCTACTCAAGTTCGCGGAATGGGTTCGCGAACTTAAATTCCCGAATGGAGTTCACAAACTCCAGCAGAATTTCTCGGGTCAAGAACTTCCACCATTTCACGGACTGAGTTCGCGGACTTAGCTCACGCACTTCTCCGGTTCTCTTGATCAATAAAGTTCGCAAACTTCGGTTCAAGGAATAAGGACTTATACATATATGTGTTTATACAACAATGCTTATATCCTCCAATGGTTATATAGTCTAAACTCTCATTTCAATCATTGAAACATTCTCAAAGGATGTTATATAGTTGTTATTCACAAACCATCTTTTGTCAGAGAAATTTTCAAAGTGATTGAAACTTAACAAGACTTTCATCACTAGGTAATGATGAACTTGGATAAAGCGAAAGGTTTACCAACACATATTTCGAGAAATAGATAGGCGAGGTAAACTCAGCTCAAAATACCAAATATGTATAATATAAGTTTATATAGGAAAAAGTCTTTTGTCTCAAGATAGGAGATAAATAGACTTTTGAGTGATAGATAAGTTCAAGTCTCCACATACCTTTTAGTCGATGAAGATCCACAAGTTCCTTGAGTAGTCCTTCATCTTTTATGATGATTGCCATGAAGTTTTTGAGCTCAACTACACTTTATATCCTAGTCCGAGACCTTAGCTATAGTAGACTAGAAATCAAGACTTATAGTTTTGATCACTAAAATTGACAAACATGCTTGAGATAGCAACACATGCGAGTTCGACCGAGAAATGCTCTAACAATCTCCCCCTTTGTCAATTTTAGTGACAAAACTATCAATACATATGGAATACAAAAAATATATAAATAAACTTTGTAGCTCCTATTCCACATGTCTAATCTTCAACATTACTCGAAATCTTCGTCACTTCCAAGTACTCCAATGATCCCAAAGGTTATAAGTTTAGTATTATCGTTGTTGAAAATCCATAGCTATAACAATGAGAAAACAAGAGTTCTCAATCATTGTTATACAGTGTCATAGTATCATTACACAGCGTTAAAGTCCAATTGCATCACAACTTTAACAACAATACTATGGTGATATGTTACTCCCCCTTAGTCAATACTCCATCTCACATGGAAACCCCTCCCCCTTACATAATGATCCGAAAACCATATGTATTTTTAATGTGAACTACATATTAATTCTCTCCCTTTTTGTTAATAAAATTGGCAAAACTGGATCCTAATGAAATTTCCAAATGAGACATTTCATGACCAAAAGTAAGCGTATATCATCTTATTTAGATGCAATCATAAAGCCGAAGCTAAATGCATTCATTAAAGAGTTTATAAAGATACAAGATAACCCCTATAATATTCCACAGCCGCACTCCCCACAAAAGTTTGTCAATTAAGCACAAGTTCAATTAAGAACTCTTCCCCATAATATGTCATTCCCGAAAGAAGAACAAGAGCGACCTTAATTTCAAAAGAAAATAAGGATTTCTTTGGACAACAAATCACATAAAAGTATGAATTTGAATCCAAAAAAGTTTCAATTAAATTAACCATAAGAAAACCCATGATTAATTTAACCAAATATGCTCAACACAAGTAAACTTATGGAGACTTAAAAAGCTCAATTAGATTAATCACAAGAAAACCCATAATTAATCTAATAGGAATACACAAGTAATTAATTTAATTGGTCATACTCGACATAAGAATATCTATGGAGCAATGACTAAGTTAATCATGAAAATAATCAACCCAGTCAAAAGTGCCCAAACATAAGAAAACTTACGGAGTCATAACTAAATAACCAAACAAGATGATTAATTTAGTTCAATGTGCTCAACATACAGTACCTTACGGAACAACAACAAAGCTAATCATAAAAATAATCAACTTTGGTTGTTTAGTGCTCAACATAAGACACATTACGGAGCCTCACAGTAATACACAAAATATGGATTAGGGAAGATCAATTACTGCGGAATACACAAGGATTCATTCTATTTTCCATCACCATTTGCACAATGACATACAATAGACATAATCCTTGAAAACAAAATATTTTAAACTATCTTCCATCAAAAATTGACATAATAGGCTTAACTTTTGTGTTTGTCAAAAGTCAATTCATTCTTTTATCAGTATATGCATATCAACTCATGAACGACTTTACTTTTGACAAGTTATGGGACAATCAAGTTCACGGACGCAAACACACATATCCCATAACAATATTGCAATATATGAAACCATAAAGATTAATACTGCAAAAATCATCTTCCAAACAATTTTAGAATTTAAACAAATAAACCTACAAACATGAAGATGAAAACGTTGGACACATCTATGTGTAATCACAATAATTGCTATTCCAAACTCTAGTTATTCTTCTAATCAAAACACGAAAAATAGAAGATTTACTAGGCAAATAAAATCTAACAGACTAAACTGAAAACACTTCAATGCCAAAGCCGAACACAAAATGAAGTCATATAGACTGTTCTGGATCCTCATGAGTCTTGAGATCGTTGAATCTTGTGATCGACAACATTTACTGCAACTTTAGAAAAGATATCTTCATTGAGAAGGTCTTTAATTTGTGTTTTCACGAGATCAAGGTTAGGTGTAACCTTTTACAACTCAGTGTTTGACACGTCAATACTTTTCAAGGTACCATCAAGTTGCAGTTTTTCTTCCTTGTAATATTTAAGAAAGTCATGAACCACTTCAACAAAGACCATATCCCCATTCTCAATATCCTCACATGTGTAAGCATAGTAACATGAGGCATTGGGATGATCATCTTGAACAAGGGTTCTCTTCTTCCTTCCTTTGGACTCAAAACCAATACCTTTAGCAAGAAAGCCTCTAAAAAAACCGCACGCCCGTGAAGAAGAAGACATTTCTTGATTAAAAAAAAAATAACCTAGAGTACGTAAACATGACCCATAAGTTTGGTATTTAAAGGTTTCTTAGGGAGGAAGATTTTTTAGGGTTTTCAAACTGTCGAATCGAGATGTTAACTCATGTACACATTTGAATATAATACACCCCACAAAGAATAAGAAAACAAATATCTTTAAAAAGAAAACAACATAACTTATAAGTACAAACAATACTTAGGCAAACTTGTCTATAGTAAAAAGTTTAGCTATGGACGATAAGAAAATAGCTTAACTAAATTTTTTTTTTTTTTTTGCCATTAGTATACCTGACTTTTACACATCTTACTCAACATGATTTTTATGAGAAAGTTCTTAACTCTTGTCATTAATTAGCACAGGTATGGGCTTTGGGCTCATTAAAAGAATTGTGTTTACGATCAAGTCTCTTTTTCCTTCTTAATTTATAGAGGGATCCCTTTTGATTTGAGAAATTATCATAAAACTTACGTCTTCAAAATACGAGACATAGTTTGAATTCTTACCAGAAGAGTCTTGACTTGAGGAGGATGAAAACCTGTTGATAATTTCATTGTACCCTTGAATTATCTCTATAAGGTTATTTCTCATATCATCAATTTTTCTTCTTTCTCCTGGAATTTCTTTCATATCAAGGGAAATGTTGTTTTCAGAGAAAAAGACTTGATCTTTCCTTAGAATATTCTTATTAAGATTTCTGTTATGCTTTCGAGCATTTTAGGAACTCATTGAAATGACCTTCATACACATGGTAAGTACGAACACCAATGGGTTTCGACATACGAATGTCAGTTACACCTTTGAGGATTAAGTCTAAGGTGTGTTGAAGTTGAATAAGAGAATTTTTATTCAACATAGAGTTTCCCTTTTGTATAACAAAACCTTTTTACTCACAAAAGAGACATACTTTCTGATCACACTGGTGATTAGGCAGTTTAGTCTTGACATTCTCGTCAGGAGATTTCTTCCTTCCATGTGGTGGGGAATTTCCTTGATTTGAGAAGACTAACACATATCTCTTGATTGGAAGGGACTCCGATTTTACTTCTGGTGTTGGAGAATTTTTAGTTGTAGCAGAAGTAGTAGGTATATTAGACTTCTTAGAGCATCCTTGAACAGAGAACTTATTCAAGCGATGTTCTATTTCCAACACATCCTTTTTAAGGCTTGCCTCAAGAGTCATACATGAAGAATGATTTTCAGTATTTTCTTTGAATTGGCAGTATCTTATTACACCAAGAAGAACATTGACATGTTGTTTTAACCGATTGAATCTATCAGCTTGGATTCTAATGAGATTTAGAATCAAATCACTCTCTTCAGCTGTTTCCCGTTTATTTTGAGAAATAGACTCTTTTGAAGGGTAATCAGAACAACACATGTTAGAACCTGTATGTCTAGTTTGAACACAAGGTTCGTCTACGTTCGAGATTGAAGAATCTTTCTCTTTAATAGAAATAGACGAGAAAAAGTCTTTATTTCTGGTGACGCATTTATCAGAGATACTACTCTTGTCCATAGAGTCATATCGCTACAAACACAGACTTGTAAGGTCTAGAACGTGTTTGCCTGCTCTGATACCAATTGAAAAAGCGGGGGTTTAACAACCACACCCAGTATTTCGACTAGAAATCTGTATGGACAAACTCCAATATACTTTCTAGAGAATCAACTAGACAGTCAGACTCAATCTAGATAAAAGTATATCAAATATTTTATATCTCTATCTCTCAATTTAAATCTTACTCAAGCAAACTGCTAGTCTCAATTTAAATAAAAGAGAGATAAACTTGGATGGAACTAAAGACCAATATACAAGTGTCAATCAATTTAAATCAACAACCAAAAGATCGGATATTCTAATTGATTGAACAACGCACAACCTGTATTATTTTAATTATATAACAAATATAATACGGAAAAGAAATAACACAGACACCAGAATTTATTAACGAGGAAACCGAAAATGCAGAAAAACTTTGGGACCTAGTCCAAATTAAACATACACTGTATTAAGCCACTATAGACACTAGCCTACTCCAAACTAACTTCAGTCTGGACTGTAGTTGAACCCCAATCAATCCCACACTGATCCAAGGTACAGTTATGCTCCTACGTCTCTAATACTAGAAGGATACTATGTACTTGATTCCCTTAGCTGATCTCACCGACAACTAAGAGTTGCTACGACCCAAAGTCGAAGACTTTAATAAACAAATCTGTATCACATAGAAAAGTCTACGGTAATAGATAAATCCGTCTCCCATGAATATACCTACGAGTTTTTGTTCCGTGTTTTGATAAATCAAGGTGAACATGAACCAATTGATAAACCATACTTACATTCACGAAGAACATCTCAGTATTAGCAATCACCTCACAATAGTCTTAATCGACGCAGCGAAAAAAGATATTATGGAATCACAAACGATGAGACGAATATGTTTGTGACTACTTTTATATCTAGCCTATCAAAGATAGAAATCTCAAGCCAATTATTACAATTGTACTCATACGATAGAAATAACAAGATCAGATCACACAACTACAAGAAAAGTAGTATCGGTCTGGATTCACAATCCCAATGAAGTCTTTAAGTCCGTTAACCTGGTTTAGAAGAAGAAACCAAAGGTTAAAGGAGAATCAACTCTAGCTTAACACAACTAGTATCACACATAATGTGTGGGGATTAGGTTTCCCAGTTGCTAGAGTTCTCCCTTATATAGTCTTTCAAATCAGGGTTTGTAATCAATGTTAGCTTGGTAACAAAGCATTCAATATTCACCGTTAGATGAAAACCTGATTAGATTCAAGCTAATATTTATCATCCGTTAGATCGAAAACATAGCTTGTTATACACACATGAAATTCACGTTTCTAGGTTTGTGTAACCATACCCAAACTTGTACATTAGTTGGTTCAACAATAGTTAACCAAATGGTTAGCCATATGATAACTTTGATATCAACCATATTCTTCTTCACCATAACTGGTTCAACTAACTCAAATGAACTAGCTAGAGAGTTATTCAATTGAAAGGAAATCTCATGTACTACACAAGACAAAATTGAAGCAAAAATGATTTGATTTACTCGAATCGGTTCATGAACTATATAGCCACGGTTTGCAATAGTATTCCTTAGTTTATAAAGATAAGTTCTCAAACATCGTTTTTAGACATAACCTACTCAAGTTCGCGAAATGGGTTCGCGGACTTAAGTTCCCGGATGGAGTTCACAAACTCCACCAGAAATTCTCGGGTCGAGAACTTCTGCCAGTTCTCGGACTGGGTTCACGGACTTAGCTCACGCACTTTTCCAGTTCTCTTGATCAACAAAGTTTTCAAACTTCCGTCTTATATCCTCCAATGGTTATATAGTCTAAACTCTCATTTCAATCATTGAAACATTCTCAGAGGATGTTATATAGTTATTATTCACAAACCATTTTTCATTAGAGAAATTTTCAAAGTGATTGAAACTTAACATGACTTTCGTCACTAGATAAAGATGAACTTGGCTAAAGCAAAAGCTTTACCAATACATATTTCGAGAAATAGATAGGCGAGGTAAACTCATCTCGAAATACCAAATGTGTATAATCTAAGTATATATAGCAAAACGACTTTTGTCTCAAGATATGAGATAAATAGACTTTTGAATGATAGATAAGTTCAAGTCTGCGCATACCTTTTAGTCGATGAAGATCCACCAGTTCCTTGAGTAGTCCTTCGTCTTGTATGATGATTGCCATGGAGTTCTTGAGCTCAACTACACTTTCTATCCTAGTTCGAGACCTTAGCTATAGTAAACTAGAAATCAAGACTTATAGTTTTGATCACTAACATTGACAAACATGCTTGAGATAGCAATGCATGCGAGTTCAACTGAACAAAGCTCTAATACTATTTACTAAGGTCAAACTCGAAATAGAGAGAAAGTGATGGTAGGGATAACTCTCTAGGCTAAGCCTGTAAGGGATTTACAGAGACTGGATCGATGAAACGTTTTTGTGTTTGGATTGGTGGAATCATCTTCCTTCCTAAAAGACCATGATTGATATCTATAACTGAGTGAAAAACCTCCCATTGTGGTCGCCAAAATGTAGTTACCTAAAATCGGTGAGAGCCTAAAGTGGGATTCTAGGATTTCTGAAAGTGAGTTACGGGAGGTTGAGCGCAAACAGTCTTCTCCTAAACCATGCACAATGGTCGTTCAAAGGTTTCTCCAGTCATATGAGAGGTTAGGTATGGTCTTAGGGAGGGAAGCAGATGAAGAGAGAGATCAGAGAATTCCCCGGTTTGAAGAAGAATTGCTCTGAGAGGTTATGAGAAAGTTATTGTAGCTTGGAGAAATAAATGTCCTATTTATAACTAAATTATCTAATCTTAGGTCGGTGAAGATAAGGATTGATTTCGGTGCCGGGTGGAGCAATTCTCCCATCTCTTCCGGAATAAAGATAAACTAGGTTGAGTTTATTTCATTATTCCACCGCCTTTACTCTCTTCTGCGGTGAGAAATAAGCCGGGTATTTCTCACACATGCCGTAGACCTCCAGACCAATACCCTAATTGTTATCCCCCTATTTTTGTGAAGCTGAGTTAGCTTTTGTGATGATATGTTGAGAGAGAAAATATTCTCTTTAGCCAAGTTGTCCAAGATAAAAATATATTCTACGATTTGGAAGAATGACTAGGATGAGTCACGTGAAAAGGCATGGGATGCCTCAGAATTCGTGTGGATAGGAGACTCGATTCTTATATGAGGCTCGTGCCTACCATGGGGAATATTCTGCCTTATCTGAGATTTCCCCCGATATTTGAATCTCTCTGAAATCTTGAAGAGAAATTTGAATCCCTCAGAGATTTGGAAGAGAGATTTTGCAGAGAGATTTGAATATCTTAGAGATTTTGCAGACAGATAAAAATCTCTACGAAGATTTTCTTAACGGATCCAAATCTCTCTGTGGTCAGCTGGGACTCGTACTGGAGAGAGATAAAAGGCTTTGTACACCCGATTAATGCCTATGCGAGACGTTGGCTCACTTGTCTTTGACCAGCGTATCTTGCAGAGATGTACATGTGGTAGGAATCAACTGTGTGTCCATATGATGGGACAACGAGACCAGTGTATCTTGAAAGTATATTCTAGGAGTCTGTCGAAAGGGACCGGAGGAAGAATAACTAGCGTATCTCGCGGGGATGTCCTAGGAGTTATTTGGAAACCTTAGTAAGTCGAGTTAGAGCCTAGAGAAGACATGACAAGTGTATCTCATGATAATGTACTAGGAATCAGTCTTTGATCTCAAATAGAGTGATTCGTGCTTACATGATACATGCATATCTCCGCTCTGGGTCATAATTCTTCCGGGGAAGTTTTTACGCATCTACAAAGCCTACATGACCGACAGTATCTCGTCGAAGATGTATACTAGGAATCATGACATTACAATGAGCTCCGTCTCGCGAAGACATGCTGGAATTATGGATAGTTGTTCTGGTTCATAAGTCTACTAGGGACGTTTTATGCTCTACAAAACCTACGTGACCAGCAATATCTCGTCGAGGATGTGCGCTAGGAATCACATCATCACGACCAGCAGTGTCTCCCGGGGACTATACTAGAAATCGTGGATATTGGTGCCTTGAAGACCAAGGGCTTAATCTCTCCCATAAGATTTGTGTTTTGTCTATGATCTCGAAATGGAGCTTTTTCCCCTTATCCAAATTTCACCATCTACAGGCTCTTATTCAAAAAATCATATCATCCGAACATGTTGCTGATTTTCCATAAAATACTTAAATTCATACACATTTAGGGGTTAGGATTTTTTTATTACATATGTTCTCTATTGTGCAGCCTTTTCATGGGATGAATCAAACAAAAAAAGTGGAAATTACTATAAAAGTGTTAAGAAAGTGAAGTCTACCGATGGAGAATACCAAGGCCCAAATTCAACTCACTAAATCAAAGAGATCTTATCTTCAACTTCAAGATAATGAAAGTACAAACACATCGCAAAAAGAATGAGGTCATTCCGACATCAGACGAAAAATTATGGCCAAAACAAGATCGAAAGATTTGAGTCTGCAGAGAGAAGGTTCGGCTGATAACTCATCAGCACAACCTAGTTGAACCTAGAGCCTGCAAATCAATATTTTCAAAGCGTTTACAGAGAGATGTTCGGCTTGAAAGTGATCTAATCGAGTCAATCGAACCTTAAAACCACCTGGGGTAAATTTCACTTCTCAGGTTCGGCCGAGAAAGGTTTGCAAGGTATTAGACGAACCTGACACTGTTCTGGGACATTTTGGACACTAAATTGACTTTTATCTCAATAGAATACGATCCTAGAAGGATTATAAAGCCTAACTTTGAGAGATTTATATAAGAAGACATCTAAATCCCTAAGAAGAGATCTTTCAATCTTTATTATCTCACAGCACCACATTCAATCATTTATATTATCTTCCACATCATAAAGAAGACATCCAAAGCCTAAAACGGCAAACATCAATTTTGAGAAGAGAAATCAAGTTAGAGGTTCGACCTATAAACCAAATAAAGAACTAGCTGAACTATTTTAAATTACAAGTTCGGATTATAAACAAACTATCGAATCAGCCGAACCTGACTTATTTATAGAACATGGAGAAATAGTGTCAGGTTCGGCTAATAATTCAACTTTTGAATCAGCCAAACTTCATAACTTCAATGATTTATATATGAATACTAGAAAGTTCGACTATCATTTAGAAATGAATTATCAGCCGAACTGTTCATAAGCACTTTCAGAACGAAGAACAATGAACAGTTCGGGTGATAATTCGTCTTACCGATAAGCCAAACTTCATTCTGTGACCACAAAAAGCTATAGTTTTTTATGAATTAACCCTATTCGATCAATAAAAAATAGTAAAAAATTAGGGCTATCAATGGGTACCCATTACCCGGAACCGGACCCGGGAGAATAGGGTCCGGTTTTGGGTCCTAAAATTGGACCCATTAACAAGTTAGGACCCAACGGGTAATTAATCGATTGGACCCGAATCTTAACAGGTCCGAGCGGGTAATAGCCGACAGGTGCCCGCGGGTAACGGGTACCCGGTTATTCATTCTTTTATCCCTCTTTTTAGCAAAATTACAAGTATTTTGCTAGTTTGGCTTTGATTATTTTTTTTCATTTTTTCATACATTTAATCTTTATTTAGTACATTAATGAAGAAATATTAACAAATTTCTATAAAAATAAGTTTGACTCAAATCAAAAAGGACAAATATATCAAGTTTTTGAAGTTTTATGTGTGTTTTCTTAATACCCAACGGACACCCGAAACCGATGGGTACCCGGGGTTTTAAACGGGTCCGGTTTTGGGTCCACTAATTTAGGAACCGGAGCCCAAACCGTTAGAAACCGGACCCGATATTTAAGTAGGGTCTGGGTCTAATGATATCTGGGAGGACCTGGACCCATTGACAGCCCTAGTAAAAATACGAGATGGCTTTTAGAAAATATATTTTTATCCTCGTTTCAGGAGTTGGTTCTTCATTCGGTTGGATTTCTGCTTCCAATCCTTCAAATTCTTCTTATTCTTTAATTTGACAGATATATTAGTAGAAGATTTAGAATGACTACCTACTGCAGCCTTCATTGTGAGAGTCATTTTGTAGTTATGTTTAATTGACCATCAAATTTTCACGATCAAATACTTTGTCGATGGTTCCACGAGTGGGGATCGAGTAAGGAAGAAGATTAGATGTTTAAGTTTAAATCTAATTTTGATTTTTGGTTTTCAAATTGAGAAGAAGGACAATTTAGTAATATAAACCGTTTAAGGGTATATAAGTCATTGCATAACCATTAGACACCCCTAATAAACACACCTTAGTTGGGAAAATAAACTTGTATTCCCTAAAATATTTATGTATGCCCTAAAACATGATTCAAGATTTCAGGTTCCTGCAACAAAGTGGATGACTGCATTTCCATCTGGAGCCAAACTCAATTAGATTGCTACCCTTGGCCTCAAATTTTCCAATTCCTAGACAAATTTATGTTATAGAACTCCTTGGCCTTTAGATTTTAATCTCTCATGGTGCATGAGACCATGATACTGACCATGTTGCTAAATGCTTGTATTCTGCAGCTTTTGTGCACCAACTCATCCTTGACAGAAGGAGTACAAATCAGAGCATTTGTTTTGATGAACTATGGTAGAGTCTAAATTTTGTTAGTTCTCCCAGCATTTTCTGTCAAAAATAGTAGTCAAATTCTGATTGTCATTGTATTCTGAATGCTTCCGTTGTTAAAATAATATATATATATATATATCAACATTCAAACATTCTAGACACATCATAGTTCTAAGGTATTTTTGTACCTCCTGTCGTATCCTTGATCATAAAGATCAAAAATGCCCTGCTTGGAAGTTGAAGCAGAAAAAGATCAAAGATTCAGAGGCTTCTTGCAGTAAGTTTACTTTCCCAGCTATTTCAAATTTAATGATTCCTTCTACAATCAAGCAAGTAGACTCTACCTCTGCTTCCATCATTGATACCATCATGCAACAACCTGAGATATTACCAGAAACATAAATCGAATCACTTGCTATTGAAGTGTGCAACAAAGAAAAAACTGATGCTACTGATTAAAGAATGGATAATACTATTTAGAAGAGCTTATCAAATACTTTTCAGATGGGTCCTTTATAAACAGATCCACTACCCTCAAGATCTTTGATGTTGGTCCTGTTCAGCAACATTTGACTCAGTTGGAGAATGGTCTACCAATTGTTCTCAAGCAAGTTACTACTCAAAATGTTACTGTGGCTTCCTCTATTTCTAGCTCAGATTCAACTCCTAGTGGTCCGATTCGTACCACAAACTCATCTAGAAGATTCAAAACCGATGTTATCCCAAATATCAGTCCAATCATCACTAGAGGAACAATTAACTCAGATGAACAAGATGCTCTAGCAAATCTCAAAAGGAAAATTAACCCCAGGGATGATTTAAGGAAACATACCAGAGTTAATTCTAATTTGGATAGTATAGTTGTTATCCCTGAAGAACAAACCTCTACTGAACTTGATTATGCTCAACTGTATCCTCCAATTACCAAATTGGGGGATTTACCAGCCATTGACCTCTCTACATGTTCTATCAATACCAAACCAGTTTTTAACTCTTTTAGAAGCTATAATGTACCTTCTGACAATTCCCCAAGCAACAATGGTGTCCGCAATAATTCTCATCTCAATGTTGCTAGTTCTAGTCTCGATTCTTCCCAAAATTCTTCTCAAAGTGGTAACGGTACCAGTGTTTCTCTTGGTGGTGGATCTGACTCTACCACTCAGGTAAATCATCCTAGATCAACCCCTTTAATTGATATTGCACACAATACCATAAATCATTCCCCTGTCAATAATATCAATCTGATTTCTCGGAACATTCGAGGTTTTGGAAAAAAATAATCTAATAAGGAGCTTAACTTACTTTGTAGGAATGTCAACCCTGATATCATTTTCCTCTCTGAAACTAAAATGAATAAATAAAAATATGGTAGCTAGAAAATTAAGGAACATGGGTTTTCCTTGTACCTTTAACATTCCTTGTGTTGCTAGAAGTGGTGGTCTTGCTCTTGCGTGGAAGAAGGAAGTTTATCTCAACATTATTTCATCCATAATGAGGGGCATCTATGTTACTTCCACTGACATCATTCATTCTAAGACCTGTCATTTTCATTTCATGTATGCTGAACCTAACAGTAGCCTAAGACAAGTTTTTTGGGAACAACTTTGTCAACAGACTAATGCCCCTTTAGATGAACCTGTTTTCTTTATAGGAGACTTCAATGCTCTTTTAGGAGCAGAATATAAAAGTGGTGGCCTAGAAGTAGATGATCCCGATTTTGAAAATCTTAGAAATTTTTGTTCTATTTTTAATCTGCATGATCCTGGTTTCTCTGGACCTAGATTTACTTGGTCCAATATGCAACAAGGTCCTGACTTAATTCTTGAAAGATTGGATAGATGTCTCATTAACCAAACAGATAAATTTCTTTGTCCTAAACTTTGTGTCAACAACCTCCCTAGGGACTCTTCTGATCACTGCCCAATGCATATAGGTTTTAACTATGAGGATACTTGTATGCCTAAACCCTTTCACTTTATGGCAATGAGGATAGAGGATCCTACGTGCAGAGATATTATTGCTAACTCTTGGTTTGTAAATATGGTGGGATCCCCTGCCTACAAGTTTAAAGATAAACTTTTAAGTACTAAGAAAGGTCTAAGAGATTGGAATAAATCTTCCTTTAGTAATATTCAAACCAATATATCTACCATTAGCTGACCTTCAACTTTATAATCCTATTGATACTAGTAATACCGCTAGACTCAAAGCTAAGTTGGAGTATCTGTATAACCTAGAGGAATTATATTGGAAGGATAAATCTATAGAGGTATAGCTCTTGGAAGGAGACAAAAATTCACCATATTTCCACAGAGTTACTCTCTTTAGAAGAAAAAGAAACGCTATTAGCTGGATAAAGAACTCCTTGAATACTATTCTAACCGATAGAGATAGTAGTGGAAATTCTTTCATAGATTATTTCACAAGCCTTTACTCCTCCCATCCCTAGCAATTTCAAGGTGAAATTCTTGCTGATCTTCCTGTTAAATTTTCTGATGAGGACAACACATCCTTAAACATGACTCTAACTCCAAAGGAAATTAAGAATGTTGTATTCCAAATAGGAGGAAAAAAGGCTCCTGGTCCTAATGGTTTTACAGGCCCTTTTTACCAAAAACATTGGGATATTGTGGGAGAAGCTGTTGTTGATATGACAAAAACCTGCTCTAGAACAAGTAATATTGCTAAGGTTTTTAATCATACCAATATAGCTCTTATACCCAAAGTCCCTCTGGCTGAATCGATCACTCATTAAGGCTAAGTATTTTCTTAATTGTTTGCCAGGAATGCTTGGAGAATCCTAGAAAATCCTAATTGTTTGCTTGCTGCTGTTCTTAAGGCTAAGTATTTTCCCAAAACTGATTTCTTGAATGCCAAATGTACTGCCAAGTGCTCTTGGACTTGGAAGTGCATGCATTCCATAAAAGAACTCATAAAACCTTTCATCTCTTGGATTGTTGGGGATGGTCAGTTTATTGATCCATGGTGTGACAAATGGATCCCTTCTCTGGGTTCTGCCACACCCAACCCTCTGGTTCCTCCTAATCCTAGTATTAAAGTTGCTTATTTTATTAATGCCCAAACTAGAAGTTGGGATGTGTCTAGACTTAACACCCACTTTGATAATGCTTCTGTTCAGAAGATTATCTCTATTCCCTTAAGCCAGCTTTGCATTCCAGACAGGAGGGCTTGGGATCTTTCAAAGAATGACGAATTCTCCTCGAAATCTGCCTACTTGGGGCTCAAAGGCCTTATGCCTTCCCCTTGTAAAAATCTTTGGAAGAGTATTTGGAAAGTTAGAGTTCCTTACAAAATTCAGGTCTTTTTATGGAGAGCCGCTAGAAATGCTTTGCCCTCCAGAACCGTTATTCACACTAGAATGCCTATGCATAATATGGATTTTCCTAGGTGTTCTGATCCTCGGGAAACTATTATGCATACTTTGGTCACTTATCCCTTTGCTAGTAGAGTCTGGTTCATCTTTGATTTCAACATAAACACTCAGTTTTTCCGAAACAAATCTTTTGTTGATTGGCTTCTTTTCTGGTTAATTGATCCTCAATCTAAACTTTCTGAGGATGATCAATGTTTCTTTGTGGCTATCTTATGGTCTCTCTGGAAAAGTAGGAACAACCTCATCTTTCAAAACACTAAGGAAAACTTTACTAATGTCATAGATAGAGCCAGAGCTATACGCCTCACTAGAAAAATCAGGAATTCTAATTTGACTGTCCCTTCTACCATGACTGTCAATATTTGTGATAAATGGATGCCCCCATCATTTGGTTGGATTAAATGTAATATTGATGGTGCTTTTGATGATATCTCTAGAGCAAATGGCGCAGGGTATGTGATGCGAGACTTCTCAAGAAAAGCAACCTTTGGTGCTTCCTTAGTCTTTGATGTTCATTCTGCTGAAGAAGCTGAAGCAAGAGCCATCTGGGTAGTTCTAAAGAAAGTTGTGGAACAACACCTAACTCATATCATCATAGAAAGTGAGGCGAAAGCTCTTATCGACCAATTTTCAGATGGAAATTTTGATGGAGATTCGCGAACGGATGCTATCTTTATAGACATTTTATTTTTTTCTGCTAAACTATCTGCTTGTATTTTTAGTTTCCAGCCACGCTCTTGCAATTATGTGGCTCATGAGCTTGCTCAGTGGGCAAGGCAAAACAATTCTTCCATGTACTGGTCTACACTCCCTGTTTGGATCCTTCCAACAGTTGAGGATGACCATTTGCCTTTTTGAAGGCCTTTGATTTAAAAAAAATAAAAATCAATTCAATGTGCCAAAATATTGTATCCGGGTTCTGACCGGAAAACTCTAGAACTAGGACAACTGTTATTGTCCAGATATGGGACAATGAATCTGAACCTTTAATCATTTCCCTCTTCACCCCACTAATAATCCCGATGCTAGAATCATTCCTCTCTCAACCATTAAAATTGGGACACCTCATGTCCAAGTTTTAGATTATCCCTATTGTCCCAGCTGTAGACGCTCCCGTTCTGACCTACTAACATAAGACTAACACTGTACTCTGGTGCTGGAAACAGTAAATGGTAGGGTCTAACTTCTTTTTGTTTTTTTAAAGCATATGGCCTGAGTTTTCTATTCTCTTTATTCGTCCACTGGTTGTTTAGAAAATAGAAATATCTTCTCTACAGTCAAACAATGTTTTCTTCTTTCAATCTTTGATTTTTTTTCAGATTTACAAACTTTGGAGTTTGAATTGCATCAGTAGATTTTGGTCATAGATCTAAGAATTTAATGGTGTTCTCTGTGTGGTAGATTCATTCATTTCCATAAGCAAGGCAAAGTGTAATTAGTTGAATCAATTGAAGGAAAAAAAGAAAGAAATTTTCAGAAATGGCTGAAGCAATTCTTGTTAGCGGTGCAACTGAAATATTGAAAGGGTTGACTGCTGTTATTGCTAATGAGATTGCCTTGGTTTGGGCAGTTAAAGACGATTTCAAGAAGCTTAACGATACCCTGGAGATGATCTCTGCTGTAACTACTGATGCTGAGAATCGTCAAGTAAGTGACGAAGCTGTGAGACTCTGGCTGAGAAAACTCAAGGGTGCTGCTTATGATGCTGACGATGTACTGGATGAGTTCGCATATGAAGCTATGCGCCGGAAAGTAACATTCATTCTTTTAGCCAAGGTAAAGGGTCTTATTACATGTAATAATCGTGTAGGTTTCCGTGTCAAAATGGCTCATAGGATTAAAGATGTTAACCAAAAGTTTGATGATATTGCCATAGAGAAAGCTAGATTTCATTTACAAGCCAATAGTAGTATGTCTAGACATGCCAATAGGAGACGGGATCGGAGTACCCTGTCCTGCACAGGTGATTCAGTAGTGGTTGGAAGGGAAAGTGATAAATCAGAAATAGTAAACTTATTGATCAATTCAGCAGGAAACAATCGTAATCAACGTGAAAAAATATCGGTCGTACCAATAGTGGGTATGGGGGGACTAGGGAAGACAAAACTAGCTGAATTAGTCTACAACGACGAGTCTGTAAAGAACTACTTCAATCTCAGAATGTGGGTTTATGTGTCCGATGATCTTGATGTGGAAAAGGTTCTAAGAGATATCATGGAATCTATTGATGAAAATAAGTATGACAGCGTATCGAATATTGATGTGCTGGTACGTCATGTTGGTGTAAAGTTGAGAGACAAGAAGTATTTACTAGTACTAGATGACTTGTGGTGTGATGAAAATGATCGATGGGACAGACTGAAAAATTGTTTGATGGAAGGTGCCCAAGGAAGTAGGGTTTTAGTCACTACACGGAAAATGCATGTTGCACGGGTTGTCCAAGGGATCCTTCAGCCATACCATTTGAAACAATTATCTGCAGATGACTGCTGGTCTATCATAAAGGAAAAAGCATTTTCTCCTGGTGGTGCGTTGGAGAATCCAAGAATGGAACAGATAGGCAAGGAAATTGCAGAAAAATGCTCTGGTTTGCCCCTTGCAGCAAAAATGTTAGGGAATACTCTGCGCTCGAAGAAGGATGAGCACGACTGGTCTGCAATAAGAGACAGCGATCTCTTGGACAAACAAGAGTTTCGAAACTCAATCTTACCGATAATAAAATTAAGTTATGACGATTTGCCATCAATGTCGAAGCAGTGTTTCTCATATTGTTCTATATTTCCGAGGGGTTGGGAGATGGATCGAGAAGCTATGGTTCAAATATGGATGGCAGAAGGCTTCCTTCTGTCATCTCGTGAACGATCCATGGAAGATATTGGAGACGAGTATTTTAATAATTTGTTGGATCATTCATTACTCCAAAATGTAGAGAAGGATGAGTTTGGTGAGATTAAGAATTGTAAGATGCATGATCTGGTACATTTTCTTGGTCGAAGTGTTATTGGCAACGATGAATGGTCAATCATGAAGGCTGGTCAGGTTGTAAATATTTCCGACGTTCGGCGTTTGCATTTAGTTTTTGATGATGGAATGGCAAGAAAATTTCCAGAAGATGGGAATACTGCATCTAAGTTACGCACATTCATTGCCACTGAAGTAGGCGACTGCGATAACATTGAAAGTGTGTTCAGTAACATTAATTTGCGGGTAATATATTTGAGTGGTTCATTGATTCAGAAGTTACCTGCTTCGCTTTCAAAGTTGAGACATTTGAGGTACCTAAACCTCTCGAGATGTAGCAAGATTGATGGTCTACAAGAAGGGTTTTTCAAACGTCTCTTTAATTTGCAGACATTGGTATTACAGAGTTGCACATCTCTTTCCAGACTTCCTGATGACTTTGGATCGATGAAAAAGTTAAGGCATCTTGATCTTTCATATACAGGAATAAAGGTATTGCCGCAGTCAGTTACTAGTCTCTGCGACATGCGCACATTGAATATCTCTTATTGCAAAAGTTTTGAACAGTTACCAAGAAACATTGCTGGTTGGAAAGCTCTGCAGAGTCTTGATATTTCAGATACAAAGGTTAGTGAGTTACCCGATTCTATGACTGGTCTCCAAAATTTGGCGAAGTTGAGACTGAAATCGTGTCCCAATCTTAAAAGATTACCCAAAGAAATTGTGAAAATGGATTGTCTAAAATGGCTTGTCATCTCTGATACAAATATTGAAGAATTGCCTGTGTTTTCTACTTGTAAAACTGTGCACTAAAAGGCCTAGGTTACATGGAAACTTAGAAAAAGGAGAGTTCACTGTTCTCTATAAATCTTTGTATTTATGTATTGCTTTCATTTTCTTTCTTTGATTTGAAATTTCCTGTCCTTGTAATTTTTCCTCTTTTAAGTTCAAAACTCTGTATTATCTCATTGAATCCTAGGGAAAAAGAAAATGTGTGGTTATTGTACATCCATTGTTGTGTTTTCAATTCAAGTCTTCACATCTTAGGGGGTGTATGCTATGAATTGCTCTAGAGTGTTGTACTTCAACTTAACAATAAATGATAAAAAAAATTGCCAGATTTTTCAGGATGATTTTAATCCTTTTTCTATTTGCAAGCCCGATATGGAACTGTTTACATTCACTGAGTACCTGCAAAGCCTGGCTTCTCTCAGATCTCATGAGCTCAGAACTGAGGCTTTCACTAACTAAGCCTTTTGTTGACTGGACTCTGGTTGGCCTGACTCTAACTCTGATCATGAGAAGCAAAAGAGTTCAGGTTGGTTTCCCATTCTTGCGACGAAGTGGATATGTACTGCATTTTCCATCTGGAGCCAAACCCGATTAGACTGCTACTCTTAGCCTTAAATTTTTCCAATTCCTAAACGGATTTATGTTGCTGACCTCTTTGGCCTTAGATTTTATCTTCTCATGGTGCATTGCAAAATGTTTGTCTCCTGCAGCTTTTGTGCACTAACTCATCCTTGACAGACGCAGTACAGACAGATCAGAGCATTTGTTTTTAATGAACTATTGGAGTCTGAAATTTTTTAGTTTTCTCCTAGCATTTTCTTCATGAGTTATCTGCCAAAAATGGTAGTCAAATTATGACTAAACTTGTTCTGGGGTTCTGGAATATGATCCCATGTGCAAGACAGTAATGGTAGGGTCTGACTTTATTTCTTTTTCGTTTTGTTCTTTTTGAAGCATAGCCACTAGTTGTATAGAAATAGAAATATCAGCTCTAGAAACAGTCAAACAGTGTTTTTTTCTTCAGATTTACAAACTTTGGAGTTTGAATTGTCATGAGTAGATTTTGGTCATAAATCTAAGAATTTAATGGTGTTCTCTCTGTGGTAGGTTCATTCATTTCCATAGTACAAATTTGTCAGTTAAGTAGTTGAAATTATTTGAAGAAAAATTGAAGGAGATTTTCAGAAATGGCTGAAGCAATTCTTGTGAGTGGTGCAACTGAGATACTGAAAGGGTTGACTGCTGTTATTGCTGGTGAGATTATGTTGGTTTGGGGTGTAGACGACGAATTCACGAAGCTTAAAGGTACCTTGGAGATGATCTCTGCTGTAACTACTGATGCTGAGAATCGCCAAGTAAGTGACAAATCTGTGGGGCTTTGGCTGGGAAGGCTCAAGAGTGCTGCTTATGATGCTGACGATGTGCTAGATGAGTACGCATATGAAGCTATGCGCCGGAAAGAAACATTCATTCTTTTGGACAAGGTAAAGGGTCTCATTACATGTTCTAATCGAATTGGTTTTCGTGTAAAAATGGCTCATAGTATTCAAGAAATTAATCAAAGGTTTGATGCTATTGCTGCTGATAAGGTTAGATATATGTTACGAGCTGAAGGTAGTACATCTAGTCATGCCAATAGGAGACGGAATCGGATTACGCAATCCTGTGGAGGTGATTCAGGAGTGTTTGGAAGGGAAAGTGATAAGTCATTCATAGTAGATTTACTGATCAATACACCACATAATCTTCGCGAAAAAATATCGGTGGTACCAATAGCGGGTATGGGCGGACTAGGGAAGACAAAACTGGCTGAATTAGTCTACAATGATGAGTCTGTGCAGAACTATTTCGATGTCACAATGTGGGTTTATGTGTCTGATGATTTTGATATAGAAAAGGTTTTAAGAGATATCATGGAATCCATCGCTGGCAATAAGTATGACAGCGGATCGAATGTGGATGTACTGGTACGTCATGTTCGTGCAAATTTGAAAGACAAGAAGTATTTGCTAGTACTAGATGACTTGTGGAGTGATGAAATTGAGAAATGGGACAGGCTAAAAAGTTTCTTGATGGATGGTGCAGAAGGAAGTAAAGTTTTAGTAACTACGCGTAAATTTCATGTCGCGCGGAGCCTCCAAGGGAACATTCCACCGTACCATTTGAAACATTTATCAGCAGATGACTGCTGGTCTATCATCAAGGAAAGAACATTTTCTCCTGGTGGGGAGAATCCAAGAATGGTACAGATAAGCAAGGAAATTGCGAATAAGTGTTCTGGTTTACCGCTTGCGGCAAAAATGTTGGCAAATATTATGCGTTCGAAGAAGGGGGAGAGCGAGTGGGTTGGAATTAGGGAAAGCGATGTTTTGGACAGGCCAGAGTTTCAAAGCACAATCTTACCGATAATAAAGTTAAGTTACGACGATTTGCCATCAATGTTGAAGCAGTGTTTCTCATATTGTTCTATATTTCCAAGTGGTTGGGAGATGGATCGAGAAACTTTGATCCAAATATGGATGGCAGAAGGCTTCCTTATGCCATCTCGTGAAGGAATTTACATGGAAGATATTGGAGATGAGTACTTTAACAATTTGTTGTCTCATTCGTTACTTCAAAATGCAGAGATGGATGAGTTCGATGAGATCAAGAACTGCAAGATGCATGATCTTGTGCATTTACTTGCACAAAAAGTTGTTGACAGCAACGAATGCTCAATTATGAAGGCTGATGAGGTTGTAGGTATTTCTGAAGTTCGGCGATTGCATTTAGTTTTTGATGATGGAAAGGCAAGAACATTTCCAGAAGCTGGGAGTAATGCAACAAAATTACGCACATTCATTGCCATTGAAGTAGGCGACTGTGAAAACATTGAAAGTGTGTTTAATAACACGAATTTGCGTGTAATATATTTGAGTGGCTCATCGATTCAGAAGTTACCCGCTTCGCTTTCAAAGCTGAGACATTTAAGGTATCTAAACCTCTCAAGGTGTAATAAGATTGATGTACTAGAAGAAGGGTTTGTCAACAAGCTATATAATTTGCAGACATTGGTATTACATAACTGCAGTTCCCTTACGAGACTTCCTGAAAACTTTGGATCCATGAAAAAGTTAAGGCATCTTGATGTTTCATATACAAAAATAAAGGTCTTGCCGAAGTCAGTTACTAGTCTCTCCACCATGCGCACATTGAACATCTCTTACTGCGAAAATTTTGAACGGCTACCAAAAGACATTGCTGGTTGGGTAGCTCTGCAGAGTCTTGATATTTCGCATACAAAGGTTAGTACCTTACCTGACTCTATCACTGGTCTCAAAAATTTGGCGAAGTTGAGATTGACTTCATGTGACATTTCTGCAACAATTGTCGAAGGATTGGTTAAGTCTCTTACTTGTAAAATTGTGCGGTAAAAGGCCTTGAGTTACATGGAAACTTATGCATTGCATTCATTTTCTCTAGTGTGTTGTACTTTAACTTAATAATAAATATTTGCCAGAATTTTCAATATGCTTTTAATTTTTTACTGCAAATTGGACTTGTTTTTACATTCACTGAGTTTCTGTTGAGACTGGCTTCCAAAAAAAAAGCACTACATGAATAGAAGAACATTCTAGAACCTGTTTCCATATCCAGGTCGTTTTCCAAGTCCTATGGGTTTCCATATCCGAGTAAAGAAGAGGCTATAAAAGAGAGACCAAGAGCTCCCTTTTTCTCACAACAACAACTTCTGATTGTGAAAGCAAAAAAATTCTTGGTGATTAATATTCTGGGTTCAAGATGTTTGGTAGAGCACCTAAGAAAAGTAATAACACGAAGTTCTATGAAGTCCTTGGAGTACCAAAGAATGCTTCTCCTGAAGATGTGAAGAAAGCTTATAGAAAGGCTGCGATTAAGAATCATCCTGACAAGGGTGGAGATCCAGAAAAGTTTAAGGAGGTGGCACAGGCTTATGAGGTTCTGAATGACCCAGAGAAACGTAAAATTTATGATCAGTATGGTGAAGATGCACTTAAAGAAATGGGGGGTGATGCAGCTCATGCTCACGATCCCTTTGATATTTTCCCGGATATCTTTGTGAGAAGGCAGAAGAGGGGAGAAGATGTTATGCATCCCTTGAAGGTATCTCTGGAGGATCTTTACAGTGGAACTACGAAGAAACTGTCCCTCTCCCGCAATGTAATCTGCACCAAGTGTACTGGCAAGGGCTCCAAATCTGGTGCTTCAACAATGTGTTTTGGTTGCCGAGGTACTGGTATGAAAGTAACTTATAGGGAAATAGCTCCTGGAATGATCCAGCAGATGCAGCATCCATGTAATGAGTGCAAGGCTACAGGCAAAACCATCAAGGATAATGACCGCTGCCCTCAATGCAAAGGCGAGAAGGTTGTCCAGGAGAAGAAGGTGCTGGAAGTGCATGTTGAGAAGGGAATGCAGAACGGACAAAAAATCAAATTCCCTGGACAGGCCGATGAAGCTCCAGACACGGTCACAGGGGATATAGTCTTTGTGGTGACTCAGAAGGCTCATCCCAAGTTTAAGAGAAAGGGTGATGATTTATTTGTGGATCACACATTGTCCTTGACAGAAGCCCTCTGCGGATTTCAGTTTGCAGTAACCCACCTTGATGGTAGACAGCTCCTCATCAAGACTAACGTTGGGGAAGTCACCAAGCCCGGTTCATCCAAAGCAGTAAACGATGAAGGGATGCCCATGTATGGGAGATCATTCATGAAGGGTAAGTTGTATATCAATTTCACCGTGGACTTCCCTGATTCATTGAAAACGGAGCAGTCCAAAGCATTGGAAGGTGTCCTTCCACCAAGGGATTCGCCACAACTGAAAGACACGGAAATTGACGAGTGTGAGGAGACTACTCTTCATGATGTGAGTATCGAGGAAATAGAGAGGAAACAACCAGAACCTCAAGCTCAAACTCAAGAGGCATACAATGAAGACGATATGCATGGTGGTCGTCCTCAGTGCGCACAGCAGTAGAGCGGAAGTACGATTCTAGTATTCAGCTTAGCATGTTTGGAATTATGATTTTTGACTATTCAAATTCTATGGAGTTTATTTTCTTTTTCTTTTGCGTTGGTTTTGTTTTTAATATTTAGAACCAATTTTTTTCTAAATTAAAAGTTTGAAGTACTACAAGAAGGGTTGGGTTTGTAAACAACTGGCCTTAAATTTTCCAATTCCTAAACACATTCATGTTGTAGACCACCTTGTTTTATCTTCTCATGGCGCATGACGTGCAATGGGTATGTCCTATGTTGTGTTGGCACGAGGCGAGGCGCCTAGACGTCCAGAAATTAAATATTGCTCACATTTTCTCGCCTGGGGCGTTCTATTGTAGCTACGTGCCACTTGGACGTCTCGTGTGCCTTTGACAACATAGGTGTCTTCACAGATCATCTTGCTAAGTTTTTTTTTTGTGTTCTGCAGCTTTTGTGCACTAACTCATCCCTGACAGCCGCAGTACAGATGAGAGCATTTATTACCTGCTGGAAATAGATGCCGCTCGGGCGGTGGTGAACAAGCTTAAAAAACGTACGTACGACCAAGAGCTCGTCTTTTCACACCCACATAGTTTTTGTAGCCTCGTCTCTGAATTTAGGGTTCTGCAAGAAGAAAATAAAAAAGCAAAAAAAAAACAAACTTGGTGATTAATATTCTGGTTTCAAGATGTTTGGAAAAGCACCTCCGGAAAGTAATAACACGAAGTATTATGAAGTCCTTGGAGTACCTAAGAATGCTTCTCCCGAAGAATTGAAGAAAGCTTATAGGAAGGCTGTGATTAAGCATCATCCTGATAAGGGTGGAGATCTAGAAAAGTTCAAGGAGGTGTCACAGTCTTATGAGGTTCTGAGTGACCCAGAGAAACGTGAAATTTATGATAAGTATGGTGAGGATGGCTTATCACGTGATAGTGGTCACAGTCACTTTGATCCGTCTTGTTTCTTCGATCCTCCGGGTTGGGACCAAGGAGTAAAAAGGCAGGGGAGGGGAGAAGATGCTGTGCATGCCTTGAAGGTATCTCTGGAGGATCTTTACAGTGGAACTACGAAGAAACTGTCCCTCTCCCGCAATGTAATTTGCTCCAAGTGTACTGGCAAGAGCGCGCAATCTGGTGTTTCAATGAAGAAGTGTTCTGGTTGCCGAGGTTCTGGTATAAAAGTATTAATGAGGCAGATACGTCCTGGAATGGTTCAGCAGATGCGGCATCAATGTAATGTTGGAAAATTTGGGTATAAAAACAGAGGATGGAAACACTAAAAGAAATTGTTGTACTCAAAAGCTTTCAAGGCTCATACGATTTCTTTTAGACGATTATTTCTACCCTCCCAATATCAATTGGCGATTGCAACAGGTATGCGAAATAATGCCTTCAGGATACAATGAAAGCCCTACAACAGAGAAATTGGATTCAAGGTTTGCACCCCTTGTCCCAATCAAGAACACACAGTATTAAGTTTCTGATGATGCTTAGAGAGAAAAGAAATCAGACGTGTTTTCCATTGTTTGAATGAAAACACACCATCACTATTTATAGGGAATTCATGCCCATTGGAGATGCCTTTTCACTTCCAAAAGACACCAATAGTGTCCAATGGTAATGGATGTGTTTCTTGTGAACCATCACACCCTATGGAGATGCATTTTCATCTCCAACTAACATCCATTACATCTATTAGGCTCATGACACTCCCCATTGTAGTGGCTAACCAAAAATGAAAACCATTTTATTTTCTATATTATTGAAAATAGCCAACATGTAATGAGTGTGAGGGTATAGGAGAAACCATCAGGGATGAGGACCGCTGCCCTCAATGCAAAGGTAACAAGGTTGTCCAAGAGAAGAAGTTGCTGGAAGTGCATGTTGAGAAGGGAATGCAGCACGGACAGAAAATCACCTTCCCTGGACAGGCCGATGAAGCTCCAGATATTGTCACTGGGGATGTGATCTTTGTGGTGCATCAGAAGGATCATCCTAAGTTTAAGATAAAGGGTGATGATTTGTTTGTGGAGCACAAATTTTCCATTACGGAAGCCCTCTGCGGATTTCAGTTTGACCTAACCCACCTTGATGGTAGACATCTCCTCGTCAAGACTAACCCCAGGGAAGTCATCAAGCCTAATGCATTCAAGGAAGTAAATGATTAAGGGATGCCCATGTATAAGATACCATACATGAAGGGTTACTTGTATATTCAATTCACCGTGGAATTCCCCGAGTCATTGACAGGGGAGCAGTGCAAATAATTGGAAGGTGTCCTACCAGCAAGGAAATCAGCACCATTGAAAGATACGGAAATTGATGAGCGTGTGGAGATTACTCTTCATGACACGAGCATTGAGAAAATAAACATGAAACAATCTCGAGAGGCATATGATGAATATGATGATGGTATGCATGGTGGTGGTCCTCAAGGAGTCGAGTGCGCACAACAGTAAAGAGCAGCTCAGTTATGATTTATTTAGGGTATTAGGTTAAAAGCTACGGAGTTTAATTTTACTGAAAATTAGAAAAGTGTGTTCAAGTATTGCTTTATATTTTCTTTCTTTGTATTGAAAGTTTATGTCCTTTCTCTTTTTATCACAGAAGGAATCGTACTTTGTTAGACATGGTTAGGTCAATGATGGCGCAAGCTCATTTTCCTATTTCTTTTTGGGGAGATGCGTTACTGACTGCTGCCTATATCCTTAATCGTGTGCCTTCGAAGTCAGTGCCTTCCACCCCATATGAATTATGGACCGGCAGAAAACCAGAATTAGGTAATTTGCGGCCATGGGGTTCAGCTGCTTATGTACACAACAGTTCTCACCGGTATGGGAAGCTGGGACCTCGAGCGAAAAAGTGTATCTTTATTAGATATTCTGATCACTCAAAAGGCCATGTGTTCATTGGTGTGCATCCTGATGGAAGTGTAACTGAGATTGAGTCACGTGATGTAGATTTCCTAGAACAATATTTTCCTAGAAGGAACGAGGTAGGGGAGATCTTAGCCTCTTAGAGGTGGAAGAGTCAATTGAAGACACACCAGTTCGTCTAGTTGAGAATAACGAAGAAATTCCTCGTTCTCCTAGGGAAAGTGGGAGTTTTCCACCTGATAATGGATTGGCTCCATCAAATCAAGATCCCCAATCTCGGAGAAGTGAACGTGGAAAAGTACCTCGTCGTCGTTTTCATATTGAGGGGGAAAGTTTCATGGTTTGTTCACATGATGACGCAGAGCCTAAGAATTTTAAAGAGGCTATGTCATCTCCTAAAAGGGAAAAATAGATTATTGCACAGGAAGAAGAGATAAAATCAATGAGGATAAATGGTGTGTGGAAATACGTTGACCTCCCAGAAGGGCGCAAGGCTATTGGAAACAAATGGGTTTTCAAAGTCAAACGCAATGCAGATGGTTTAGATGAAATATATAGGGATCGCCTTGTGGCGAAAGGTTACACCCAACAGGAGGGTGTTGACTACGAGGAAACTTTCTCCCCTGTGGTGAGAATTGCCTCGATACGCCCTATGCTAGCTATTGTCGCACATATGGATTTGGAACTTCATCAAATGGATGTTAAAACTGCATTTCTCAATGGAGAACTAGATGCGGAAATTTACATGGACCAACCAGAGGGATTCGTGATTAAAGGTCAAGAGCGCAAAGTTTGCAAGCTCCAAAAATCTATTTATGGCCTAAAACAATCATCTAGACAATGATATTTAAAATTTAATTGAGCCATTGTTTCCAATGGGTTTACGATGATAAAAGAAGACCATTGTGTGTACGTTAAACGGTCCGATAAAGGTTTCCATATCTTGTCCTTATATGTTGATGATATCCTTATAGCTGGAAGTAACATGGAGATTGTCGTCGCCACAAAAGAGTGGTTGTCCTCAACTTTTGAGATGAAGGACATGGGAGAAGCAAGCTATGTGCTCGGGATTAAGATCCTTAGAGATCGTTCAAAGATACTTTTGGGTATGTCACAAGAGACGTACATTAAAAGATTTCACATGAAAGATTGCAAGCCCATAGACACATCAGTTGCTAAAGGTCAGAACTTAAGCCTTGAGATGTGCCCTAATACCCCTGAAGAGAAATACATGATGTCGCGGGTACCCTATTCCAATGTAGTTGGGAGCTTGATGTATGCTATGATGTGTACTCGGCCAGACATATTCTATGTTATTGGATTAGTTATTCGGTACCAGTCGAATCTTGGTTTTGAGCACTGGAAAGCGGTCAAGAGGATACTAAGGTATCTCAAAGGGACGAGCAATCTCATGCGATGCTATAAGGGTTCAGATCTACGTCTCAGTGGTTATTGTGATGCTAACTGGAATGGCGAAATGGGAGAGCAAAAATGCAATCAGGGTATGCTTTCTTGCTAAATGGCGGGGCCATCACATGTAGTAGTAAGAAATAGTCAATTGTCGCTATGTCTTCAATGGAATCTGAGTTTGTAGCTTGTCAAGCTGCAGTACAAGAATCTAATTGGTTAAGGAGGTTCTTTGAGAGTTTTGAATTTGTCACTCACGCTACTGATGCGGTGAAAATTCACACTGATAGCACATCAATGATTGCTTATGCAAAAGACCCAAAGTACCACGGAAAGACTAAGCACATTGATAGGAGGTGTTGTTTTATTAGAGCTGCTCTTGCGAAGAAAGAAATAGTTTTGGAGTACATGCCTACAGAGTTGATGATAGTTGATCCCCTTACTAAACCTATACCAAGAGATGTTTTCATGTCTCATGTTAGGGCGTTAGGTTTACGTAGGTGGTAATGGATGTCTCTTTATTTAATTATTTATTTTTCTAAGACATGATGATCGTAGATGCATATGTTTTATGGATATTTATTAATAATCATTACAATTGGATAATGGTTCATTTTTATGTTTGATTATTTACTTATGGGCATGGATATACATGCTGACATTGGTGCGTAAAGAATGCATTATGTCGAAACTTGATTGATATGTCACATGGTATGGACTGGCTTACTCACATAAGCAGTCACCTTTTGGCGCTAAGGAGAGCGAGCAAAGATGAGATGATGCATCGCCTTGGCAATACCAAGATGAGATCTCTATAGTGAAGATCGATGATGAATGTAACTACTGTTCATCATACCTTAAAGGATAGCCAAATAAGAAATATCTTTCACGACGCTTGATGAAAGCGATCAGTTATAAATTTCATATTAGGCGCAAGAGTTGCGACTAAGTCAAGATTTTTAGAGTGTAAGAGTTTGTGAAATATACTTGTTTAGTCAAGTAAAACTCCACTCTAGCGTATTTTCATATTATGCGTGCTTGCGACCACTACGGAGGTGCGAAAATCGTTCCGTGCTTTTCTCACCATGTGAGTCCGTGTGATAATTATATTATACACAGGTAACCTTACGAATTTTGACTTTGTTATTAAGTAAAGATTCGATGATTGCTACTTTAGTATGTGTCCTGTGGCCATGGATGATTCGAATTAAAGGGTACATATCTGGGAAAGCAGTTGATTCCGAAACTTCATGGCAATAGGGCGAAAGGAAGGTCATCAAACTCATGAATGTTTTTATATTCACAGTCGACGACTTGGGTTGCCTTGCTGGAGTTGCAACACAAGTGTGAATGTATTTACAATAAGCTATCATGAGGGTTAGACTAGATCTACGAGGGATCAGAGTAGTCTAGACCAATGAGATTTTGATGGACCTAGGATACTACGAGATACAAACATTTTTAAAGGGTTGATGTCTCTATGCTAACTCATATTGAGATGCTAGTATAGATCTCCCAAATTGCAGGTACCTCGACGGTCGCACGGGCTATTTACTAATATGAACTTTTATTTCTTCCGGTACAATCCACACACACTATGTGCGAGTGGGAGATGTAAGATATTCGGGTTGGACCCGAATATGGTCGCCCATATTATATGTGGCAAGACCGGTAGGGTTCCATATTCCTTAGGGTTTGGAACCTATATAAACATCTCTAGCATATGTGTAAAGGGTTATGTGATTCCACCATATATCACACATAGGTTTACCATAAGAAAAGTGGTAACTCTAACCCTAAAAGAGAGTTACCATTAGGAGAAAAAGGTTTTAAGTTCTTAGCCTGTGAATAAAGTTTGTGCTCATCCTAGAAGATTGTAGTACCTGCTGATCATCGTGTTGAAACGTTGTTGTTGCTGCTGCTGCTGTTTGTTCTTGATAATCGGAGCTCAAGTTCAAGGTACGAACCGATACCCGCTTCCGCTTAATCGTATAATCTCTGATATTGGTATCAGATCTATTGGTTTGCTGCGTTTTTGTGCTTGATTTAACTTGCTTTGGTTGCTTGAAAGTTGTTGATAACATGATAGTATCATGATTAGGGTTCTTGTTGTTTTTTGGGTTAAAAATCAGTAATGGATGTATAAATATTTCGGATCTTGATAAGGGTGTTTTGGTTTGAAATATTTAATTGGGTATGTTCATTATTGATTCAAATGATCTCCTGGAAAGTTTTGTATTGTTTGAACGTGTGATTTGAAAGATATTGCAAAAACCCTAGTTTTATATCATGTTTGTGAGCAGTGGTTTGATGATTGTTTTGATGTATATATGTCTATCCATGTTAATTAAAATTAATATAGATAGATAGTGCTCTCTGAGTGATTTCTTTTGACATATTATTTGCTTGAATCAGAGCTCATATGAGTGAGATATCGTCACCCAAAGTTGGTCATGCGCGTCTGTACGCTGCTGGAATTTTAGAGAAGACGATAAACAGTAACCGAGAGACACTGTTCCAAATCGGCGAGTTATACTATTCAAAATCGGCGAGTTAACTCGGTCCAGGATCGACGGTTCAGCCCGCGGTTCGGACCGGTGGGTCAGCTCGCGGTTCGGACTAGTGGAGCGGCTCGCGGTCCAGATCAACTCGCGGTCCAGCCCGCGGTTTGGCTCTAGTTATTTGTTTTTTCATTTTTCCTCTATCTTGTGTTTGTCGGATCAACTCCAATTTTGGTACCTTGAGGTTTTTCGACGCTCCGAATTCAATAAAACTATTTTCAGAACCTAATTAGATTCACATGATAGAGTTTCTTTGAAATTATATGGTTAATCGCTTTATGCATGATAACATGTGAATGGTTTATGTGGTGATTGTATAATTTCTTTAATATACAACATGTATGGTGCTGGATTGAATTCATATCTTACTAAATTGTATGTCTAGATAACATGTTTATTGATTAGATAATCATTTTGGTTTGATAACATGTTTGATTGAATTATTATTTTGATTGATAACATGTTAAAAAAATTGAGTGGGAGGTTGTTTGGTTGAGTTTGTTTAATTCCCAAAAACCAATAGCTTGCGCATATATTAAATAGATGTAGATAATATTACTTGTGGCGCGGGAGATGATTAGGAGTTTAACGATTTTTCGATCTTGCGACTTGTAATGTTGTTTTGCTATTTATTTAGATTAATGCTGCAAAGTTATTTTTTTTAATATGTGTATAGTGCCATAAGTTTAATATCCTTTATTTTATTTTATTTTTGCATTCTATGTTAGACTAAATGGCTTCCAAGAACATCATTGCTGATTTGAACAAGGGTGAAAAACTTGATGGAGACAACTATAATATCTGGCGCCGAAAGATCGTTTTTTTCTTGAATGATGATGGGATGCAGGAAATAACTGAGCATGTGATGCTTCGGCCTGAGGAGGGGACGACGGTTCAACACCGTCGCAACCTCGAGGCTTACCAGGAATGGATTAAGAAGGATCGTAGTGCTCGTCATATGATCATGAGCTCAATGCACAATGATCTCATTGGGGAGTTTGAGAACCACCAGTTTGCTCATGACATGCTAGAGGTAGTCAGGCAGAAATTTGGAGTTACCTCTGCGGCTAAGTTGTGCGCTTTGACTATGAAGTTTAACACTTGTCAAAAGAAGCCGAATGTTACAATGAAGCAACATTTGAGGACAATGTCGTTAATGATACGTGAACTCACGCTGCAGGTCATCACTTGACATATGAACAACAGGTACAAGCTGTTATTCATTCGTTACCTAACTCTTGGGAGCAGATGAAGCAAAACATGACACATAATGATAATGTCCGCACTTTTGAGGATATTTATCGTCGTGTGGAACTAGAAGTCGAGCGCTTGGAAGTTGCTAAGACTGACAGTTCTGTTTTTGATGCTAAATATGCTTCGCATAAGACCAATGGGTCTAAGCACAAGAGGGGTAATGTTTCTTCTGCTAAGAATCCTCGTGATGGATCTGGGTCATCCACTACCAACGCTCCTAAGCGCAAAAGAGGCAAGCGTGCTGGTAAGAAATACAAAGCAGAGATGAAATGCTTTAACTGTGATAAGAAAGGACATTTTGCTCGTGAATGCACTGAGCCAAAGAAGGTAATTTATGAACCTATTCCTTGCTATGAATGTTTTGTTTCTAGTCAAGCATTAGTTGCTCATTCTCCTCATTTGTGGGTTGTAGATTAGGGAGCAACCGACCATGTAGCGAGGGACCGAGATGGGTTTCTAGATTATTGTCGAGTTCCTTCTTGGAGCATGAGAGTTTATATGGGGAACACAACTAGCATAGAAGTACTTGGCATCGGTACCTATATGCTAAATCTGTGACAAGGGCGCACAATAATCCTCCATGATGTACTTTATGCTCCAGATATTCGACGAAATTTAGTTTCAATTAATAGTATGTTGCATCTAGGTTTTAGTTTTCTTTTTGAGGGTAATTCTGTTAAGATTTGCTTGGCAACTGAGTTTTATGGTTTTGGTTTTATGTCGGATGGTTTTATGGTTTTGGATATTGACAATTCTAGTTCTTTTGATGCTAATAAATCTATTTCATTAGTTGCGTCTTCCTCAGATGTTAATAATGATTCTGTGATTTGGCATGCTAGATTAGGTCATATAGGGCAAGAAAGGATGACTAGGTTAGCTAGAGAAGGTCTTTTAGGCCCCATCGCTAAAGTCTCCTTGCCTACCTGCGAACATTGTCTTGCAGGTAAATCCAGCCAAAAGGGCCTCTGAGCCTTTGCAATTAATTCATTCTGATATATGTGGCCTAATGAATGTTAAGGAAAGACATGGAGCCCCTTATTTCATCACTTTCATAGATGACTTTACGCGATATGGTCATATTTACTTGATATCCCACAAGTCAGAAGCATTGGACTGCTTTAGACGCTATGTATGCGAAGTGGAAAATCAACTAAATAAGAGCATTAAGGCTCTCAGAACTGACCGTGGACGCGAGTATCTATCTGACCTATTCAAAGGGTATTGTGAGGAAAAAGGGATCCTAAGACAATTGACTATTCCTGGTACTCCGCAACAAAATGGTGTAGCAGATAGAAGGAATCGTACTTTGTTAGACATGGTTAGGTAAATGATGGCGCAAGCTCATCTTCCTATTTATTTTTGGGGAGATGCGTTACTGACTGCTGCCTATGTCCTTAATCGTGTTCCTTCGAAGTCAGTGCCTTCCACCCCATATGAATTATGGACCGGCAGAAAACCTGCATTAGGTAATTTGCGGCCATGGGGTTCAGCTGCTTATGTACATAACAGTTCTCACCGGTATGGGAAGCTGGGACCTCGAGAGAAAAAGTGTATCTTTATTAGATATTCTGATCACTCAAAAGGCCATGTGTTCATTGGTGTACATCCTGATGGAAGTGTTACTGAGATTGAGTCACGTGATGTATATTTCCTAGAACATGATTTTCCTAGAAGGAATGAGGTAGGGGATATCTTAGCCTCTTTGAGGTGGAAGAGTCAATGGAAGACACACTAGTTCGTCTAGTTGAGAATAACGAAGAAATTCCTCGTTCTTCTAGGTAAAGTGGGAGTGTTCCACCTGATAATGGATTGGCTCCATCAAATCAAGATCCCCAATCTCGGATAAGTGAACGTGGAAAAGTACCTCGTCGTCGTTTTCAGATTGAGGGGGAAAGTTTCATGGTTTGTTCACATGATGACGCAGAGCCTAAGAATTTTAAAGAGGCTATGTCATCTCCTAAAATGGAAAAATAGATTATTGCACAGGAAGAAGAGATATAATCAATGAGGATAAATAGTGTGTGGCAATACGTTGACCTCCCAGAAGGGCGCAAGGCTATTAGAAACAAATGGGTTTTCAAAGTCAAACGCAATGCGGATGGTTTAGATGAAAGATATAGGGATCACCTTGTGGAGAAAGGTTACACCCAACAAGAGGGTGTTGACTACGAGGAAACTTTCTCCCCTGTGGTGAGAATTGCCTCGATACGCCCTATGCTAGCTATTTTCGCACATACGGATTTGGAACTTCATCAAATGGATGTTAAAACTGCATTTCTCAATGGAGAACTAGATGCGGAAATTTACATAGAGCAACCAGAGGGCTTCGTGATTAAAGGTCAAGAGCGCAAAGTTTGCAAGCTCCAAAAATCTATTTATGGCCTAAAACAATCATCTAGACAATGGTATTTAAAATTTGATCGAGCCATTGTTTCCAATGGGTTTACAATGATAGAAGAAGACCATTGTGTGTACCTTAAACGGTCCGATAAAGATTTCCTTATCTTGTCCTTATATGTTGATGATATCCTTATAGCTGGAAGTAACATGGAGATTGTCGTCGCCACAAAAGAGTGGTTGTCCTAAACTTTTGAGATGAAGGACATGGGAGAAGCAAGCTATGTGATCGGGATTAAGATCCTTAGAGATTGTTCAAATAGACTTTTGGGTATGTCACAATAGACGTACATTAAAAGGGTTCTTGAGCGATTTCACATGAAAGATTGCAAGCCCATAGACACACCAGTTTCTAAAGGTCAGAACTTAAGCCTTGAGATGTGCCCTAATACCCTGAAGAGAAAGACAGGATGTCGCGGGTACCCTATTCCAATGTAGTTGGGAGCCTGATGTATGATATGATGTGTACTCGTCCAGACATATGCTATGATATTGTATTAGTTAGTCGGTACCAGTCGAATCCTGGTTTTGAGCACCGGCAAGCGGTCAAGAGGATACTAAGGTATCTCAAAGGGACGAGCGATCTCATGCTATGCTACAAGGGTTCAGATCTACGTCTCAGTAGTTATTGTGATGCTAACTGGAATGGCGATATGGGAGATCAAAAATGCACATCAGGGTATGCTTTCTTGATAAATGGTGGGGCCATCACATGGAGTAGTAGGAAACAGTAAATTGTCGCTATGTCTTCAATGGAATATGAGTTTGTAGCTTGTCAAGCTGCAGTACATGAATCTAATTGGTTAAGGAGGTTCTTTGAGAGTTTTGAATTTGTCATTCACGCTACTGATGCGTTGAAAATTCACACTGATAGCACATCAATGATTTCTTATGCAAAAGACCCAAAGTACCACGGAAAGACTAAGCACATTGATAGGAGGTGTTGTTTTATTAGAGATGCTCTTGCGAAGAAAGAAATAGTTTTGGAGTACATGCCTACAGAGTTGATGATAGTTGATACCCTTACTAAACCTATACCAAGAGATGTTTTCATGTCTCATGTTAGGGCGTTAGGTTTACGTAGGTGGTAATGGATGTCTTTTTATTTAATTATTTATTTTTCTAAGACTTGATGATCGTAGATGCATATGTTTTATGGATATTTATTAATAATCAATACAATTTGATAATGGTTCATTTTTATGATTGATTATTTACTTATGGGCATGGATATACACGCTGACATTGGTGCATAAAGAATGCATTATGTCGAAACTTGATTGATATGTCACCTGGTATGGACTGGCTTACTCACATAAGCAGTCACCTTTTGGCGCTAAGGAGAGCGAGCAAAGATGAGATGATGTATCGCCTTGGAAATACCAAGATGAGATATATATAGTAAAGATTGATGATGAATGTACCTACTGTTCATCATACCTTAAAGTATAGCCAAATAAGAAATTTCTTTCACGTCGCTTGATGAAAGCGAGCAGTTAGAAATTTCAGATTAGGCGCAAGAGTTGCGACTAAGTCAAGATTTGTAGAGTGTAAGAGTTTGTGACATATACTTGTTTAGTCAAGTAAAACTCCACTCTAGCGCATTTTCATATTATGCGTGCTTGCGACCACTACGAAGGTGCAAAAATTGTTCCCTGCTTTTCTCACCATGTGAGTCCGTGTGATAATTAGATTATACACAGGTAACCTTACGACTTTTGACTTTGTTATTAAGTAAAGATTCGATGATTGCTACTTTAGTATGTGTCCTGTAGCCATGGATGATTCGGATTAAGGGGTACATATCTGGGAAAGCAGTTAAATCTGAAACTTCATGGCAATAGGGCGAAAGGAAGGTCATCAAACTCATGAATGTTTTTATATTCACAATCGAAGACTCGGGTTTCCTTGATGGAGTTGAAACACAAGTGTGAATGTATTTACAATAAGCTAGCATGAGGGTTAGACTAGCTCTACGAGGGATCAGAGTAGTCTAGACTAATGAGATTTTGATGGACCTAGGATACTATGAGATACCGACATTTTTAAAGGGTTGATGTCTCTATGCTGGCTCATATTGAGCTGCTAGTATAGAGCTCCCAAATTGCAGGTACCTCGACGGTCGCACGGGCTATTTACTAATATGAACTTTTATTTCTTCCGGTACAATCCACACACACTATGTGCGAGTGGGAGATGTTAGATATTCGGGTTGGACCCGAATATGGTCGCCCATATTGTATGTGGCAAGCCCGGTATGGTTCCATATTCCTTAGGGTTTGGAACCTATATAAACATCTCTAGCATATGTGTAAAGGGTTACGTGATTCCACCATATATCACACATAGGTTTACCATAAGAAAAGTGGTAACTATAACCCTAAAAGAGAGTTACCATTAGGAGAAAAAGGTTTTAAGTTCTTAGCCTGTGAATCAAGTTTGTGCTCATCCTATAAGATTGTAGTACCTTTTGATCGTCGTTGAAATGTTGTTGTTGTTGCTGCTGTTGTTTGCTCTTGCTAACCGGAGCTCAAGTTCTAGGTACGAACCGATACCCGCTTCTGCTTAATCGTATAATCTCTGATAGAATTATATCAGTAGATTTTGGTCATAGATCTAGGAATTTAATGGTGTTATCTATGTGGTAGGTTCATTCATTTCCATAGTACAATTTGTCAGTTGAATCATTTGAAGAAAAATTGAAGGAGATTTTCAGAAATGGCTGAAGAAATTCTTGTGAGTGGTGCAACTGAAATTCTAAAAGGGCTGACTGCTGTTATTGCTAGTGAGATTATGTTGGTTTGGGGTGTAGACGACGAATTCACGAGGCTTAAAGGTACATTGGAGATGATCTCTGCTGTAACTACTGATGCTGAGAATCGCCAAGGAAGTGAAAAATCTGTGGGGATTTGGCTGGGAAGGCTCTTATGATGCTGATGATGTGCTAGATGAGTACTCATATGAAGCTATGCGACAGAAAGAAATTTACTTTCTCTGGGTCAAGGTAAAGGGTCTCATTACATGTTCTAATCGATTTGGTTTTCGTGTAAAAATGGCTCATAGTATTATAGAAATTAATCAAAGGTTTGATGCTATTGTTGCTGATAAGGTTAGATATATGTTACGAGCCTAAGGTAGTACATCTAGTCATGCCAATAGGATACGGAATCGGATTACGCAATCCTGTAGAGGTGATTCGGGAGTGTTTGGAAGGGAAAGTGATAAATCAAACATAGTAGACATACTGATCAATACACCACATAATCTACGCGAAAAAATATCGGTGGTACCAATAGTGGGTATGGGCGGACTGTTGGGCCAGTCACAACTTATGGTCCAACATAGGTGTAACCCCTTAACCATTTATGGGAGCTAAGTAACAAGTGTCCTATGCTATATGTTTTCATTCGAAAACATCCAGGAGAGTATCTTCTTCATTTAGTCGTGAAGAAAAGAAAGATAAAGAAAGAGAGGAAGAAGAAAAAGAGAGTGAGTGAGGTAGAGAGATTAAGCCACCAATTTTTGGTGAGATTGGAGTATCTTGAAGAGAAGAAGAAAGGGTTCTTGTCAAAGGTTCCTTTGCTTGTTGTGGTGAAGATTGATTGATCAATTTCCACATATCTTCAAAGGGGGAAAAATCTAGGGTTTGTTCAAACCCTTGTAGTAAGTATCTCATCTCTTTCTATTGTCAAATTGATAGTGTTTATTATCTATTTGGTGAATGAATTGTTGATCCATCCTAAGGGGTGAGTGTAATTTAGGAAAATTGGTATCCAAGTTCTATAGGCACCTTGAAGTTGTTGTTATCTCCAAATTGGGAGAATTGTGTGTAACACATTATTGTTATAGTGGAAGATTTGCCCGTGGTTTTTTACCCTTCACCTTGGAGGGGTTTTTCCACGTAATTGTCGGTGTTGTGTGATTGCTTCTATATTGCGTAGTTGTGTTATTTACGTATTTGTATATCATTGCTTGTGTAGGTTTTGTATTGCGCATAGCGGCTCAGATTTCGTAAGCCTCCCCCAACAAGTGGTATCAGAGCTTTTGGGTTGAGCTAATCCTGTACAATGGCAGAAGCTAGCACTAGTAATAGAATGGTCAATTTGACCGGTGAGAACTTTGTGATATGGAAGGTGAATATGGAAGACTGGTTATATTCTAAATATCTCTATGGTCCAATAGAGACTAAAGGAGTAAAGCCTGAGACGACAAGTGAAGACGCTTGGAAGGTTACTAATCGAAAAGCAGTCGGTTTTATTCGTCAGTGGATTGATGATGGTATTTTTCATCATGTGGCTAGTGAGACACTAGCATATTCTTTGTGGACCAAGTTAGAGGAGATATATGATCAGCAGTCTCCTTGTGCAAAAGATCTTCTATTCAAAAAGCTTGGAAAGCTGTGTTACAAAGAAGGGAGTTCAATGGAGGAACATTTAAATGAAATGAAGGGTATTATGAATCATCTTACATCTATGGATCTGAAAATTCCTGAATAGGTTCAAGCTTATTTGTTGCTGAATACTTTACCAGACAGTTGGGAGCCATTGAGGAATTGTCTCAGTTATTCTTCTCCAGACAAGAAGTTGAACATGACTGTTAGAACTAGTAGTTTGCTGAATGAAGAAGTTAGAAGAAGGTCCTCAGACTCATCTCATTCAGAAGCTCTTGTGACAGAAAATCGGGGTAGAATAAAAGACAAAAGACAAGTTGGACGTAGCAAGTCAAGGGGTAAATCAAAGTCCAGAAAGGAAGTTGAATGTTGGAATTGTCATACGAGAGGTCATTATTCAAATAAATGCAGAAAGCCGAAGCAAGAACACAATAAGGGGAAAGGAAATGATAACCAAGACAATGGTGTTGCAGCTACTATGACAAATGATGATATCATTGTATTATCAGATTGTAATGATGTTTGTGTGAGTTTTGCAGGTTCTGATTCAGAATGGATAGTTGATTCAGGTGCATCTTATCATGCTACTCCTCATGAAGATGTATTTACCTCCTACAAGGATGGTGACTTTGGGTCAGTCAGAATGGGAAACAGTGGTGTTGCGAAAATTGTAGGAATGGGTGATGTGAAGGTTGAGACCAGTGTTGGATGTACGTTGGTTCTCAGAAATGTACGACATGTACCGGATCTTCGTTTGAATCTAATGTCACCTTGAGTGTTAGATGATGAAGGGTATACCAATCACTTGGGTGATGGAAAATGGAAGCTAAGCAAGGGATCCATGGTTATTGCAAGAGGCAAGAAGTGTGGCACATTGTACAAGACACAATTGAAGGTGTTGAGAGGTGAGTTGAATGCTGTTGACAAAGATTCAATCTCCGAGCTGTGGCATATAAGACTTGGTCATCTTAGTGAGAAGGGAATTCAAATCCTCACCAAAAGACAAGTTTTGCCAAATGCCAAAGGTATGCAATTGGGTAAGTGTACTCATTGTTTAGTTGGTAAACAAACTAGAGTCTCTTTTCATAAAGCTTTACCCAAGCACAATTCTGGTATTATTGATCTTGTTCATTCTGATGTATGTGGACCTTTAAGGGTCAAAACACTTGGTGGTGATATTTATTTTGTTACTTTCATAGATGATGCTTCAAGGAAGGTTTGGTCATATGCAATCAAGACCAAAGATGATGTTGTTCCTGTGTTCAAGATGTTTCACAGCATGGTGGAAAAAGAAACAGGTAGAACCTTGAAGTGCCTTCGTTCTGACAATGGGGGAGAGTACATCGGACCACTTGAAGTGTATTGCAAGAGCATGGGTATACGTCATGAACAATCAGTACCAAAGACTCCACAACATAATGGTGTTGCAGAGAGGATGAACCTCACTACTCTTGAGAGAATCAGGTGAACGTTATCTCATTCCAAGTTGCAGAAGCATTTATGGGGTAAAGCAATGAATACTGCTGTGTATTTGATCAATCGATCTCCTTCAAGACCGCTAGATGGAGAAGTAGCAGAAAAGGTATGGAGAGACAAAGATCCTACTTATGATCACTTGAAAGTGTTTGGTTGCAGGTCATTTGTTCATATCCCAAAAGATCAGAGATCAAAGCTTGATGACAAAACAAAGCAGTGTGTGTTCCTAGGCTATGGAACAGAGAAGTTTGGTTACAGATTTTGGGATCCAGTTGAGAAGAAGGTTATCATAAGTAGGGATGAAGTATTCCTTGAAGACCAGACTATTGAAGACTTTGATAAGATTGAGATGCCAAAGCTTCAAGATGATATGACCTTGGATCCAAATCCAGTTGTTCCTTCTCTTGAACAACATGGTGATGATGTTGATGGTAATGGTAATGATAATGAAGCTCATGAAGATGTTCTGGTAGGTGATGTTGAGCAAGAAGTGCAACAACAACAACCAGAAGCTGAGTTAAGAGATCCAGCAGGACTAGATTACCTTCAAAAAATATACACCACATGAGTACGTGATGCTCAAAGATGCAGGTGAACCAGAGTCTTATGAAGAAGATCTTAGTGTTCCTGAAAGTCAGAAGTGGCTGAAATCCATGAAAGAAGAGGTTGGCTCTTTAGATGAGAATGACACTTTTGATTTGGTTGACAAGCTTGAGAACCATAAAATTCTGAAGAACAAGTGGGTGTATATAATCAAGACTGAAGATGGTAACTCACAACCAAGGTACAAAGCACGTTTAGTTGTGAAGGGTTATGAGCAGAGAAAGGGTGTTGAATTTGACGATATTTTCTCACCGGTGGTGAGATTTTATTCTATTCGGGTTGTCTTGGCAATAGCCGCTAGTTTGGATCTTGAGATAGAACAACTAGATGTCAAGACAACATTTCTTCACGGTGAGTTGGAGGAAGATGTGTATATGGCACAACCCGAGGGTTTTTAATTCAAATGAAAAGATCACATGGTGTGCAAGCTAAAGAAGAGTCTATATGGTTTGAAGCAAGCTCCAAGAAGATGGTACAAGAAGTTTGAATCATTCATGAAGGAACATGGGTACAAGAGGACAGCTTCAGATCATTGTGTATTCATTCAAAAATTTGTTGATGGTGATTTTCTTGCTCTTTTTCTATATGTTGATGACATGCTTATTGTTGGCAAAGATAAGAAAAAGATTGACAGGTTAAAGTCAGATATGAGCAAGTCTTTTGCTATGAAACACTTGGCAGCAAAGCGTATTGAGAAGGTGCAGCAAAGCGTATTCTTGGCATGGATATCACTCGTGATAGGAAAGCGAGGAAGTTGTGGCTATCACAAGAAAGCTACATTGAGAAGGTGTTGCAAAGATTCAACAAGGACAAGGCTGAGCCGGTAAGTTGTCCACTTGCAAACTATTTTAAGTTATCTCGTGATCAATGTCCTGTGAATGATGTTGAGAAACGTAAGATGGATAAAATTCCTTATGCGTCCGCAGTTGGTAGTTTGATGTATGTAATGGTGTGTACAAGGCCGGATATAGCTCATGCAGTTGGACTGGTAAGCATATTTCTATCAAATCCTGCTATGGAGCATTGTGAAGCAGTGAAATGGATACTACGGTATCTAAGGGGTACTTCTAATATGTGTTTGTGCTATAGAGATGACAATCCAGAGTTAGTTGGTTACACATATTCAGATTTGGAAGGTGCTCAAGACAGTCTCAAGTCTACATCGGGTTACTTATTTACCTATGCAGGGGGAGATGTGTCTTGGCAATCCAAGTTACAAAAATGTGTGGCATTGTCTACTACAGAGGCAAAGTACATTGCAGCTACAGAGAGTTGCAAGGAGATGATATGGATAAAGAGGTTTGTTAGAGAACTCGGTGTGAAGCAACAAAGGTTCATCGTTTATTGTGACATCCAGAGTGCCATCAATCTCAGCAAGAATTCGAGTTTTCACTCGAGGTCCAAGCACATCAATATTAGGTATCAGTAGATACAAGAAGTTCTCGAGGAGAAGGTCTTGTATATTGAGAAGATCCATACATATGGCAATGGTTTTGATATGATGACAAAGTCCCTACCAAAATACAAGCATGTGTATTTCTGCAGCAGGGAAGGTTTGGTGGTGACGGGTACCTCACCATAAGTCGTGAGGGGGAGATTGTTGGGCCAGTCACAACTTATGGTCCAACATAGGTGTAACCCTTTAACCATTTAAGGGATCTAAGTAACGAGTGTCCTATGCTATATGTTTTCATTCGAAAACATCCAGGAGAGTATCTTCTTCATTTAGTCGTGAAGAAAAGAAAGAGAAAGAAAGAGAGGAGGAAGAAAAAGAGAGTGAGTGAGGTAGAGAGATTAAGCCACCAATTTTTGGTGAGATTGGAGTATCTTGAAGAGAAGAAGAAAGGGTTCTTGTCAAAGGTTCCTTTGCTTGTTGTGGTGAATATTGATTGATCAATTTCCATATCTCTTCAAAGGGGGAAAAATCTAGGGTTTGTTCAAACCCTAGTAGTAAGTATCTCATCTCTTGCTATTGTCAAATTGATAGTGTTTATTATCTATTTGGTGAATGAATTGTTGATCCATCCTAAGGGGTGAGTGTAATTTAGGCAAATTGGTATCCAAGTGCTATAGGCACCTTGAAGTTGTTATTATCCCTAAATTGGGAGAATTGTGTGTAACCCATTATTGTTATAGTGGAAGATTTGCCCGTGGTTTTTTACCCTTCACCTTGGAGGGGTTTTTCCACGTAATTGCCGGTGTTGTGTGATTGCTTCTATATTGCGTAGTTGTGTTATTTCCGCATTTGTATATCATTGCTTGTGTAGGTTTCGTATTGCGTATAGCGGCTCGGATTTCGTAAGCCTCCCCCAACACGGACTAGGCAAGACAAAACTGGCTGAATTAGTCTACAATGATGAGTCTGTGCAGAACTATTTCGATGTCACAATGTGGGTTCATGTGTATGATTATTTTGATATAGAAAAGGTTTAAAGAGATATCATGGAATCCATCGCTGGCAATAAGTATGACAGTGGATCGAATGTGGATGTACTGGTACGTCATGTTCGTGCAAATTTAAAAGACAAGAAGTATTTGCTAGTACTAGATGACTTGTGGAGTGATGAAATTGAGAAATGGGACAGGCTAAAAAGTTTCTTGATGGATGGTGCAGAAGGAAGTAAAGTTTTAGTAACTACGCGTAAATTTCATGTCGCGCGGAGCCTCCAAGGGAACATTCCACCGTACCATTTGAAACATTTATCAGCAGATGACTGCTGGTCTATCATCAAGGAAAGAACATTTTCTCCTGGTGGGGACAATCCAAGAATGGTATAGATAAGCAAGGAAATTGCGAATAAGTGTTCTGGTTTACCGCTTGCGGAAAAAATGTTGGCAAATATTATGCGTTCGAAGAAGGGGGAGAGCGAGTGGGTTGGAATTAGGGAAAGCGATGTTTTGGACAGGCCAGAGTTTCAAAGCACAATCTTACCGATAATAAAGTTAAGTTACGACGATTTGCCATCAATGTTGAAGCAGTGTTTCTCATATTGTTCTATATTTCCAAGGGTTTGGGAGATGGATCGAGAAACTTTGATCCAAATATGGATGGCAGAAGGCTTCCTTATGCCATCTCGTGAAGGAATTTACATGGAAGATATTGGAGATGAGTACTTTAACAATTTTTTGTCTCATTCGTTACTTCAAAATGCAGAGATGGATGAGTTCGATGAGATCAAGAATTGCAAGATGCATGATCTTGTGCATTTACTTGCACAAAAAGTTGTTGACAGCAACGAATGCTCAATTATGAAGGATGATGAGGTTTTAGGTATTTCTGAAGTTCGGCGATTGCATTTAGTTTTTGATGATGGAAAGGCAAGAACATTTCCATAAGCTGGGAGTAATGCAACAAAATTACGCACATTCATTGCCATTGAAGTAGGCGACTGTGAAAACATTGAAAGTGTGTTTAATAACACGAATTTGCGTGTAATATATTTGAGTGGCTCATCTATTCAGAAGTTACCCGCTTCGCTTTTAAAGATGAGACATTTAAGGTATCTAAACCTCTCAAGGTGTAATAAGATTGATGTACTAGAAGAAGGGTTTGTCAACAAGCTATATAATTTGCAGACATTGGTATTACAGAACTGCAGTTCCCTTTCAAGACTTCCTGATGACTTTGGATCCATGAAAAAGTTAAGGCATCTTGATGTTTCATATACAAAAATAAAGGTCTTGCCGAAGTCAGTTACTAGTCTCTCCACCATACGCACATTGAACATCTCTTACTGCGAAATTTTGAACGGCTACCAAAAGACATTGTTGGTTGGGTAGCTCTGCAGAGTCTTGATATTTCACATACAAAGGTTAGTACCTTACCTGACTCTATCACTGGTCTTATAAATTTGGCGAAGTTGAAATTGACTTCATGTGACATTTCTGCAACAATTGTCGAAGGATTGGTCAAGTCTCTTACTTGTAAAATTGCACGGTAAAAAGGCCTTGAGTTACATGGCCTTGCTTTCATTTTCTCTAGAGTGTTGTACTTTAGCTTAATAATAAATAAATATTTGCCCGAATTTTTAATTTTTTACTGCAAATTGGACTTGTTTTTACATTCACTGAGTTTCTGTAGAGACTGGCTTCCAAAAAAAAAAGCACTACATGAATAGAAGAACATTCTAGAACCTGTTTCCATATCCAGGTCGTTTTCCAAGTCCTATGGGTTTCCATATCCGAGTAAAGAAGAGGCTATAAAAGAAAGACCAAGAGCTCCCTTTTTCTCACAACAACAACTTCTGATTGTGAAAGCAAAAAAAATTCTTGGTGATTAATATTCTGGGTTCAAGATGTTTGGAAGAGCACCTAAAAAAAGTAATAACACGAAGTACTATGTGATAGAAATAGCCATGGCACAGGTGAGAACGGTAATGGACTACATTGTATTCAATTGTTGTGTGTCATTTACATGTACAAGTGTTTCCTATTTATAGGAATGACTAGATGATTAGTAAACCTAAACCCTAGAAGATAATAGCATGAGAATAATGACTTGGTTACAGATTTACTAGCATATATAATTGACTAGGCATATCTAGCCGCAATACTTGAATTACTAGATGTTCTAGATCTTCCAAGAAACTTTTCTGCTAACTTGATTCACATTGTATAGTGTCATATTCCAACACCCCCCCTCAAGTTGGACACGGAAAGAATTGTAGTGTACAACTTGAACGATTCTTTAAAAGAGGACTTGGCGTGATTGTGGTGATGATGAAAGCTCGGGTTGCTGCTATGACTCGACAGGTAACTGATATGGACATGATGATGATGTTTAGATGGAAGTTGCTGTGATGGGACGATGATGAACTCTGGTTGCTTTTTGTGGAGTTCGATGACGTTCATGGTAGGGAAGAGCTCGAGATGCTGGTGGGTGAACTACAGGTGCAGCTGTTGGTGGTACTACCGGTTCAACTGGTGGCGGTACTGAAGCATGGCAGGCGGATTGTAGCACACGGATTGCGGCCCGCCAACTCTGGCTGCACGCGGATTGTGGCCTACGGATTGCTGCCCATGCATAAAGGGTTACACTGAATGAGTGGCACGGAAGCCACGGATGCACACTGGCGGATACTGAGTGGTACGGAAACCACGGACATACTGATACTGAGTGGTACGGAAACCACGGATACACTTACGCTGGGTGGTACGGAAACCACGGATACACTTACACTGGGTGGTACGGAAACCACGGATACACTGACATTGGGTGACTTGTTACAATCCCTGTAACAAGCTGGGGTATACTTAACTGGTTACGGAAACCATGGAAGGACTATTTGGGGCTATTTCTAACACCCCTCCTCAAACTCGAGCCTCTCGAGTTTGAATACAACTGGGTGGTATGAAAAATACCGATACTTGATTGGAGTCGGAACTAACACAAGAACTGAGTAGGAACTAAACTGTCAGTCCTCCAAGACTGACACTTGATTGAAGATGCTAAAAATCCCTACCACCACTGTACGTTAAGGGGCAGTCATCTTGTTAAGGGATGCCCTTGTTCATAGGAAACTGCTAAAGGCAGGCGCACTTTCTACTAGGGGCTACCACTTTTGATAAGTTCATCCGGTAACGGACTGAGCTGTTGGAAATGAACGTGAGGAGACGATGTTGCTGCCAACAGAGGGGTAGTTGAATGGAGAAGCAATGGAGATTCAGCTGTGGAGTTCACAGGGTAGGCATGGATGATGACGGAGCTTGGCTGCGAGAATGGGTTGAGAAGAACGTATACTCTGCTGTTGGTTGGTGACGTGTGGTCGAGGTGATCAACAACAGGAGGTGGACTGAGCTTGGAAGAGCTCGAGTTGTTCGTGATGAGACATGCAGCTCGTTGGTGTTGCCATGATGAAGTGTTGTTGTCAACAAACGATGGAAGTAATGGACGACGGGGCTGTAACGATGGAGCTCAATCTCGAGATTGGAAGATAAACGGAGTTGGTCAAGGAAGTTACTGCTGCTGAAGATGACTATGAACGACAAACATGTCAAGAGAGCTCAAGGTTACGAGCTGATAACGACAACAAAGGATGATGGAGTTGGTTGCTGTCGTTTGTTTGCTGCCATGGTTTTCCGGGAGTGATGAACTGCTGCTGACGAGAAGCAGTGATGTTCGGTGAAGAAATAAGTTGGCTTGCTGCCAATGAACTGATGACGAGCTGTAGACAGTAGCCGGAAGGTGCTTCCATGCACGATGAGAAGAATGGTCGGAAATGAGATGTACGACGACGGAGCTCGGACATGAATGAAGATGGTATGGAACGTTGATAGTGGTTGCTGCTGGTGTTTGGTTGGGACGTCGACGGAGCAAGTTCAGGCATGCATGAATTCAACAGATGATGCTCGATGATGGGCTATTGGAAGAAAACCGAGGGTAGAATGGAGGCTGTGATGAACTGCCATGGTGATGATGTTCGGGCTTGGTTGCTGTTGAACTCAAACAATGAAGAGAACGTGGCAGAGAGTGAATGATGATAGTGCAATGAATGGTTGTAGCCATTAGTTGGAAGAAGCCAGGGACGAAGAGATAGCTGTTGAGTGAAGCTGTGGGATTAATACCACACGCATAATCAATTGGAGCTTGAAATGTTGATACCGATACTGTTGGTGGTGATGCAACTGGTACTACTGGAGTTACTGGTGCTGCTGGTTCTCGACGGAAGAGTTGGCTGGTTCATGGACGATATAGCTCGGATTGTGAACCAAAAAATAGGAGAGGATGATGGTTTGTTGTTGTCGAGACGATAATGGAGTTCTTTGTTGTTCAAGAGAGATTGGTAGGAGAACGTGGAAAACACACCGATTGACGAGTTCGTAGTTAAGGATACTTCTTAACTCTGGATTTGATTTGCAGCGGAGATGGATTTCAGATTGATCTTGGCTCTGAAATTGATTTGCAGCGGGAAGTGACGAGATTGGTTTCATGACGAGATTGGTTTCATGGCAGTGGATGACGAGATTGGGATTTCAGATCGAAATGGCTCTGATACCATGATAGAAATAGCCATGGCACAGGTGAGAACGGTAATGGACTACATTGTATTCAATTGTTGTGTGTCATTTACATGTACAAGTGCTTCCTATTTATAGGAATGACTAGATGATTAGTAAACCTAAACCCTAGAAGATAATAGCATGAGAATAATGACTTGGTTACAGATTTACTAGCATATATAATTGACTAGGCATATCTAGCCGCAATACTTGAATTACTAGATGTTCTAGATCTTCCAAGCAACTTTTCTGCTAACTTGATTCACATTGTATAGTGTCATATTCCAACACCCCCCCTCAAGTTGGACACGGAAATAATTGTAGTGTACAACTTGAACGATTCTTTAAAAGAGGACTTGGCGTGATTGTGGTGATGATGAAAGCTCGGGTTGCTGCTATGACTCGACAGGTAACTGATATGGACATGATGATGATGTTTAGATGGAAGTTGATGTGATGGGACGATGATGAACTCTGGCTGCTTTTTGTGGAGTTCGATGACGTTCATGGTAGGGAAGAGCTCGAGATGCTGGTGGGTGAACTACAGGTGCAGCTGTTGGTGGTACTACCGGTTCAATTGGTGGCGGTACTGAAGCATGGCAGGCGGATTGTAGCACACGGATTGCGGCCCGCCAACTCTGGCTGCACGCGGATTGTGGCCTACGGATTGCTGCCCATGCATAAAGGGTTACACTGAATGAGTGGCACGGAAGCCACGGATGCACACTTGCGGATACTGAGTGGTACGGAAACCACGGACATACTGATACTGAGTGGTACGGAAACCACGGATACACTTACGCTGGGTGGTACGGAAACCACGGATACACTTACACTGGGTGGTACGGAAACCACGGATATACTGACATTGGGTGACTTGTTACAATCCCTGTAACAAGCTGGGGTATACTTAACTGGTTACGGAAACCATGGAAGGACTATTTGGGGCTATTTCTAACACCCCTCCTCAAACTCGAGCCTCTCGAGTTTGAATACAACTGGGTGGTATGAAAAACACCGATACTTGATTGGAGTCGGAAATAACACAAGAACTGAGTAGGAACTAAACTGTCAGTCCTCCAAGACTGACACTTGATTGAAGATGCTGAAAATCCCTACCACTACTGTACGTTAAGGGGCAGTCATCTTGTTAAGGGATGCCCTTGTTCATAGGAAACTGCTAAAGGCAGGCGCACTTTCTACTAGGGGCTACCACTTTTGATAAGTTCATCCGGTAACGGACTGAGCTGTTGGAAATGAACGTGAGGAGACGATGTTGCTGCCAACAGAGGGGTAGTTGAACGGAGAAGCAATGGAGATTCAGCTGTGGAGTTCACAGGGTAGGCATGGATGATGACGGAGCTTGGATGCGAGAATGGGTTGAGAAGAACGTATTCTCTGCTGTTGGCGGTGACGCAGGTCGATGTGATCAACAACAGGAGGTGGACTGAGCTTGGAAGAGCTCGAGCTGTTCGTGATGAGACATGCAGCTCGTTGGTGTTGCCATGATGAAGTGTTGTTGTCAACAAACGATGGAAGTAATGGACGACGGGGCTGTAACGATGGAGCTCAATCTCGAGATTGGAAGATAAACGGAGTTGGTCAAGGAAGTTACTGCTGCTGAAGATGACTATGAACGACGAACATGTCAAGAGAGCTCGAGGTTACGAGCTGATAACGACAACAGAGGATGATGGAGTTGGTTGCTGTCGTTTGTTTGCTGCCATGGTTTTCCGGGAGTGATGAACTGCTGCTGACGAGAAGCAGTGATGTTCGGTGAAAAAATAAGTTGGCTTGCTGCCAATGAACTGATGACGAGCTGTAGACAGTAGCCGGAAGGTGCTTCCATGCACTATGAGAAGAATGGTCGGGAATGAGATGTACGACGACGGAGCTCGGACATGAATGAAGATGGTATGGAACGTTGATAGTGGTTGCTGCTGGTGTTTGGTTGGGACATCGACGGAGCAAGTTCAGGCATGCATGAATTCAACAGATGATGCTCGATGATGGGCTATTGGAACAAAACCGAGGGTAGAATGGAGGCTGTGATGAACTGCCATGGTGATGATGTTCGGGCTTGGTTGCTGTTGAACTCAAACAATGAAGAGAACGTGGAAGAGAGTGAATGATGATAGTGCAATGAATGGTTGTAGCCATTAGTTGGAAGAAGCCAGGGACGAAGAGATAGCTGTTGAGTGAAGCTGTGGGATTAATACCACACGCATAATCAATTGCAGCTTGAAGTGTTGATACCGATATTGTTGGTGGTGATGCAACTGGTACTACTGGAGTTACTGGTGCTGCTGGTTCTCGACGGAAGAGTTGGCTGGTTCATGGACGATATAGCTCGGATTGTGAACCAAAAAACAGGAGAGGATGATGGTTTGCTGTTGTCGAGACGATAATGGAGTTCTTTGCTGTTCAAGAGAGATTGGCAGGAGAACGTGGAAAACACACCGATTGACGAGTTCGTAGTTAAGGATACTTCTTAACTCTGGATTTGATTTGCAGCGGAGATGGATTTCAGATTGATCTTGGCTCTGAAATTGATTTGCAGCGGGAAGTGACGAGATTGGTTTCATGACGAGATTGGTTTCATGGCAGTGGATGACGAGATTGGGATTTCAGATCGAAATGGCTCTGATACCATGATAGAAATAGCCATGGCACAGGTGAGAACGGTAATGGACTACATTGTATTCAATTGTTGTGTGTCATTTACATGTACAAGTGCTTCCTATTTATAGGAATGACTAGATGATTAGTAAACCTAAACCCTAGAAGATAATAGCATGAGAATAATGACTTGGTTACAGATTTACTAGCATATATAATTGACTAGGCATATCTAGCCGCAATACTTGAATTACTAGATGTTCTAGATCTTCCAAGCAACTTTTCTGCTAACTTGATTCACATTGTATAGTGTCATATTCCAACACTATGAAGTCCTTGGAGTACCAAAGGATGCTTCTCCTGATGATTTGAAGAAAGCTTATAGAAAGGCTGCCATTAAGCATCATCCTGACAAGGGTGGAGATCCAGAAAAGTTCAAGGAGTTGCAAACGGCTTATGAGGTTTTGAATGACCCAGAGAAACGTAATATTTATGATCAGTATGGTGAGGATGCACTTAAAGAAATGGGGGGTGATGCAGCTGGTGATCACGACCCCTTTGATTTCTTCGAGCGTATCTTCAAGAGACAGAATGGCGGCCCAGGAGGAAAAAAGAGGGGACAAGATGTTGTGCATGCCTTGAAGGTATCTCTGGAGGATCTTTACAGTGGAACTATGAAGAAACTGTCCCTCACCCTCAATGTAATTTGCAGCAAGTGTACTGGCAAGGGCACGAAATCTGGTGGTTCAACAATGTGTTTTGGTTGCCAAGGTTCTGGTATGAAAGTATCTATTAGGCACTTAGGTCCTAGTATGATCCAGCAGATGCAGCATCCGTGTAATGAGTGCAAGGGTACAGGAGAAACCATCATGGATGAGGACCGCTGCCCCCAATGCAAAGGTGAGAAGGTTGTCCAAGAGAAGAAGGTGCTGGAAGTGCATGTTGAGAAGGGAATGCAGAACGGACAGAAAATCAAATTCTGTGGACAGGCCGATGAAGCTCCAGACACTGTCACCGGGGATGTTGTCTTTGTGGTGACTCAGAAGGATCATCCCAAGTTTAAGAGAAAGGGTGATGATTTGTTTGTGCAGCACACATTGACCCTGACCGAAGCCCTCTGCGGATTTCAGTTCGCACTGACCCACCTTGATGGTAGGCAGCTCCGCATCAAGACTAACCCTGGGGAAGTCATCAAGCCGGATTCATTCAAAGCAATAAACGATGAAGGGATGCCCATGTATGGGAAATCATTCATGAAGGGTAAGTTGAATATCAATTTCAATGTGGAATTCCCTGATTTATTGACATTGGAGCACTGCAAAGCATTAGAAGGTGTCCTACCTCCAAGGGAATCGCCACCATTCACGGAAATTGATGAGTGTGAGGAGACTACTCTTCATGATGTGAGGCTGTGAGCATTGAGGAAACAAAGAGGAAAGAAGCTTAAGCTCAATCTCAAGCTCAAGCTCGAGAGGCATACAATGAAAATGATATATGCATGGTGGTGGTCCTCAGCAATAGTACGGTTCTAGTATTCAGCTTAGTGTGTTAGAAATCACGATTTTCAAGTATTCAAATTCTACGGAGTTCATTTTTTTCTTTTTTCTTAATTTTGTGTTTGTTTTCGTTTATAATATAACGAAGTTTTTTCTATATTAAAAGTATGAGTTAGATATATTTATCCAAACCTCTCGTGAGATGTACTAGAAGAAGGGTTTGTCAGCAAGCTATATAATTTGCAAACGTTAGTATTACAGAACTGCAGTTCCCTTACGAGAGGACTTTGGATTGACGAAAAATTCAATGTTTTCTTTAAATCTCTGTATTGCTTTCATTTTCTTAGTTTGTTTTGGAAGTTCTTTTTCTCTGTAAGTTCAGAACTCTATAACATCTCATTGAATCGTCTGGTCGTTGAATTCTTGATTCCCAAAGGGTTCGTGTTGAGGAAAATCAAGATGTGTACTTGTCTCCATTGTTGTGTTTTCAATTCAAAGATTCCCAATTCGTACTATATATGTATTACAGTTTTAACATCTCAAGGGGTGTATGCTATGAATTTCCCTAGAGTGTTGTACTTCAACTTGATAATAAATGACACGATTTTAAACCGCTACCCATGGCCTTAAATTTTCCAATTCATAATAAACACAGTCATGGTGCATGAGACCATGATACTGATAGACGCACAATGTGTATGTCCTATGTTGTGTTAGGCTCTAGGCGAGGCGCCATGCCCTTCGCTCAGGCGCCCCGAAAAAATAAATATTGCTCACTCGTGCGCCTAGGGCGCCTTTGACAACATAGGTGGCTTCACAGATCATCTTGCTAAGTTTTTTATGGTATTCTGCAGCTTTTGTGGACTAACCCATCCTTGACAGGCGCAGTACAGATGGGAGTATTTATTTGTGCCTAATCTGTAGATATGAAAAGTAAATATTACCTGCTGGAAATAGATGCAGCACGGGCGGTGGTGAACAAGCTTAAAAACCGTACGTACGTGAATAGAACATTCTAGTACAAGCTTAAAAAACGTACATACGTGAATAGAACATTCTAGAACCTTTTGCACTTCTGCAAGTCCTATTGACGTTCCAAACCCGTACACAGAAGAAATAAGAGTCTATAAAAGAGAGGCCAAGAGCTCCCCTTTTGACACCCACATAATTTTTCTAGCCTCGTCTCTGAGTTAAGGGTTCTGCAAAAAAAAAAAAAACTTGGTGATAAATATTCTGGTATCAAAGATGTTTGGAAGAGCACCTCCGAAAAGTAATAACACGAAGTACTATGAAGTCCTTGGAGTACCAAAGAATGCTTCTCGAGAAGAATTGAAAAAGGGGTATAGGAAGGCTGCGATTAAGCATCATCCTGATAAGGGTGGAGATCCAGAAAAATTCAAGGAGTTGCAAACGGCTTATGATGTTTTGAATGACCCGAAGAAACGTGAAATTTATGATAAGTATGGTGAGGATGCACTTAATGGAACGGATGGTGGTGATCCCTTTGATATATTCAGGCATCCCTTCGGGGGAGGAAGGGGTGGCAGCACAAGTGCAAAAAAGCAGAGGGGAGAAGATGTTGTGCATTCCCTGAAGGTATCTCTGGAGGATCTTTACAGTGGCACTTCGAAGAAACTGTCCATCTCCCGCAATGTAATTTGCACCAAGTGTACTGGCAAGGGCATGAAATCTGGTGCTTCAACGAAGAAGTGTTCTGGTTGCAAAGGTTCTGGTGAGAAAATATCAACGGTGCATATGGGTCCGTTTATGCAGCAGGTGCAGCAGCCATGTAATGAGTGTGAGGGTACAGGAGAAACCATCTGCCAGAAAGACCGCTGCCCTCAATGCAAAGGTGACAAGGTTGTCAACGAGAAGAAGGTGCTGGAAGTGCATGTTGAGAAGGGAATGCAGAACGGACAGAAAATCACCTTGCATGGAGAGGCCGATCAAGTTCCAGGCATTGTCACAGGGAACGTAGTTTTTGTGGTGACTCAGAAGGATCATCCCAAGTTTAAGAGAAAGGGTGATGATTTGTTTGTGGAGCACAAATTGTCCCTGACCGAAGCCCTCTGCGGATTTCAGTTTGCACTGACCCACATTGATGGTAAACAGCTCCTCATCAAGACTAACCCCGGGGAAGTCATCAAGCCTGATTCATTCAAAGCAATAAACGATGAAGGGATGCCCATGTATGAGAGACCATTCATGAAGGGTAACCTGTATGTCAAATTCACAGTGGATTTCCCCGAGTCATTGACGGCGGAGCAGTGCAAAGCATTTGAAGGTGTCATACCAGCAAGGAAATCGTCACAACTGAAAGACACGGAAATCGATGAGTGTGAGGAGACTACTCTTCATGATGTGAGCATTGAGGAAACAGAGAGGAAACAAGCTCAATATCAAGCTCAAGCTCAAGATCGAGAGTCGCATGATGAAGATGATGATATGCGTGGTGGTGGTCATCCAGGGGTCCAGTGCGCACAGCAGTAAGTACGACTCTAGTATTCAACTTAGTATGTTTGAAGCTACGATTTTCAACTTTTTGAATTTCCAGGAGTTCTTTTTTTCTTTTCATTTAAGTTTTTTAATATATATATAACACTTTTTGTCTAAATTATAAGTTTGAAGTTAGATCTATTTATTCCTGCAAAAGTAAATCTGATAGCAAACAAGCAAGAATTCTCTCAAACAGCATCATGCAAATTTTATCAGCTGTCTTTCAAATTTTCGTTCTTACTCCTTATTGTAAGCAAAGAACATTTACCACTGGAAGTTGCATAGGCATAGCTAGATATACTTTTCTTGGGACGAAATTGCAAGTTACTAAACAGCACTATGAGTTAGGATGATAGGACCTTGTAATCAATTTCCCATATATGGGTTAGTTTGAGCTTAGCTTCTCGGAATCATAAAAAGTCACTGTAAGTAACAAAAGCTTTTTGGAATTACCTCAAATTCAATGCAAGTATAGTGACAGTTCCAAAAATAAATAAACCAATTCTAAGATTTATGGAAGGATAGCCTAGTACCTAGTAGTGCCCAAACTAAAGCTTACAATGGTAACATCTGCAACGCAATTACTTTGCACCCATGAATATGGAAGAAAAAAGGGATATTTTGACTTAGGTGCCCATAAAATGGTACGCTTTTTCGTTTGGTGACTAATTTTGTCTAACTTTGAGTTAGGTGCCCAATGGGTCCCAGTCAAACGGTTGACTTAACAGATGACCCGTTGACCGTCAACCACTGGGCACATAACTCAAAGTTGGACAAAATTAGGTACCAAACGCAAAGGCATACCATTTTATGGGCACCTAAGTCAAAATATCCCAAGAAAAAAAGAGGCCTTACTCAAGTCTGCAAGAGTAGGCATTTGTCTATTGAATAACATGAAAGAGCAGACAGTATTACCTCTAAACAGTTGTTGATTTTTAGGGTACCTAATTTTTGATATAGTGATGTTCATGTGATTCAATGAGTTAATCCTGTAAATTTGAAGACAAAGCTGTAGTTTTCCCATCTGCTTCCTCTTAAAAACCCCTCACCATCTCTGAGAAGCAAAAGTTTAGAATTTTACAAAACCCATTGGTAATATTCACTGTTCCAACTTCCAAGAGCAACTCAAGGGGTAGAAAAGAAGCATTGGTAATTGGTAGGTATTATCCACTTATACGCGCGCTTCCAACATATACTGCATTGTTGTTCTGTCACTTCTGTGTATACTGACCCAAGCGTTTTCAAGCCTTGTAAGGCATGTCAAAGGTAATATCGCGGGGTGTGCAAGCTCAAACAGTTGTTATTATGAGCTGCACACGAAAAAATAAAAAGAAGTAGGAGAAATGTCAAAGTGATGAAGGAGTTGTACCCAAAGGTTCGTGATAGAAGAATTACATATAGAGGAGTTTTTACAAAATTAGAGACGCCTAAACAATATTGCCAAAATTAGAGACGCATTGTGGAAAACATTTATCCTGCCCAAAATCCAACTTTTCATCTAGGAGTTGCCTTGAAAACATGTACTTCTAACAAAAAGCAAACTTGGCAACTATAATGGTAGTAGAGGATTCAGCTTGTTGTATGTATGACGATGGTAGTGTTGAAACTTCTTGGCATATTATCCTGCATTTCTCTTTCTCCGTAGTTTTTTGGTCTTATTATGGGTCCAATATTTCTGTCAAGGACTGGATTACAAAATGGTTGTGTAGCAACCAACGTAGGGATCAAGGTTGTGTAATCTTCACTTCTGCCAGTCGTTTATGTGGTTGAATGAGACCCAAGACTCGGTTACACTCTTTATCAGTTCCAATTACTACTTCATCACTCCCGGGTCTTTGCTCTTTTGCTAGAATCTTTTCCCACAACGATTTGACATTTCTGAACACTACTCTTCCCCTGCTTTTTAACAGTTGTACTAAATACCATATTTTTCCACGCGTCCCCACTATGAGCGGCTGTGGTAATCTGGCAGGGATAAAGTGCAAAGTCTGAGGAAGATTCTTCTTTTCCCGTAACTTTACTATTTTTTTTCAAAATGTAAAATAGTGAGGAGACATATTTTTTAGTTAAATATGTTTCAAAAAATAAAGAGGGGATGTGGCCCGACCACATTGTATTGGGGCGCTCTTATATCGATGCTTCCACGTGTACATCGGATATTTATCCCTTACGATTAATAAAACAAATGACGTGATGTTAAATCTGGGTGATTTTTCCCGATCAATTGACGTGATCAGTTGTGCCCTAACGTGATCAAAAGAGAGGGTTGGGAATGTTGTGGCTAATATGCCTTATCTAACCACTCAAATGTATGGTGGTTATCCTTTAACCCCCTTCTTAAGTAGTATTTAGACTTTGGATGAGACAATGTTCAAACCTTATTGGGATGAAAACGATTACGGTAAAAACTTGGATGAATGACCATCTAAGAAGAAAACAAGAAATACTAACCATTGTTTGATGTTCTCGGTGATTTGATCCTTTTCCTTTTTCTTAGTTTGTTTATTTATGCATTTAAGTATTATAATCATTTTGTCTATTGATTTTTAGATTTGCTTGTAGAAGAAATCTAAGTTTTTTTAATAGTTTCTTTTGTTGGTGAAATTTATTTTTCAATTATCTGTTGGTTTCTTGCTTGGATATTTGATCCACTTCAAGACTACAAATTTATAAGCCAAGTCTGGTGTGTAAAGCTTAGGAATCTTAAACAAATTATCCTAAGTGAAAAATTGGTTAATGATATTTGTTGGATATTGGGAACAAAGTAACTCCAATGGGAAAGAAGAGACTTCCAAGAGGTCATGTTACAAACACTGTCTACATAGAGGTTGATCTGAAAGAACTCTTGAGAAGGGGTGGATGGGGATACCCCAACTAGGGGAAGAGAATGGATTATTTACCACTTTGATATGTAGCCATATGAGATCTGTAAGGAATGCTAGGTGGTGGATCATGTTGATGAGAAGTGCAAAAGATTATCTCAAGAGTATAAGGTTGAAGCTATGAATGAAGAGCAATTTGCTGTGTTTACTCAGACAGAGGAAGGAAAAAAAATTGGCTGCCTATATCCTAAACACGGATGTAGATAGTAATAATGCTGGGATGTCGGGCTTATCTCCCAATGGAAATAATGGAATATCAGAAAATGATCATAGTGCTAAAGGTGATATGAGGAAGAACAAAAGAATCCGTGATGATGAAACCCCTTTCAATGAAAAAAAAACCCACAATCAATACCCAATTCCCATATCAACCCAATTTTTCAGAGAGATGAAATAATCAATATGGAAACAGGAGCTCTAATATGGATCTGCAGATGGATTATCACCAAACTGATATGGGAGAAAAAGTAATGGATAACTCAACAACTCATAAAGGAGATTTGATTACACAATACCAACTTGGAGGGCTCGCCAATCACCAGGTTCTTTTTGTAAACCTAATTTTCTGCCCTAATTTTATTTTGAGTCATATTCTTTATAGAATTTTTATTGGTCTTTTTTAATTTACTATTCTAGATATGAAATTTTAGCTTGGAATGTCCAGGGTCTAGACCAAAAATTCACTAGAGATCAATTATTTACCCTAGTCAAAAAAGATTCTCCTGATTTCTTATTCCTCTCTGAAACAAAGGTTGATAGTGCTACAGTAAAACCTCTATATATTGATACTCTATATATTAATAAAAAATCATGGTCCCAACTTGGGCCAGTTGTAAATAGTAATAACCTCCATATTTTAATATTAATGTTTTTTTATGGTCCCTTCTTAAGGAATTCACCTCTATATATTGATAACTGACACTATATTAGAGAGATATCGAGCTAGTCATGTTGAAATTTATAATGAATACATAACTTATATATAGTTGTTTGAGTAAAAGAGATAATTTTTTAGGTTGTTACCACAAGTTCCTAGATACTTACATGTGCTTGTGTATTGGAACTATAAATATGCATGTACATTATCCAATGGTACTTACATACATATTGAACTATAATTTTTTTGCATTTTCTAGGTATAGCTCCTTATATTTGGGTCGACCGAGCGAAGCGAGGGAGGTCCTTTATATGGCCATTTTTTTGTAAATCCTAAGGCATCATCAATTGACACAAAAAGATTGGATTTTGGTGTCCCAAATCATTTTTAATCAACAATGAAATGACTAAAGAGCCCCTCTATGCTTCTATTTCTCACTAAAATTGACATAAATATAACAAAAAATGATGGGTAATCACGTAAAATTCGTGTGCAAAAAAATGGACACGGAGGATGACAATTTGTAATTATTAAGGGGTAGTTTAGTAAAATATAGGGTAAAGTGACCAGAACGTTACAGGTTCGATTCTCAACAACTTTTTTTTTTCATATTCCCTTCTTCTTCAAACCGATAGAGGAGATGAGATGAAGAAAGATTTGAGTCGAAATTGAAGAATCAGAGAAGTTAGGGTTTCGAAATCATGAATCCTAATCTAAATTTCCGATTCTAGATCATCAAAGGAAAGGTGTTGGTTATGAACCATTGATTTGGTAAATTCACCATTATTTTCTAGGGTTTTTTTTCGATCCTAGATGGGAGATCGAGATAGGTTTGGTTGCGCTGATAGATTGATGAATTTTAAGAGGAAATCGAGGGCTTATGATGAATCAGAGATGGGATTGTATTTGGTTTCAAGTGGTAATAGGCGGACTTGGGTTTTGAAGTTGAGTTCGAATTATTGAGAAGATCTGGTTTTTGGTGATCAAGAACAACAAAGGAAGAAGGTTAAACTGGATTTGGCGTTCAATTGATATGAATCTAATTAGAAGAACAACAAGAAACTAGGTTTTCAGTTGGGGGTTTTAGGTTTGATAGAAGTTTAGAGATAGTGAAGATGAAATGTTTGAGCTCAGCTAAAGGTGGAGACGATTCAGAACTGGTATTTCTGTTTGCTTGAGTGTGACTGGTATAGAGTTGTAGGTGGTGCTGTGAATGGTACGAAGATGAGTTCATGAGGTTGAGAATTTGAGTGTTTATCATCAGACCATTGAGCTTATGTTTGCAGATGATATTATGAAGAGTTTTGTTCAAATGGGTGTTTCAAAATCAATTGACGCACTTGAGGTTAGTTTTCGGTGTTTATTTCTTCAGTTCAGTTTCCATTCTTATATGATAAATGTTAGCTATTTCGAAGCTTTACAAATTTATTTGTTTGATTGTTGTTGTGCTAATAATGAACTAAAAATGTTAATTATGAAGAAAATAGGCACACTGTATTTGGCAAGTTCTGCCGAGATGATTTCTGAAGTTGAACCTATGAGAAATGTTCAAATGATTTCTTTAAATTGTAGTTCTAATTCTTCCACCAGGAATATCATGTAAGGTTCCATTTAGGGTGGTAGAAATGTTTGTGTTATCACCTTGAGTAATGACTACTTTGGCAAACTGTAATTTGATGAGCACGAAAGTGCAACGCATTTTCACCCATAAATACATTAGCTAGGACTCATTTTATCACTAATAATCTTGTTTGTAGGTGTTTTTGTCAAATAAACTCTTATGGATAAAGTTTCTCGAAAAAGTACTTAAGTCACCCAGAAGATGTGTTAAAGGCACCCCGAAAGTATGTTGGAGACGCCCCAAAAAAAGTGATAAAAGCACCTCTGAAAATTACTAAAAGCACCCATTAAATTGATAAGGGCACCCCCAAGAAGTTGCTAAAGGAACACCGGCAGAGGATAAGGGGCACCTTCTTCTTCCCCATTTGAATTATTTTTTTGGCGGGAAAATATTCCAGTAAAACCCGATTGTTGGTGTGAAGATTTTGGAGGAAATTTAGGGGGACTCAATCGCTACAATTAGTTGGACTGGACCTGTAACACTCAAACAGGACTGGTAAGTCCATCAGGATCGAAAGAATTGGGCTGCAACAAAGGTTTGAAGAAAACAGGGGAACACGCTTTCAAGAGGGGAAAACTCGAAATTTCCTTGGTTGATTGGTCGAAGCTGCGTGAAGTTATCATCTTGGCACGAGTTAGACTCAATCTATTACGAGAAATATGCATGTTGGAGTATGTCAACACTGAACAGACGCGTGATGAGTTAAAACATGGAATGAATATATTTTCGTATCACTCTCTGTTGAAGTTGTTTTGTGCAGTTTAAGGAAGTAATATTCCATGGATTATATTCTAATAACTGAGAGAGATTTTGACAACCCAGAGATGCGTGGAAAAGTTAAAGAGAGAAAGAAATCTCGGTGATTTGGCAGAGGAAGTAAAGACGAGATATATTGCATTAATCGAGTGGGTGAGGTTGTTGGTGATGTATAAATAGGCTGTTGGTGTCACAGGAGAGGATATCGAGAGTTGGGGGAAGAAAACAGAGAGTTGCAGAGAAACTTCTCTGCTGCTGCAGCGAGAAGAAGAAGAAATTTGATGTCCACTGACTGTCGCAGAGAACTATCGTTTACTGACAGTACTTGTAACAATCAGTTTGGCACGCTTATTTTAAATTTGCAATATCTATTGTAACAGTGAACTCTGTAACGCCAATACAGTGTTGCAGATTCATTGTATTATTAGTTTTCTTTAATAAAAACACTATTTTAGCCATAAATTATATTTTTGAGTGGGTATTTATCATGAGAAGCTAAACCCCTACACTGGGTCGATGGAGGAAACCGAACTTCACACATGGGTGAATTTATTTTATTTTCTATTTGACTTTTGCACTTATTTTGAATTGATTTATGATTCGATAAAATTAGTTGTGATTCAATTAGATAGGTTATGCTTTGTTTAGATAATCTATGCTTAGGGGATATAATTAATGTTGTGAGGATCTACTTTGGCAAAACAAGAGTCGACGTTTTATTTATTTACTGAGCGATAATTGTTGAGAATAAATAATTGAACCTCGTGTTGTGAATTCAGTGGAATCTTAGACCCAGTGACTCTCTCTTTTATTATTTTCATCAACCTTTAAATTTAATCTTCGCAAGTCTGAGAGAACGAATCTTAATTACTACTATGAAAACTTTGAAAAATCTTAAATCATAATTCACCAGCCAATTTAATTCCAAGTTCATATGCATAAGCCTCTCTCTGTTTGTTCTGTTGTGGTTGTATGAAAACAATTTCTGAAGTACAGTCGTGTAGTGTTTTTCATCAAAGAAATATTAAGGAATTGATTTTCGAATTTTCTTAACACAAATTTCCAGTGCATCTATTTTCCGCACAAACCTCATCAGTTTCTCTAGGTAAAAACATTGCTCATATATGTGAGTCTCTTGGTACATCCAGATTACGTCATTAATGGGGATCTTTTCATTAACTAAAAGAAGAAAAAAGAACTGTAATTAATCAATTTATTTATTTGTAAAATTAGAACTTCACACACAGAGAGGAAAAGCCATTAATTTGTGTATACAATGCTCATACAAATTACAGTTTCCTATAAATAAATAAATACAAATTATTCGTCTCTTCCCCTTCCAGTTGTCTTTGAGAAACAGATTCGGCTTACTATTTACTACTAAAGAGATTTGGTCGGAAATATAGTGATTCTATTTTATGAGAAGAAGCATATCATTGGTAATGAACCCGTTTAGGTATACATTTTGTTTCGAGTTTAAGTATATGAATGTATAACTAGTATTAAGAATCTCTAGGCCTTTTGGGTATAAAAGAAATTCATACCAGAGATTTGGACAAAGTTATAAAATTTGAGCAGTGTTTTTCGTATGCACCAAATAGGATACTTAATTACAAGAAACTTAGATACAAGTAATCAGTTGGATTGATTAGTGCATGGTAGATTTTCAACTCCCTGAATGTTTGTTTAACAGGTTGATTATGGCGCAGGTTTCAGAGTTATCAACAACCCAAATGTTACAGTACACATGAAATTAATGTTGCAATCAACTTATAATTTGCCCCTAAATTCTGGCTTCACGAGGAAATGAAAAATAAATGCTCAATTATGTTCATCCCCGGGGATAAAGATATAATAATCTTGAAGTTACCTCTTTCTCCTTTAACTGTCATTCTTCTGCTGATACTAATACTTCTTCAGGGGAACAGTGCCAAGCCAAAGGGGTTAGAAGAAATAATCAAGTCAGGAGAGATGGGTTTGAAGCTTCATGAGGACTGGGAAACCACCGCTGTTGAGCAGTGAAGGTGCATGCGGTGGTCATGATCCAGATATTATCGAAGTATGATCCACCAACCCAACTTGTCCTTATACTTCTAATACATTAAATGAGCACCTCGACATGCTAGTAAGAAGAACACAAAAATAAAATTTTATCATTTTTTCCAATTCTTGTTGTTTATCTCTTATTCTTTCGCGTCTTAAACTGGTCTGAATTTCACATAGATGGTTCGTCATCATCGTGATAAGAATATCCTAGAAGACATATCATCTGTTGAATCTCGGATTCTCGGATAAGGGCTGAGACAATTGCTACAGAAGACATTTTGCATGATCTGGTGGTATCGGTATTATTTCTTTTGATTCGCAAGCTATGGGTCGTATTGGAGAGGTCTGATATATTTCTTCATCAGTTCATATGTCATTTTTATTTTCGTATAAATACTTGTTAATGTTTTTGTTTGTTTTTTGTTCAAGGAGATTATACACATCTTAAATGATTGCTCTCTGCGAGAATATCTTCCTCTGCAGTGATATTGTCATTGATTTATTCTCAATCTCTTATTATGAAATTCCATAAGGTATAATAAAGATTACATGTTTATAGGTGATAACACGAACATGGCAAGTATATGATTGTTTTCATGCTTAGATTATTAGCCTGTTTCAGTATAAGAGAATACAGTAATTTTGATTCGTTTTTAGGATTTCACAGTTTATGGCACGACCAGTTGTACGTGCAAGAGTGAGATCTTGAGCATGGAGTGTGGATGCATTGAGTATCTCACAAATCTGAGCTTTGGCTGGGCCTGCAAATTCTTTATAGAGTTTGATAAAACATCGAAATATGAATTTGGTGTAAGTTACATTTATCTGTAGGATGGTGGTTGATTTTTTGAACATTCTCCATGCATTTTATAATAGAAATGTCGCAATACTTGGTACTCTTGTGTTAAACTGACCATTGGTATTCGGTTTTCTTTTAAGTATTGAGTTAGGAAATTGAATATTCGGGACTACAGATCTCGCAACTTTTACTCACAACATGTGTCATTACAGATTTTACCTGTTGTTCAGTAAATAACAATCATGTTTAAGATGACTTGAGACTCCCTGAAGCATCTACATCTTGCATGCACGGTGGTTACTAGACACTCCCTAGAACCTATACTACTGAAACATTAGGAGACCACAAATACCCCTATTATTATTCTATCATAGCATTAGAAATGTTTATGCTACCATATTTTTGAATGTTGGATATGTTTGTTGTATTGGATCTTCCAAATCATCACTCAGGTATAGACTGCAGAGTGAGCTTTGAATTTTAATATTATTTGCAAGTTAAATGGCATGTGAGTTGCAGTAACCCTTATACGCAATACTGATTCTTTACCTTGATAGTTTTGCTTCGAATATAAATCTTCCACGTGAAGTGCTTCACATGCAATTTGTCATATGCATACCTTTGCTCGAGGTTTCTAGATTCTTAACTATGGGTTACAGAAATAACCATACAAAAAGAAAAACAAGGGCTCAACTTTCTAAGTTTCTACCAGTTTTGTTTCTTAGTGTTTTAGCTTCTTTCTTTAATGATTTGGGTTTCTCCCTGCTCAACCGTATTTACAGTTTCAGTAGTTACAAGTATGATTTACCTACTTCTTTGACATATATTACACTGTTTTTCCTACTTCTTTGACCTATATTACAATAATTCGTGCAATCACGTAGTGGTGTCGTTTCGTCAAGTTCTTCGGTCGGCCCTCCCACCGTGGTAACGATTGTACTAGTAATAACCTCTATATATTAATAAATTTGTGAATCCCCAAGTGTATTAGTATATGGAGGTTTTACTGTATAATGTTAGCTATTGCCAATTCTTTAAATTACTGCAATCATGCACACATTGATAGAGTTGGCCTTGCAGGTGGTTTAATTCTTATGTAGAAGGATGGAATTCAGTGTGAAATCCAAGATACATCTTATAATATGTTTCATGTTGTTACTAGACTTGATCAGAGTAAACCAGAGGTGCTAGTTACCTTTATGTATGGTTCTACTTACACTGAGAAAAATCAGGAACATTGGGAATACATAACTAGAATTAGTGAAAATATTAGGGAACCTTGGTTAGTAATTGGAGACCTTAACTTGCACTTGCATGATATTTGTGAATCCTCTGGTATGTCTAACGATGATAAGTATGTTCAAGATAAAGTAAATATTTGTGGGTTTGTAGATCTTGGTTTTTTTGGTAGAAATTATACTTGGACTAGTAATAAGTTTGGTATTGGAATTAGGAAATCTAGAATTGATATGTCTTTAGGAAATCAAGACTAGCTCATTAATTTTCCTCAAGCTAGATTACACCATTTAGTTCAAGCCGGTTCTGACCAATGTCCAATCTTGTTTAAAACTGATAATGTTGTTGTTAATGGTTAGAGGCCTTTTAAAAAAAAATTCCATGTGGATGAAACATCTTGTTTTTAAACATCAACTCTCTATTGCCTGGAATGTTGAAACTAGTGGTTCTCCTGGTTTTAATCTATCTGCTAAACAACAAAGTGCTAGGAAAAGACTATCTCATTGGAACAAAATTGAATTTGGAGATATTAATAGAAATATCAATAATCTCTAACTTCAATTAGAAACTATTCAGTTGGAGAATCCTTCTAATTCTCAACATGATAAGATAGCTAATACTAGAATTTCACCCGTGCCGTAACGGCACGGCCTCCATAGTAAGTAAAAAAAATTATGTCAATTTAACCTTGTCATTTTTTTGTTGGCTCTATATAAAGTGACAATTTTTTCCCATGTTTTTTAATGTCATGTTTTTTTTTCTGAGAATTGCTAGGTTGATCGAAATATTTGTATCGGAAAAATCATCGGGTGAAACATGTAGTGGGATTAACTGAAAACCTTTTTATCCCTATTATTGTTGGGTTTTTCTCGGGTTATTTTTCGGAAAAAAATTATGGTCAGCCTGTACAATTGTTTCTTTTGTATTAATAACCATCTTATTTTCAAATTAAAAAAAATCAACCACAACTTCCATAATAATGTTACATGTGTCCTATCGACATAGACCGACACATTGAGCACATGCACTACCATCACCAGAACCACCCGTCCTACCTTTTCCACCGCCAGCATTATTGTCACGAGCTCGATGCACAACCACTCACAAAGACCAAACTAATCATCTATAATGATTATTAATAAATTTATTATTTATTTAATGAAAATATATTATTTGAAGTTAATGATACAATAATGATGTAAACAACCACAACCATTGATTTATCTTTTTCCTAAATAAATCTCAGCCGCTCTTTATCTTTCCTAACTTGTCATAAACACAAAATTTAGATTAATACGTCAAAAAAATAATTTTACAGTTTTTTTTTGTACGATAATTTTTTCAATTATAACGGCTATTTATCTTGGTTTGGTATCTAACTTTCAGAATGAGCTTTGTTATTTTATAGTCCTCAATTGTTCATCTTATTTTCTGTCCCGACCCGACAAAAATCTGGCCTATAATATTTATTATAAATTTAAAAAAATAAAAGAAATAAAAAAAGAAAGAAATTTAAAAACTAATACCAAATAAATAAATAAAACCATGGGTAATTATGTAATTTATCTACCTTAGGACACCTTTATCATCCCACTACCACTACTTCTTCCACCACCACCACCATTAACGTCATTTCTCCACCATTCTCACCAACACCCACCTCTGATCCACCGCCCCTTCCCACCATCACAACCACCATTAACTGATTTTAATATAAAATAAATCTATTATGTACTGTATTAATGAAAGTTTATTTATTTGATTAATTAAACAAACATTTATTATGAAATATTAATAGAACATTTATTATTGAAAGTTAATTAAACTGATCATCTTATAGCCGTAGAATTAGCTTTCCCAAAAATGAATCATGGACACTCTTTAACTTGCCTAAGTTGTCCAAACTATGCTTTATAAGGGAGATTATTAAAGACCTAGATCATTGGTTTAATATTAAAACTGATGTTTATAAGCAGAAGTATGGGGACAAATTCATCACTGATATGGATCAAAATACTAAATTCTTTCATAGCTTAGCTAATAGAAGGATGTTTAGGAAAAATATTGGTACTTTGTGTGATGTTAATGGAACTTGGTATAATAATAAGAATGAGATTGCTGATGTTCTTGTTTCTCATTTTAGCTCTATCAGTAAAACTACTAATCCTAGACTTACTGAAGATACCTTTAATATTATACCTACTATTTTCGCTGAACATGAGAATGATAGTTTTACTAGAATTCCTACTAGTGAGAAAATTCATAAGACTATTAAAAGCATGACTGCCTGGAGCTCTCCAAGCCCATATGCTATACAAGATGGTTTTTACCAGGCTAATTGGGACATAGTTGTTAATGATGTTGTCAAGGTTGTGCAGAATTTTTTTGATACTGGTTATATGCATTCTGTCTTCAACAAAACTTACTTATCTTTGATCCCTAAAACTGAAAATGCTACCACTCATGTGCATTTTAGACCCATTGGATTATGTAACACTATATATAAGGTTATTTCCAAAACTATTGATGATAGGATACAACCTTACTTGAAGCATCTCATATCTCCTTACCAGGCTGCATTTGTTCCAGGGAGAGCTATACATGACAACATTATTATTGCTCATGAAATGATACATACTATGAAGCATAAGGAAGGCTATAGTGGAACCATGGATATTAAACTAGACCTTTCTAAAGCTTTTGATAGGATTGAGTGGCCTTTTTTACTGGGAATTCTTAGGAAATTTTTTTTTAGTGAGAAGTTTTGTAGGTACATAGAACAGTGTATTTATACCACTCAAATTGATGATGGTTCTCCCTCTAATAGTTTCACTCCTACTAGAGGCATTAGGCAAGGGGATCCTCTTTCCCTTACCTTTTTATAATCTTCATGGAATATTTATCTAGGCTTCTTTTACATGTTGAATCTAACTATTTTATTTCAGGTGTTAAAGCCTCTAGAAACTCTCCAGGTATTACTCACCTTATTTTTGCAGATGATATCCTCTCTTTTTTTCCGAATCTGATATGCATAACATTGCAGGTATCATGAATGTGATAAATACTTTTGGTAAGTTATCTGGTCAAATGCTTAATGTTGAGAAATCTAGTGTTTATTTTAGCCATAATTTAAGTCCAGCAGTCAAACACAATCTAGCTATTGAACTTAAGATGACTGGAATGTAGGAATCTGATAAGTATCTTGGAGTTACTCTTTTGATTTGGAGAAATAAGACCAAAGCTTTTAGTCATATAGTACGATATTTTGGTTCTAGAAAATATTTTTGGAAAGATAAAACCATAAACCATTCTGGAACATCTATAATGGTTAAGCATGTTTTGAATGCTTTACCAACCCATCAAATGGGTAGTTTCAAGATTCCTAAGACTATGATTGACTAAATGGACTCAATACAGAGGCAATTTTGGTGGGGTCACCATCACAGTAGATGTTTATGTTTAATTAGTTGGACTAAACTTAGTATTCCAAAAGCCTTAGGAGGTCTGGGCTTTAGAAATCTTAAAATATTTAATAATGCTTTGCTTATTAAACTTACTTGGAAAGCATGTACTGATGATAATTATTTATGTATGCAAATTGTTAAAGCAAAGTATGGTAACAGTATCAGTCTTCTCCATTTGGATAAGTTGAAAGATGACTGTTATTGGCTCTGGAAAAGTATGTATACTGGTTTAGAGGTAGTTCAAAAAATTTCTATGTGGTCTGTTAGGTGTGGTACAAAAATAAACATTTGGCTAGATAATTGGATTATAGGTTTAAATAGTCCACCTGTCCCAATAGTTGAAATATCTAGCTTTTGTTCTTATAATTATGTTTGTGATATTTTTTTACCTGACACTAGGACATGGAATGATAGCCTGATTCATAATCTCTTTGACCAGCATACTATAACTGCTATTTTGAACATGATTGTGCCTTCTTCCGGTGAAGATACCCTAATTTGGAAGCCTGACAGAAAAGGCAAATTCTCTGTAAAAAGTGCTTACAATACTCTATGTAGTGATTTTGTGAATGATGCTATTATAGATGATTCGTTCCAAGAGATGTTTGGAAACATCTCTGGAATACTAGAGTCCCTCATAAAGTTCAACTCTTGGTGTGGAAATGTCTAAAGAATATTGTGCCTACTAAAGCTCTAGAATTGCAAATTATAAACTTGGAATAGATCTTCATTGCTTCTTCTGTACTTATAGCTTAGAATTTATGGATCATCTTTTCTGTGAATGCAGTTGTGCTAGATCGATTTGGTTTGCTATGGGTTTTAATATATCTGACATTCTACAGTTTTTTATCTCCTTGGAAAACTGGATTATTAGTTGATTTATAAAAGATAATCTCTCTCATAATATACATGATATTGTCTCAGACAATTATATTTTCATGGCGATGTATACAATTTGGTACATATGGAAAGATAGGTGTAATTTGGTTTTCCAGAATACAAAACCAAATATACAAGCCACTATTTATAGAATTCATAGTCTAGAAAATCAATGCAGTAACACTGGAGCTTCTTCTGGTATTAGTTATAATCTGATTTTGTATTTGAAAGAATGGTCTCCTCCTGATAAAGATTATTTGAAACTTAATATGGATGCTTGTTATATTGCTGCTACAGGGAAAAGATCAATTGGACTAATTATTCGAAATTTTGCATGCAAATGTCTAGGTGTCAAAGGAATGGAACTAGGGGATGTGGTGGATGCTGAATATGGAGTTGAAAACTTTGAATGTAAAGCTCTATGGATGGCTATGGAATGGGCGGAATCTCTAGGATATGCACATGTTGTCTTCGAAATGGATTGTGAAACTGTGATGAAATCCACTCCACGGTTATGATTTACAAGTTCATTGGTTCAATCAGAATTTAACTCTCTTAGTTAAAGAAAAGTTTCAAAAAAGAAAACTTTGGTTTTGTAAGAAAGTTCATAGATCTGGTAATAGTGTTGCTCACAACCTAGCCAAAAAATCTAGAATTGAAGCAAGGTCTTACAGTTATTTTGATAGCTATCCTCCTGATATTACTAAATGGATTGAGGATGACTATGTAACTACTAGTTATTTCTAAATCAATAAAATTTTATTAGTATCAAAAAAATAAAATAAGACTTTGGATAAGAGTAGGAACTCTTGATCTCTGCGTGATTTTGTAGTCTATCAAAAAATTTAAATAAAAAATCTTTGGAAAACATAAATTCTTCCATTTTTCTTCTCCATTCCTCATTATTCTACCTAAATAAGATTTGCTGGAAAGTCTGATAAGAAAATATAAAAAACATTGTTGGAAAGGCTAATTGTATTCGAGTACGGCCGGTTTCGAAGCGTGGAAGTGTATGCTCTCGTACAAGGCGTACCGGTTGGTTAAGGAGTATAATTTGTTTGAGTTACACTTGGAATTTTTATGCAGTATTGGGCCAACTGATTCATTTTATTTTTTGGTTGGAATTGAACTAAAAAAGCCAAATTTTGGATGAATTAACTTTTCTTAAAATTAACGAAAACCCTAGAAGGAAATCAGACATCTCAAAATAAAATTAAAACCAGAGAGAAGAGAAAATTCAGTTGTTAGGTGCTTCCCTTAGTTTAGTCCTCAAGTTTTGTTTTTATTTCGGATGGAAAGTACCCAACTTCCTAATACTTTTTACCATATGAACATAAATTACTTCACTTCAAAGCTATAATTTATTTATGCGTGAAAAAAAAATTAGGTAAAAAGGCGTTCTGATCTCTTTCGCACAAGGTCATCGAAACTTCAGACACGACCCTGGGTCCAACAACTATCGTTACTTTTGGAACTTAACGAACCTGATGTTTTGACCACTATCAAAATATTAATGAACAAATATCGTTACTTTTGGTCATTTGAAATCCAATAAAAAATCAAAATATTATGTTTCAAAAAAAAAATCAAAATCAAAATATTACGTTTTCGTGGGCCCATTTTATTTTATAAGTAATTGGTTGGGCCAGAACCCCCAGATCCATAAAGACCATAACTTGGAAATTAGCACTAGTTGTGCCAAGAAAAGTGCTCCATAATTCGTAAGCTTGTTGAAAGTGTATTATGAAAAAGGTCAGTGTTCCTCTCCAAAAATAATAAAGGAAGTTTCTCTCTCCTTTTCAGCTCCTTCTCAAAACCTTAAAAAAAAAAAAAACTAACCATTATTAAAGCTTATTGGTCATTTCTAGTCTATTTTGGACTAGGCTTGAGCATGCTTTTTTTTTCTTGTTTTTCTTAATTACTAGTAGTTTAGGTTAGATTTGTTTGAATTTTTGTTTCAATCTCCATTGTTTTCAGGAGATTTTTGTAGTGTTCTTATGGGTGTTTTACCCCTTTTGTTTATGTTTTCTCCTTCATGGAGATTTTCTATGCGCTCTCATCGTGATTCTTTGTGATCTCAATGGAGATTTTAGGTAGAAGTTCAAGTGTGATGATCAAGATTTAATACTTTGGGCATATTAAGCTCATATTTTTATGAGAATATTTCTTTTTTAAGAAGATAAACCCTATCAAAATGGTTGGATTATAATCCCAAAGCCACTCTTTCATTCCTTGGATTGCTTGGTACTCTTGTTGATACTTTGTTACGTATCTTCACGAATTACTGTTTGTTAGTACCTTTTAATTATGTTTCGATCCTTGATCTTGATGTTCTTGAAGTCGAAATTTTATGCGATTTATGAAGAAAAAAAAAGGTCAGTGTTATGGGGCTCAAACTATTGATGTTCTCATAGAACATGCATCAGGGAAAAGAAGAGTACAATCACTCGTATTTGATATAGGTAATAATAGGTTCGCATCTTTGTATTTGATTGTGTAAAGAGAATTGAAAGTCACATTTTATTTGACATTAATAACAACAATTACAGTATATACAACTGTACACTGACAGCGTTATTTTTTCGGAAAAGCTAAAGGTGGACCAAAATTGATGGACCAATAAAAATCCATGGAGGGAATATGGACAAATTTAGTCCATCTGTATTGGTCCACCTCTAGTAAGGTCGATCTTTTTTATCCAACACTGACAAGAGCACACATAACACATACTAGCAGGTCAAACAAGTAACATCTGGGCAGAAAATCCTAATTTTACAAACAGTTGGGACCTAAAATTCTAAATAGCACTGTATATAAAACCATGATCTAACAATATAACCAAGTAAAACATATAGGTATCTAGCCTGAACTTGATCGAGCAAGATTGTTAACCATATGGATAAACTTCCCACCGAGATCTTGGAATACTTATTTTAACTGTTGCATTGTGCACATAATTAACTTCGTAAGGGAACCTTCAACTGCCACAACCCATACAACTCTTTGAACACCCATACATACTCTTACGCTTTTTAAAGGTAAAATCTTGCCTACAAAGTAAAATTCTCTGAAAAGCTATTCAAACATGTTGACTCAACAAAAGTTAATCCGAGAGGCTAAATAAAATAATAATTCATAGGTTTATTTGTTTTTGAGAAGAAACCGCCAGTTATTATATAGCATGATGAGTTGGGTTAGTATGACTATGTAATTAATTTACCACACATATGGTTAATTAGATGGGTTAACAAAACCCTAATTGGATTACTCAACAATGTTTAGTTACTATGAAATTAAGCTCCTTAAATAGTTGTTGAAAATTGAAAAAGCGGGGGTCTAACAACCACACCCAATATTTCTATTAGCAATCTGTATGGACAACTCCGAGTTACTTTCTATAGAATCAACTAGACTCAATCAATAGAAAATATCTCAAGGAGTTATTATCTCAATCTCTCAATTTGATATTTACTCAAGCAGATATAATATGCGAGTCTTTATCAAAGAGAGATAACTTGGATGGTACCAAAGACCAATATCCAAGTGTCAATCTATTTAAATTAACAACCAATAAGGTCGGATATTCTAATTGATTGAACAACGCACAACCTGTATTATTTCAATTATATAATGAAATATAATGCGGAAAAGAAATAACACAGACACCAGATTTCGTTAACGAGGAAACCGCAAATGCATAAAAACCCCGGGACCTAGTCCAGATTAAACATACATTGTATTAAGCCGCTACAGACACTAGCCTACTCCAAATTAACTTCGGTCTGGACTGTAGTTGAACCCCAACCAATCTTACACTGATCCAAGGTATAGTTATGCTCCTACGCCTCTGATCCCAGCAAGCTACTGCGCACTTGATTCACTTAGTTGATCTCACCCACAACCAAGAGTTGCTATGACCCAAAGTCGAAAACTTTAATAAACAAATCTGTCTCACACAAAAAAGTCTACAAGATAGATAAATTCGTCTCCCACGAATAAACCTATGAGTTTTGTTGCGTCTTTTGATAAATCAAGGTGAACAGGAACCAATCAATAAAACCAGACTTATATTCCCGAAGAACAGCTCAGTTTTTTCAATCACCTCATAATAGTATTAATCGACGCAGCGAAAAAATATATTGTGGAATCACAAACGATAAGATGGAGATGTTTGTGATTACTTTTATATCTTGCTTATCGGAGATAGAAATCTCAAGCCAATTATTATAATTGTACTCGTACAATAGAAACAGGAAGATCGGATTACAAAACTACAAGAAAAGTAGTATCGGTCTAGCTTCACAATCCCAATGAAGTATTTAAGTCATTAACCTGGTTTTAGAAGAAGAAAACCAAAGGTTAAAGGAGAATCGACTATAACTTAGCACAACTAGTATCACACAGAATATGTGGGGATTAGGTTTCCCATTTGATAAAGTTCTCCCTTATATAGTCCTCAAATCAGGGTTTGCAATCAATGTTAGCTTAGTAACAAAGCATTCAATATTAACCGTTGGATGAAGAACCTGATTAGATTCAAGCTAATATTTATCAACCGTTAGATCGAAAACTTAGCTTGTCATACACACATGTACTAGACAATTTTAGGTTCTTGTAACCGTACCCAAACTTGTACATTAGTTGATTTAACACTAGTTAACCAAATGGTTAGTCAAATGATAATTTTCATATCAACCATATTCTTCTTCACCATAACTAGTCCAAATGACTCGAATGAACTAGTTAGAGAGTTGTTCAATTGCTTAGATCTTTATGTACTACACAAGACACAATCGAAGCAAAAACGATGTGATTCACTCGAATCGATTCATGAACTATAAATCCACGGTTTGCAATGGCATTCCTTAGTTTATCATAATAAGTTCACAAACATCGTTTTTAGACATAACCTACTCAAGTTCGCGGAATGGGTTCGCGGACTTAAGTTCCAGAACGGAGTTGACTTAAGTTCCCGGACGGAGTTCACAAACTCTAGCAGAAATTCTCGGGTTCGATAACTACGCCAGTTCGCGGACTGGGTTCGCGGACTGAGCTTGTATGCTGAGTTCGCAAACTGAGCTTACACACTACTCCGGTTTCACTTGATCAACAAAGTTCGCAAACTTTGGTTCAAGTAATAAGGACTTATACATATATGTGTTACCACAACAATGCTTATATCCTCCAATGGTTATATTGTCTAAACTCTCATTTCAATCATTGAAATATTCTCAGAGGACGTTATATAGTTGTTATTCACAAACTATTTCTCGTCAGAGCGATTTCCAAAGTGATTGAAACATAACATGACTTTCGTCACTAGGTAAAGATGAAATTGGCTAAAGCGAAAGCTTTACCAACACATATTTCGAGAAATAGATAAGCGAGATATACTCAGCTCGAAATATCATATGTGTATAATCTTAGTCTATATAGTAATACGACTTTTGTCTCAAGATAGGAGATAGAGTAGATAGACTTTTGAGTGATAGATAAGTTTAAGTCTCCACATACCTTTTAGTTGATGAAGATACACTGGTTCCTTAAGTATTCCTTCGTCTTGTATGATGATATCCATGGAATTCTTGAGCTCAACTACACTCTCTATCCTAGTCCGAGACCTTAGCTATAGTATACTAGAAATCAAGACTTTATAGTTTGATCACTAACATTGACAAACATGCTTGAGATAGCAACGCATGCGAGTTCGACCGAGCAATGCTCTAACAAAAATAAAAGAAATTTTTTGGAACTGCAAGATATTTAATGCAAAAAAGAAATAAACTCTATATTGGAATAAGTATTCTTTCAGGTTTTATCTCAATCACTTCACCTCTTTATAAGAATAATTTGATATTATAATAAAATTATATAGTTGTCAATTGATGATTGTATGAATTATGACTAACTATACCTAGTTTTTGCACACATAACAAAAAAAAAGTCAAATTCTTATGAATACTTTGAGTATCTCTAGATAAATATTTGTTTATCATAATTTTATTTATATAAATGTATTAAAACTGTATGTCAAATTCAATGTGCAATTCTCCGATTCATTGACAACGTAGCAATGCCAAGCATTGGAAGGTGTCATACCAACAGATAAATCACCACCAATGGAAGACACGGAAATTGATGAGTGTGAGGAGACTACTATTCATGGTGTGAGCATTAAGGAGGAAACAACAAGGAGATATCCAACTCAAGATCAAGCGCAAGCGCGAGAGGCATATGATGAAGATATGCACGGTGGTGGTCCTCAGTGCGTACAGCAGTAAGTAGTAGCTTAGTGGTGCGAAATTATGATTCTTATATTCATGATATTATGTTAGAAGCTACGATTTTCAATTATATGTTCGGAGTTTAATTCTACTGAAACTTAGAAAAGTGTGTTTAACTATTGCTTTTATTTTCTTTATTTATTTTGAATGCTTCTGTCCTTGTCTATTTTTTTATTTCAGTGCCACACTCAATATCATCTCATTGAATTTTACTTATTATTTTCGTTGTTGAATTGTTAATCCCAAAAGGGTTCACGAGAAACTCAAGACGTTTACTTGTAAATCCATTGTTGTGTTTTCAATTTAAGGAATTCGAATTCTTATAAAATGTGTATGTTCCTTACATTTTAACATCTTAAGTAAAAGAGAGGCTAAATAAAATAATATTCATATGTTTATTTGTTTTTGAGAAGAAACCACCAGTAATTATATAGCACGATGAGTTGGGTTAGTACGACTATATAATTAATTTACCATACATAGGGTTAATTATATAAGTTAACAAAACCCTAATTAGATTACTCAACAATGTTTAGTTACTATGAACTTAAGCTCCTGAAATAGTTGTTGAAAGTAAAGGAATTTTTTTCGAACTGCAAGATATTCAATGCAAAAAAATATTGGAATAAGTAATATTTCTTCCAGGTTCTATCTTAATCACTTCACCTCTTTATAAGAATAATTTGATATTATAGTAAAATTATATAGTTGCCAATTGATGATTATATGAATTATGACTAACTATACCTAGTTTTTACACACATAACAAAAAAAAAATTGAATACTTATGAATACTTTGAGTATCTCTAGATAAATATTTTTTTTATCATAATTTATTTATATAAATGTATTGAACTTAACTATTTATCTTTTCCAAGTGAAACTCTATATAAGAATGACCCATATTTTTTCACTTAACTCTATAATGACTAAGCTCCTTTGTTGTTGGTATAGGTACAAGCGTAATCTGTCACTTGATTATATATACAAAATAACTGGTTCCATGGGACGAAGTATATAGGATAATATTTTATGATAAAGTTGCAGATTCGAGAGACTTAGGATAGAAACAATAACTTTACATCACGGTCAATAACATGACGCATGTTCTTATCATTTTATCTATCAGGTGCATCTGTATATTTTTGACCACACTGTAAATATTAGTAACACTATAAGCTACACAAAATTTACTATTTTTGTTTAGTTTTCTTTAAGGTGTGGATGGAGATGAAAATCTTTCTCAGAAATAAAGTTTTTCGCATGATCGTAACGCGCTTTTTATTCCCCAACACGGTCAATAAAAACACGCTTATTGGTGTTAGTACCATTCTTAGCTAGATAATCATCTATAGAATTGGCTTATCTCAATAAGGACCCAAAGGTCATTTGCAACCAAATTCACTCTTTATTATATCCTTCACATATTTTACAACTCCTACTTCAACTTATTATCCCTTATTTTACGGGTGCTTGCACGTTTCGTAATCACGGGTTTGTAGACACATTGGAGGATCTGCAAACATTTTCCTTACCAGCAATAGCATGTGCCTTGGGATGCGACTAGGAGAAAGTGAGAAACAAGATCATAAAATGACTCAACATCTATAAACATATATTTCTCAATAGTTATATCAATAAACTTCTGAAGAACAAAAAAGGGAATTTGATTCTCCATTAGAAGGAGATCCATATATATGACTGCCTTGATTTATAACTCTCAACCTCGAGTTTTCCGTACCTTAAAGAGCCAATTACAAATTATGAATAAACTGTGATCATCTCAATAATTCCTTGATTTCTAATAGAATAAGAGCTTTACAGTATGCACGAACACTAGATTCCATCTTTACATTAAGCTAGAAAAAAAGAGTCACGGGTAGTGTTAAATTTGGGGATTGTTTTTTTTTCTTTTTTTTCTTGTCATTCTTCAATTATTATCTCCTCTCTCACTGATTCTTCTTCTTTTCTTCATTTTTACAGAAGAGATAGACAGATTGAGTTGATGCTGCAAAATAATTGCAAATCCTAATGATTTATCTATCTAGTCTGAATCTTTGATGAGGTGATTACTCCTAAACTTATTATACTACTTTTGTCTCAATTTATTTTGATAATTTCTCCCAACAAATCTCAAGATCTGATTTTCTTCTTTTTAATTGGTTTTACTTTACAGGTTTATTGCTGCTCAGAATCAAAACCATGACATATCAAACCCTATCTCTAGCTACTTTTGGATTATGGTGACTACTTTTCCTTAACCTTACTACTCTTTTCTTCCTTCAAATATTTGTTTGTTATTTTCTGTAGGATTTTCTAGGTTATTCTTCATAACAAAACATAGGGTTAGGATTTTTCTTACTCTATATGCATACTCTATTTATGGGATCTTTTAGTTATTAGATTTGGTTTCATCTTTTTCTTATGGGAGTATAAGTAGTAAGAGTGAATGATAAATCACTTGATTTACATGTGTCTTGTACAGTAATTTTCTTAATTTTGCTTGATTTGAACTAGTTTCTTAGATGATATCACATGTTATTAGGTCCAAAGATTGTACATATGTACCCCCAAAGTAATTGATTTAAGTTAAATGATTTTTGCTTCATGTTCATCTTTTCTTATTTATAAAAATATAGGGATGTATAATACAACAAGGAACATGTTTCTACAGTAACATTTGCCTCAATTTCTTCTTTAATGTCTCTATAGTAACATTTTCCTTAATTAGTTGGCTCAACAATAGTTAACCAAAGTTATCCATATGAACACTTTCATATCAACCTTGTTCATCTTAATCACAACTAGTTCAGATGACTCAAATGAAACTAGTTGTAGAGTTGTTCAATTGTTTATATTCTCATAGAAGTATACAAGACATAATTGAACCAAAATCGATTTTGATTCACTGAATCAATTCATGAACATTATAGCTATGGTTTTTAAAGATAGAATTCCTTATTTTATAAATGTATTTGTTCACGAATAAACCGATTTTAGTATTTAACGCACTCAGGTATGCAAACTCGCATACCTAGAGTTCCCGAACCTGATCTGTTCGCCAATATGCAAACGGGTACGCATACTTTCGTTCATGACCAACATCAGTTGAAATCATTACACAAACGGGTACGCATACTTTCGTTCACGACCAACATCTGTTGAATCGGTACGCATGCAGGTATGCATACCAAGTTCCCGAACTTGGAATATATCTACAATAGTTAGCATACAAGTACACATACTATGTTATATCCAATCAATGGTTAATTGTTCTAAACTCCATTTTAATCATTCAAATATTCTTAGAAGACGGGAATAGTTGTCTCACACAAACTATTAACTTCAAAGCAATTTTCAAATGATCAATTGATCGATACGAAACATTCTGAGTCTACATCAAATCATTGTCTCACACGAATCATGTAAGATGTTACCAGGCGATTTTCACATGATCATATTTTGACTTTCGTCAAGAATAAAAGATAAACTTGGTTAAAGCAAAAGTTTACCAACAAATATTTCGAGAAATATGTAAGCGAGTTAAACTCAGCTCGAAATATCAAATGTGTATAACATAAAGTCTATATAGCTATACGACTTTTGTCTCAATATGAGATAGAATAAAAATAGACTTATGAGTGATATGTGAGTTCAAGTCTCCACATACCTTTTATTGATGAAGTTTCACAAGATTCCCTTAGTAGTTCTTCGTCTTCAATCGATGAACGCCATGAAGTATAAATCTCAACTACACATTCTATCCTAATCTGATACATAACTATAAGTAGACTAGAAATCAAGACTTATAGTTTTGACAACTAAACTTGACAAACAAGCTTGAGATAGAAACGCTTGCGAGTTCGACCGAGCAGTGCTCTAATAATTTAGTTTGATGTTTATTTTGTGTTATGATTATCTAAACCAAACATGTGGATGTATTCACATTTTCACCATCAATATCATAACTAATTTAAACCTTTCTTATAAATAAAAACATACTACATTGGATTAAACAACCACATCATACATGAGAATAAAGGAAAGACATTAGATTAAAACAACTACTACATAGGCGTCAATTCTCGTCCTCATTTAATTGCCGGATGGTGGAATTCCTAGGGCGATGTAGGGATCAAATCTGTTGAGCACCCTAAGAATATTGTTAAAACAAGCTTGGAAGGCGAAAGGTCCGCCGTGAGATACTTCCCACATCACTAGTGTTTAGGGTTCCACTTCATGTTCAGCTTTACCGTTGAGTTTATTTTTGTGATTGTGCACTAGTACAACTAGGAATTCCGATACATGACGACTAATTACACTAAAACGATGCGACAATACGTGAGAATCACTCCCATACATGTTCCCCATTTTAGCGACGAACATTCTATAAACTTTCTCCCAGAAACACAATGTCGATTCAGCTACATTCCTATCGATAACATCTTGTGTGTGTAAAACAAAGGCTCTACAAATTTGTAAATCCTCTTGTTGTATGAATCTAACACCATGAATTCTAGGAGGCATTTGTGTAGATGATCTGAGAGTGAAAAGATTTATAATGTGTAAAATGTGTGAATCTGGAGTTGAAATGAGGAATATTTATAGAACTCAAAATTCTAGCCGTTGGATGATAAGATTTTTCAGCCGTCCGAATTTATCCGTTGGAGGTTTTGGATCACATGCTAGAGGATTCACTTCAGACACTGGCGTTTGTAGTAAAAACGGGCGGTTTTGGATCACATGCCAGTGTGTCTTTTTCCGCCATGCGATTCTTGATCAAGCGCGTGTCTAATCTATGGCCGCACTCAAGAAACCTTGACATTTATCCATTTTTCAAATTTGTTGAGTCCATAGTTGGAGCAAAATGAAAAAATCTTTAATTTGTTCATTCCCATAGGAACTGCTCTTAATGAGGGCGTTTTCCACAAATGGATGCGTGCAGTAAAAAATGAGATGTTTATTAAGATATTTATTTCAAAATGTCACAAGCCACATCCTTAAGCCATCTCAACCAAACTCTCACAACATCTTCAGTCACCAACCTCCTTTCCGCATCACCTATGACGGTAAGAATCATCTCCAAAGTTTTATGAAGCTTTTTCAATTCATCTTTGACACCCCATGTGTTACGATCACACAAGGGAATACATAGTAGATGGTAAAGGGAATGGTGAAAGATGAACAATTGAGGGTGATAATGGTTAGGATACGAAATTTGATGGTGAAAAAGTGAAGATAGATAGGTTTATAGATGAACCCAACGTCCAAGCTTACTGAGGATCTTTAACCCCCCAATTAACATAACATTAAACCTTAAGTTTTATGATAATCCAATGCCCCGTTCTTTTATTCATTCAAACAACTTAAATAGAGATTATAAAAGATATGTCATATCCCACTGTTGATAGTGGTTTTCATCTTAGGGTTAAAATAGTAAAACATTAAACCCTAGCAGACAGTGATGTCATAACATTTAAAGTAACAAGCATTTACTAGGCACATTTACTGAAACATTTAATGTGTCCTTAAATAATTACCGGGGTATCTTTTTCAAATTAGGGTTACGATAAGACAAACCCTAATTCCCACGTGTGCCAATGGCAAATCATGCCAGCCACACCGACCGCGCCAAAGCATGCCAACCATGCTAGCCGCACCTCTGTTCCAATGGAAAATCATGCCAGCCACATCGACCGCGCCAAAGCATGCCAACCATGATAGCCGCACCTCTATGCCAATGGCAAATCATGCCAGCCACACCGACCGCGCAAAAGCATGCCAACCATGCTAGCCGCACCTCTGTGCCAATGGAAAATCATGCCAAACACACCGACCGCGCCAAAGAATGCCAACCGTGCTAGCCGCACCTCTGTGCCAATGGAAAATCATGTCAGCCACACCGACCACGCCAAAGCATGCCAACCATGCTAGTCGCACTTCTGTGCCAATGGAAAATCATGTCATCCATACCGACCATGCCAAAGCATGCCAAACATGCTAGCCACACTTCTGTGCCAATGGAAAATCATGTCATCCATACCGACCGTGCCAAAGCATGCCAACCATGCTAGCCGTACCTCTATGCCAATGGCAAATCATGCCATCCACACCGACCGCTCCAAAGCATGCCAACCATGCTAGCCGCACCTTTGTGCCAATGGAAAATCATGCCGACCACGCCAAATCATGCCAACCATGCTAGCCTCACCTCTATGCCAATGACAAATCATGACATCCACACCAACCGCGCCAAAGCATGCCAACCATGCTAGCCGCACCTCCGTGCCAATGGAAAATCATGCCAGCCACACCTATCGCGCCATGCCAAACGCACCTCGCCATGGCCCCATGCCGCGCCACCATACTGGCCTTCACTACGTGGCTATTAAAACGAAGGCGTGCAACAATCAACGGTTTCCCTTCAATCCCAAGAGAAAATCCTGGCCGTCTAAGGTTACCAAACGACCTTTTCACCAAAACCCTAGCTTGGTCACACACTTAGCCGAAGCTAGTCACGCCATGCTCCTATGGAAAACCCTTGGCCCCACATGCCAAACCAAAACCACACCTAGACGAAGCTAGTCACGCCATGCGCCTATGGCAAACCCTTGGCCCCACATGCCAAGCCGAAACCGCACCTAGCCCAATCTAGTCACGCCATGCGCCTATGGAAAACCCTTGGCCCCACATGCAAAGCCCAAACCGCACCTAGCCCAGGCTAGTCACGCCATGTGCCTACGGAAACCCCTTGGCCCCACATGCCAAGCCAAAACTGCACCTAGCCAAAGCTATCCGCGCCATGCAAAACGTACTCTGCCTTGGCCCTAGCTATGCTAGTCACACCATGTCAAGCCAAACTCCCTTTCCTTGGCCCTAGCCACGCCATACGCCCATGGAAAACCCTTGGCCCCACATGCCAAGCCAAAATCGCACCTAGATAAAGCTAGCCACGCCCAAGGCGAACCCTTGGCCCCACATGCCAAGCCTAACCACACCCTAGCTGCGCCACCCTGTTGGCTTTCCCTATGCGGTCACCAAAACGAAGGTATGCAACAATCAACGATTTCCCTTCAATCCCAGGAGCAAATCCTAGCCATCCAAGGTTACCAGACGACATATGGTAACCTTTGGCCCGAAAACCTAAGTTTGGCCACGCTAAACCATGCCATGCCAACGGCATGCCAACCTAGCTGCGCCACCACGTTGTCCCTCACTACGCGGCTACCAAAACGAAGGCGTGCAACGATCAACGGTTGTCCCTCCTCTCAAGATGCAAAATCTCGACCGTCGAAGGTCACCAGGCTAGCAAGTTTCCCCATCTTGACTTGACAAGCCACAACAACGTGCTATATGTTTTTAAAAAACATTCGAGACATCAACTCAAACTTGGGGATCCTCTTTGGGTATTTGTTTGGCGGTTTACAGCGTACGACGTACACTTCGCCCGTCATAAGGAAGTGTCATAAGGGTGAGGCGGTTAGTAAATACGGGAAGTTATGTGTGAAAAGTTCATGGGACATAAAGCACATGCGTTTACAACTTTATGGGACATCAATTCCATAACATTAGCAGTTTTATGAAAACTAGTTTCATGCGTTAACCACTTTATGGAACATCAATTCCATGCATACGGTTACCACCTCCTCCCATTTACTTCCCCCACTCCTTAATGAAACTAGGGTACGTTTTTACTCCGAATTGTATAAATATGCCATTGAACAACAAGTTCATACGGGAGATACAACACTCAGAAATACTTACTTGCTAGCTCACCTTGTTAGCTCTCTTACTTTTCTAATAACAAATCGTAGTAACCCAACTACTCTTCTAGAATCAACTATTCTGGTCTCACCACTTTCCTTGCTTCCCTCCCCCAAACCAACCCATTCTCCTCCACTTTGTGACCGAAGCAAGTATGGAACGACCATTTCTTGGTTTAGGCCGGACTTGTATAGATTGATCTATCGAATATAAAAGTACACCCTTGCAGTACATTGTCTAGGGTTTAAGTTGTTTCTCACCCACACACCCGAAGTTACCAAAATCAGCAGAAACCGTTTTCACCCATAAACAATTGGCGACCACAGTGGGAGGTTCGATCTTTCGGTTACAATGTCAATTTTCAACCAGCGATCTCATTCTTCGACCCAGACGTCAAGATGATAGAGGAAGGAGATCCACTCCGACTCAGTTACTCGACGGCCCGATTATCAGTCATGACACGACAAGGGATGGCTGGGGACTTCTTAGAGGCTAGAAGCAAAATGATCCGCCCAGGGATTAAGGGCGTAGTTATCAGACAAATCAGCAACGACTCGGAAGACTAGGGACTTCCCATGACCATGTTTCTCGGAAAAAAAAAAAAAAAACTTGGTCCTACACCTGGAAAGTTTATTCTCATCAGAAGACCTGAGAAACCGAGTAAGTCTTATCTAGACAAAAATACGTGGTTTGATTTTTCAAGTTCTGATAAAACCTATAGCCATGTTTTATCCCATGTCATCTACCAACACACGGTTCCATGGTTTTCCTGGGATGTCTGCGTCACTTCATTCATAGCCAAAGACAATTCCATTCTAAACACTTCATTCAAAAAAAAAATAATCCAAAACCGTCAAGGTAGCATTTATCTATTAAAATGAGAAAATCAGAAAGTCGAAAACCAAAAACCAGGCATCTCATTTGCCTTTCAAAAAAAAAAACCTGAAGATAAGATGTCCAAAAGACAGGTATATATTCAAGGGAAGTTTTCCAACATCGGCTTACTCCTTTTGGAAAAGGCCTCCCTCGTGCTTTGGAGATACGCCCTCTTAAGTTTCAGCTTTTTGCACAACTTCTAGAATTCCGCTTTCTGCTTCTTCATCATGTCTTAGGAAGGACCTTCAACTACTCCGGCCAACGACCTTTCAACATCAGAGAGACCTTCAATGAACCAGAGAACGTTGAATTCGAAGCCCACACACATATCACGATGGAACTTCCAGCTCGAGATTATATCCTCAGAAACTGTATGACCAGTCACGTTGCACATCTCATTAATCGAAGACAAGGCTTCCTCCACACGCTTTACCAACGCATGTTGACTAATGATATTCTTAGACGCGGCAATGTGACCGTAGGTTTCCCAAATCTTGGTGTACAATATCGCATGTTTAGCTGGCACGTTGTTTGTGGGTGAAAACTATTCCTACCGATTTTGGTAATTTGGGGTGTGTGGATGAGGAATGAATCTAAACCTTAAGCAAATGCATTGCACGGTGAGTGCTTGTAGATTCGAGAGATCAATCTGTGCAAGTACGATCTAAACCAAGAAATGACGTTCCAGACTTGTTTCGGTCACAAAGTGAAAGAGATGAGGTTGATCTTAGGGAGGGAAGCAAAGAAGGTGTTGAGATTGTGAAAGTGTTGGCTATGTATGACTTGTATCAGAAAGCTGAACTGGCTTGCAGAATGTAAGCTATCAGTTCCGGTGTTTCAATACGATTGTATCAACACTTTTCGTTGTTATCTCAACTTGTTCTCTTGTTGTCTTGAAAAATAGGGCGGAGAACCTATTTATACAAGTCTTTTATCCAAACCTTCGTATCTCGTGGGAAGTGGAGAAAGTGGAGTGATGGAGTAGTGGAGTAGTGTGTTGGTGTCACACGACCAGGCTTGCCCACTTCTCCCATCATCACTAACTGTCCATGTCTTCCTGACACATTCTTGTGATGGCGCGTTGTACGCTGTACGATGTAAACCTCCAGATCAATACCCCAGCATGTATCCCCCAGTTTGTGACATGATTGATGTCTCGAGTGTGTGGATCGTGGGACCCACAGAAAGTAGCATGTAATGCTACGTTATTTAGGAAATTGATACTTGTGAAGTATCATGTGTATACTATGCAGTTATTGCATCGAGTATATTCAGCATGTATGAAGCATCGTTGTTTGAGAGTCTCAAAGTAACTTCATGTCCAACCTACTTCATGTGATGGTTTGGAAGTTGTGCATGCAAACCCTCCCTTGACCGATCACATGGCGTGGTAGAGTGATGAGTGGTGATCACCATGACGCCACACTGACCAATTAACTCCTGAACAGGGCTGTATTGCCAAGCCGGTGAAGTTGGACGGACGAGATGATCTTTGAGACACTCATCTGCGACCGTTGATGGAATTAGGGTTTATGAAAAGGTGCGCAAGCATCACTTTTCATCTTGGTCGAATCCAAGCTCGGGACACAACTTTGGCTAATCCGGCCGTGCATGTGTGTAGACAACATGACGGTGTAGGCGCCCATACCTCATTGTCTCACGAAAGTGTGATCTAGGCCACTCAATTCGTCCTGCGAAGTTGTGTGGTTGTGATCAATTTGCGACATAAAATTGGTGTCGTAAAAGCCGCACGCCGTACCAACTTCGAGCGGGCGTTCCAAGACGACCAGGCTTGGTCAGTCTTAGCCGATTTCTCCAACGTGTAGGTGGTAGGCTGGTGTTCACGCCTATACCTTACCATCCCATGAAAACATGATCTAAGCAACTCAATTCGTCCGGCGAAATCGAGCGGCTGAGATTATTTTGCAATTTGGAAGGAGCGACCATGCATGTTGGAGGCACGCGAACCGAGGAGAAAATGAGAGTTCGGTCTTGGCCGATCAGGTGAGGGGATAGACGGGTTTGCGGTGGTCATGTTGGTATGACCGGACCTGCTTTGATCTAATCTCGGACCCTCCATTCGTGTCGGAGAAAATGGACGCTCGTGATTCAAAACCCTAATTTTGGGTTTCAAGGTCGTGCATCATGATCCATTCAGGCGCACGATTTGGAAGGAAAAACCATGGTTGGTCCTGACCGATTGGTCGGGTATGTAAGTGGGCCCACGGTGATTATGTTGACATACTCCGTGCCCTTTGAATCTACATTTTCACCCTCCATTTATACCTGCGAAGATGGATGGTTGAGACTGTTTTGAGACACATGTAATGTGCCGCAAACCTTAATTTAGAGATTTGCGTCCATACTGCTATGGTTTGGACATTTTGGCAAGCTAGGCTAATCTTTTGGGGAGACCGACCATGCGACCCCGCATTGGTTCGACAACGGATATTCCATACCTGCTTGGGGGTTATGGAATTGATCTGGGCCATCCAATCATGCTGGTGGAGTTGGATGGTCATGATCATATCCAGACTGATACGGTCAGTCCAGACGCTCAATCGGGCTAGTATAACACACCGAGAGTTGCAGCCTGTACGGGTATTTCATATATTTTTAATTATAATGCTTAGAGATTCGTGTTGCTCTGTTGAGAACAACACTCAGTCGTCATGCCGCACTGATAATGAGTACAGGAAATACACGGCTAGTTGCGCATTAATTAATAATGTTGGAAATTCACAGGGTATATGAGATTGTTGCTACATGCTCCAACCTGGATGAATTTCGTGTATTTTATTCACAGAATGGGATTGTTGCCACATGCTCCATTCTAGGTGAATTAGTAAAGTGAAGGAGTATCCATCACTTATTAATGGATTTATCTTTTACAAGATGTTAGCGCATAATTTTTTGGCTTTTACAATTTTAGCCTTTAAATGAAAATCCACCATCAACATTAAGTCCCCTGCCTAGCGCATAATGGTTACACTATTATGAGGTAGGCATGAGATGGTGACAGTTAAAGACAAAGATTATGAGACAAAGTTAGATGTTACCAGGAGAGACGGGTCATCCTATCCTTGGAGCATGTCACGTTCAAGAGGCATCCAGGTGAGTGTTCCCCTAGCATGATATCGGTCTTGCCTGCTTCGACCAATATAAGGATGGTTGTGCCTGATCAAGTGGGACCCGTCGCGTGTCTATTTTACTTGGGGCCAGCTGTACCTGCTTCGACCAATTTGGGGTTGGGATCAAGTGGGACCGCTGCGTACCTGAACGTCGACCCTGTGTTTCGATTGAAAACTGGCCCTGCTGCGTGCGCCTTTTTTATTCGAATACCATCCTTGTGACTTTGATCAATACCATACTTGAATCTTATACCGGACTTGAAACTAATACCGAATTTGAAACCAATAACAGACTTGAAGCTTATACCGGACTTGAAACTAATACCGGACTTGAAGCTTATACCGGACTTGAAACTAATACCATACTTGAAGTTTATATCGGACTTGTGGCTTGATCAACACCGATCTAGAAACTTGGGAAATACCGGACTTGTGACTTGATCAACACCGGACATGAAACTTGAGCAATACCGGTGTTTGGACCCAATACCAGCCTTGTGTATTCTAACGTGAATGTGTGTTCTGTCGTGTGTGACTACACATCTCACGCGTTTTTGTACAAGTACTGACTCCTGTCTTTTATTGTAGAATGAATAAAAGAACTCCTGTTGAGATGTCTTATGGGGATAATGTTGGTGCCAAGTCAAGAGGTGTTGACATCCTCAAAGATATGCCGAACATTGATGATGAGTTATTCACCGTGCCCTTTCAACTATATGAAGATATCCGTTCCACAAGATAACTTCTCATGTCGACTTCAAGGTTTTTCATGCTCCGCTGGATCCTCATGAAGGATGGATGAGACGTATGTTGAGTAATGATTACATCAAAGACAACTTGACTAGAGTGCATATTAGTGATGTAACTTGAGTGTTGAAACGGCTCGATAGGATGTTAAAGTGGATTATGGTGCGAACGTTGAGGTGGATCCTGGAGAGAGAGTTGAAGAAGGATTCTGAAGTGAACGTGGGTCCCCGAAAGAGCATTGAGGCGGCTCTTGAATAGACCATTGAAGCTGCTTCCGCTGGAGGGAGCATTGAAGTGGCTTCCTCTTCAGTTCGATTTACCCTTGGGAATTCCATGCTTCTTGACTGACCATCTTTCTCGTGTTGAAGAAGTTCTTGACTGACGGTGAAGGAATTTCATGCTGAGCCTCAGTCCCCAAGAGTGGTCTACGTGGCTCTATCTTGTATGTTGATGGGTCTTTTGTACGTAATGGTTGTTGATATGGTGAAGCTCTAAATGGTATCAATCGATGAGCAATAACAGTTCTTGGAAGCAGCTATGATCAAAAGAGACTGGCTGGGAGGGGCGTGATAGCTACAGGCACGAACTTGGAAGTCTTCATATAGTGATAGAGCTCGTCTCATTGTTAGAGGGATAAACTGAAACATATGGATTACTTGACGTTTCTTCATGAAATAGAGAAGAGGGAGACAGTCCCCTGCCCACGAGTATCAAGAGCTTTTGGATATGTTGGACATTGTTTCACCATTACGGCAGTCATGTACATGGTACCGGAGTTGGAGTTGGCGATGTTGGACACGCAAGATGTTGTATCTCGATGACTTTCCTCTTGCTGCTTCAGCGAAACTGGTTCTTTCTAGCAGGGTAGATGTTGTTGTAGATGAGCGTTCAACAGCTTCACGAAGTCCATAGGATGACCAAAAGCACATATTCTCCAACATAGCACGATAGACATGCACTATCGTCTGATAGAGTGATTATCCCGGATCTTGATAAATATGATGCGCAGACATCGTTATCTTCTTGAGGATGCTCCCTTGAGGTGTCGGCTTCAGTGGATCTGAAGATTTCCTATGCTCACTCTTGTCTGGGCTGACATAATAGGCGAACTCTTTATGATGATTCGGAGATGACAATATTCGTTGAATCCTCTGAAACGCTTCCTGTTGTAGTGCGGTCCAGACGAAACTTTCTCCTTTATTTAATAATGGGTGAATGAAGCAAAAGTTCACCTTTCCCATGAATTTTTGGAGCTCCTTCAAGGTTCATGGCATCGGCATTGTGAGGATATCTTGAGTCTTGGATTTTACTACTATATCATCTATGTAGTCTTCGACTTGCTTATGTATCATGTCGTGGAAGATTATCATTATAGCGTGTTGATACGTTGCACCGGCATTCTTTAAACCAAAAGGCATAACAGTATAGTAAAAATTTCCAAGAGGAGTTAGAAAGGTTTCCTTACTTGCGTCATGCTCATACATCCTTATCTGATTATAGCCGTTGTAACCATCCATGAAGGATAACATGCCGTGTCCGATGGTGGTGTCTACTAACATGTCGATGTTAGGTAGAGGAAAGTCGTCTTTGGGGCAGCATTCGTTCAAGTCTCTGGAATCCATGCAATACCTGATCTCGCGCCTGAATTTCCTAAGAGATTGTTTGACCGGTTTGGATCGGAGATTGCATGAATGCTTACACAGGGTCGAGCTGATGGAGATAGGCCTAGGAGATTCCTCATCGTCGAGCTCATCAGTTGTGGAGTTGGTACCATCTTGCAGCTGTCGTGGAGCGTCTAGCACTTCTTCTTATGGCTATTCGTTGTTGTAGCATTCCGTTGGGCGGAGAGAAGAATTGAGACGTCTTTTCAGCAAGGATACATCATGTGGCCTATCCTTCGATGATGCAAGTCGGTCCTCCTCCTGGATTGACGCCTACGTGGGGAGTGGGGTGCAATGGATTTTGTTTGATCCTTCCGGCGGATCTTCCCCCTGTTTGGACAGTTCCACTCCACATATTCGTGCGTAAGGAGACAATGTTGCAGGAATACGAATGACTTCTTTATTCAGCATAATCTTTAGGCATTGGTGATACGTTGAAGGGGTGATCTTGTATGTGCTGGTCTGATTTCCTTCAAAGTATGCCATTGTGGTAGGATGCCATACGATCTTGCCTAAGAGAATCTTGGCCGTCATGAGAGTCTTGAGAGTAATCACATTCGAAGACGCTCATGTATCGATGAGGGCCCTCTTGAACTCTGAATCCTTGATGTGTGTCGTAACATGTAGGGCCCGGTTGTGACCTTCTTCTAGTTGATTACAGCAAAACGTCCCTGCCCGCTGATTCTTCGAGAGGTGTAAAAGCTCGCATAAACTTTCCACTAGAGAAACCGCTTCCTGATCCACCAGCCTCTGGCTCATAGTGAGACTATTGACTTGAGGAGGATCGTTGTGAGGATCAGTCCCCAGTGTAGGAATCTCCATGACAGGACCGTTCATATCTGATGTCTCTTCTTTGATCAGGTCCATGTAGGTCCGCGCCGCACCTTCTCCGGGTGCGTTGAATGCATTCCTTATTGGCTCCAGGGGATGTCGCGGTTCTTGTGGAAATCGATCAGTTAATGTCTTAAGAAAATTGAATACCTCTTTCTGAGTTGCATCCATATCCATTTGAGTCTTAGCCAGAACTTCTTGTTTCTCCATCGAGTCTGCAATGGTAATGGGCAGTGGCCCTCCTCTTGTCCCTCCGGCTCCTCGTCCTGATGAAGGAGTGAAAGTTGTTTCTCAGGTGACCACCGGAGGCGTTACACTTGAGGAGATGCCGGGATTCACGGCTGCTCTGGTGATGGGAGGCGTTACACTAACTGGAATATCTCCTGCTCCGCTATAGTTGGTGATAGAAGTGACAACTCCACGAGATGTATTGACCACGGTAGCTCCACTGACAGGTACATCGACACCGGGAGTGTTATCCACGCTATCTCCATCAGAATTGATTGATGATCCAGACCTGAGTCCCACCATCTTGAAATGAATTGCTGATTGAATTTTTTCTAAGATCTACCCTTCTTGAAATTGATGAAATTGAATCGGATTTCGAAGAAATTGACTTTACAACCGAGAGTTTGACCTCCCACTATGGTCACCAATTGTTTGTGGGTGAAAACTATTCCTTCCGATTTTGGTAATTTGGGGTGTGTGGATGAGGAATGAATCTAAACCTTAAACAAATGCACTACACGGTGAGTGCTTGTAGATTCGAGAGATCAATCTATGCAAGTCCGGCAAAAACCAAGAAATGGCCATTCCAGACTTGTTTCGGTCACAAAGTGAAGGAGATGGGGTTGATCTTATGGAGGGAAGATAAGAAGGTGTTGAGATTGTGAAGGTGTTTTCTATGTATGACTTGTATCAGAAATCTGAACTGTCTTGCAGAATGTAAGCTATCAGTTCCGGTGTTTGAATACGATTGTATCAACACTTGCCTATGTTATCTCGACTTGTTCTCTTGTTGTCTTGAAAAATAGGGTGGATAACCTATTTTTACAAGTCTTTTATCCTAACCTTCGTATCTCGTGGGAAGTGGAGAAAGTGGAGTGATGGAGTAGTGGAGTAGAGTGTTGGTCTCACATGATCAGGCTTGCCCACTTCTCCCATCATCACTAACCGTCCATGTCTTCCTGACACATTCTTGTGATGGTGCGCTGCATGTTGTAAACTGCCAGACCAATACCCCAGTATGTATCCCCAAGTTTGTGACATGATTGATGTCTTGAGTGTGTGGATCGTGGGACCCACAGAAAGTAGCATGTAATGCTACGTTATTTAGGAAATTGATATTTGTGAAGTATCTTGTGTATACTATGTAGGTACTGCATCGAGTATGTTCAGCATGTATGAAGCATCACTGTTTGAGAGTCTCAAAGTAACTTCATGTCCAGCCTACTTCATGTGATAGTTTGGAAGTTGCGCATGCAAACCCTCCCTTGACCGATCACATGGTGTGGTAGAGTGACGGGTGGTGATCACCATGACGCCACACTGACCAATTAACTCCTGACCAGGGCTGTATAGCCAAGCCAGTGAAGTTGGATGGACGAGATGATCTTTGAGACACTCATCTGCGGCCGTTGATGGAATTAGGGTTTACGAAAAGGTGCGCAAGCATCACTTTTCAGCTTGGTTGAATCCAAGCTCGGGACACAATTTTGGATAGGCCGGTCGTGCATGTGTGTAGACAACATGACGGTGTAGGCGCCCATACCTCATTGTCTCACGAAAATGTGATCTAGGCCACTCAATTCGTCCTGCAAAGTTGTGTGGTTGAGATCAATTTGCGACAGAAAATTGGTGCCGCAAAAGCCGCACGCCGTACCAACTTCGAGCGGGCGTTCCAAGACTACCAGGCTTAGTCGGTCTTGGACGATTGCTCCAACGTGTAGGTGGTAGGCTGGTGTTTACGCCTATGCCTTACCATCCCATGAAAACATGATCTAATCCACTCAATTCGACCGGCAAAATCGAGCGGATGAGATTAGTTTGCAATTTGGAATGAGCGACCATGCATGTTGGAGGCACGCGAACCGATGAGAAAAGGAGAGTTCGGTCTTGGATGATCAGGTGAGGGGATAGACAGGTCCACGGTGGTCATGTTGGTATGAACGGACCTTCTTTGATCTAATCTCGGACCCTCCATTCGTGCCGGAGAAAATGGACGCTCGTGATTCAAAACCCTAATTTTGGGTTTCAAGGTCGTGCGTCATGCTCCATTCAGGCGCACGATTTGGAATGACCAACCATGGTTGGTCCTGACCAATTGGTAAGGTATGTAGGTAGGCCCACGGTGATTGTGTTGACATACTCCGTGCCCTTTGAATCTACATCTGCACCCTCCATCTATACCTGCGAATATGGATGGTTGAGACTGTTTTGCGACACATGTAATGTGCCGGAAACCCTAATTTAGAGTTTTGCGTCCATACTGCTATTGTTTGGACGTTTTGGAAATCTAGGCCAATCTTTTGGGGAGACCGACCATGCGGGGCCCGCATTGGTTCGGCAACGGATATTCCATACCTGCTTGGGGGTTATGGAATTGATTTGGGCCATCCAATCATGCTGGTGGATTTGGATGGTCGTGATCATATCCAGACTGATACGGTCAGTCCGGACACTCAATCGGGCTAGTATAACACACCGAGAGTTGCAGCCTGTACGGGTATTTCGTACATGTTTCATTATAATGCTTGGAGATTCGTGTTGCTCTGCTGAGAACAACACTCAGTCGACATGCCACACTGATAATAATTACAGGAAATACAAGGATGGTTGCGCATTAATTAATAATGCTGGAAATTCACAGGGTATATGGGATTGTTGCTACATGCTCCAACCTGGATGAATTTCGTGTATTTTATTCACAGAATGGGATTGTTTCCACATGTTCCATTCTAGGTGAATTAGTAAAGTGAAGGAGTATCTATCACTTATTAATGGCTTTATCTTTTACAAGATGTTAGCGCATAATTTTTTGGATTTTACAATTTTAGCCTTTAAATGAAAATCCACCATCAACACACGCTAAATACACCAATCAACACATGGCCTGGGAAATGGGCCAGATACGGAGGATTGAAGATGGCACCTGCAACTGAATCAGCAACTGGCAGGAGATCCATGACTACAATTTTACCCCCCGAAGTGCTCTCCTCCACCTGAGTCACGGCAGCGCCCTCGTGACGATGAACCTCCATGTCCAAATCGCTATCTGGCATAGTTTCCATAGTGGGAAGTACGGTTACGTCTTTGCTCTGGTGGTCTTCCACTTCAAGATCATCCCCAGGAATGGTTTCCTCCTAAAAATCAAAATTTAGTTTTACTGCAAAAAAAAAGGGAGGGGGGGAGAAGAAAAACATGGAGGGTACTCACCGATTCGGTTTCAGACTAACTAGAGGAAGATTCAGCATTGTTATCGGAAGAACTACTCTCGCCATCGCTAGACCCTGAACTCTCATCCTTTTCGAGTTCCCCGTCATCATGGGTAGGCTATGCAACACCGCTCTCTGTCTCGAAAAATGATGTTTTATGACTGCTCGCAAGTTTGGCAAAGGCGTTCATACTGCTAAAACCCTGGAGAGAATACAAGGGCGCGTTCTCAGAAAAAGAACAAGGAAATAAAGGATCCAGGCCAAGGTCAAGAGGAGAGCCGTATGTACCCACATATTAGATGAACTAAAAGTTGGCAGAACCATGGAGTCTGAATAAATCTGCCCGCACGATCTTTAGATCTTCGTTCCTTTACATGGGGACTATCTGCATTTGGACTAACGGATTTTCGCTTGGGATCCCTCAGCAGTGGATGTTCCGCTAAAATCGTAGGAGAAGGATTATCCTGACGATTATCTACCACGTCATTCACGAATCCATGAATAACAAGAAACTCATCCTGCCAAAATATGTTGTATTTAGAGGTCATTGATGGATTCCGTTCCGCGAGGAAAGGAAGACTTTTACCCGACACAAGAGCACTAGCATCGAGAACAATTGATAACGGGGTTTCTTGAACAACCGGCCGATGAACAAGTGGGACCCCTTGGTCAAAACCCATATGTCGAGTATCCCTGTCAACATTTTAAGAGATCGCTTTGCAAACTCCTCGAAAAAAAGATGGCACGTGGACAGGCATGAAGCTATGCATGAACACCATCTCTCCAACGCTCAGGCCCTCCTCATCAGAAGATAAAGACATATTCGAAGCAGGAGCAAAGGTACTAATATGAGCTATGGACGCATGCACCAGAGCCCATGGACGAAAATTAACCGCATACAAATTGTCAAGAAACTTAATCAGTTTCGAACCAGTTTTTTGGCGCATGTTCGACCAACGCAGTATTCTGGAGCCACCCCAAGACTCAGAAAGTATATCCAACGGTTTCGGGGCATACTTCTCGAAATGCTCCCACAACCATGCCTGGAGAAAGGCGGCATGAACATACAAATCTACTTTCATATGACCGTTTCAGGCGCGCATGTCCGAAACCAGCTGATCTAGGTGTGCATACAGAGAACCAATAAACAAACCACCGAGGGGGAGAGCGACGCCCTTTGATAATTTTATGGCAAATGTGATAAGTTCCTGTCTTATCTCTTTCTTGCCAGAGCCGTCGTCAAAAATATTCATGGATAGCCAAAGAGCCAAGAACGCCGCAACATGAAGTACTCTATTCTTCTGGTTCGACTCTAACTCGTCAAGAAACCGATGAGACACCCACAAGTCATAAAATCACTTCGCCTCGTTTTCCTTCCGAACGAATCTATTTGACTTCGCAACCAGGGTGGCGCGAATTTCTTCTTCGTCTGCAGACAGCCTGACATCGAGGTTTCCAATTACAGGAAGATTTAGCAACACAACCACGCTCTCTAAAGAAATGGTCATTTCTCCCCACCTGAATACGGCCGTATGGGTGTCTGGACACCATCTGGAAACAAAAGCAACCAACCCTGGAATATCTTTCCTAATATGAAGCACTGTGGAAGCCGCAACAACGTCAACAATCTGCATCCTGGTCAAATTGGTCTTCCCATGTTCCTGGTCCATCATAAATCGCGTCCATTTCTCCAAGGAACACAACGGACTTGCAGGGATTTTTAAGTCGATAGAATAGGAACGATATTCTTTCCTCTGAAGGCAAAACCTTATTACGCCTCCTGGACGAATCGATCGGTCCTCTCCTTCGCTTTCCGATCCGGTCAGAAGGATCGGCACGTATTGGGGATGGTTTTTCCTAGTCGTGGCTAACGCTGTGAAGAAATCGGCATCTATGTTTGGCTTGGAATTACCCCCATCCCTCGGTACTGCAGAAACTGTTGACATCTTAACCAAAATTCTCTTACACTGTTTTCGCCGCTGCGATAACTACAATAAAACAAGAAGATCAGGAATTATTACGTAAAGCGTGTAGAAATTATTCTATTGGGCGCAAGGGAGCCACCTCGGGCACAAACTAATTGGTTTCAAAGTCCTTTTCGTGCATATGAGAAAAGTAGGGACTAACAGACTCTACGTCACCACTACATGCAGTTGGAAACTCGCGCTCAGCCAGATAGACGCGCCCAAAAAGAAAAAGAGGGGGACCATGCACACGACTACACCAAGGCTAAGCGTAAACCCTAAGAAACTAGTTTTTCATGGAAAAGGTATAACAATCACTATCGCGTTCTCACTTTGCACAGCGAGTTGAGGCGGTCAACATTACTACGGTATTCATGCCTAAGTACTACTACGTCTTTTTGCAATACATACCTATGGATGGGATTTACACCGACATTTTCTATAAGGTCATGGAAAGGTACACCTATAACTAGGGTTTTTCACCAACACAAGAAAACAAAAGAAAAAGAAAGTCACATAGGAAGTACTGGAAGACATACCTAATACGCTCGCCCGCTTCACCGCTACCAAGCAACAAAATAAGAAACGATAAAGGCGTGAATCAAAGGGAGAGGCCATCCATCCTTTTTATAGGCGTGATATTTGGGAGTTCGAACAAGAAAAGGATTTCCAATTTTGAGCCAAGGAAGGAAAAGAGGAAACCGGTCACGCAAAGACCAATTTCCACGTTCAAGACCACTCACGCCATTTCCGCGGCCCCACCACGCCTAGCCGTCCGTGTACGTCTCGTCTTGCCAAGGCCACACTATGCCAAGCCCCCCGCTCCACTGACGCGACCCTATCATCCACACGCATTTACCTTACCAAGACCACGCCACCTCTTGGCCGCTTGGGCCAATCCGTCCACTTGCGTCTCCTTCCAAGACCGCGCCCCCTTTGCCTTGGATATGTACGACCCGACCAAGTCGGTAACTTTCATCTCACCACTCCACGGTCTGCATTCCCAGTACAACTTACGCATGGCCACCAACACGGGAAGCCAAAACTCTCTTTACCACTCAAAAAGGTTAGTCGGATTCTCCTGACCATCTTTGCAATGATTTACACCTCGATTCCGTTCATGTCTGTCACCATCATATGCTTACCTCGCAACAAGGCACATGTTCCGAGCTAAGCAGGGGACTTAATGTTGATGGTGGTTTTTAGCTTAGGGTTAAAATCGAAAAACACTATACCCTAACAGACAGTGATATCACATCATTTAAAGTAACAAGCATTAACTAGGCACATTTACTGAAACCTTTAACGTGTCCCTAAATAATTACCGGGGTATCTTTTTCAAATTAGGGTTACGACAAGACAAACCCTAATTCCCACGTGTGCCAATGAAAAATCATGCCATCCACACCGACCGCGCCAAAGCATGCCAACCATGCTAGTCGCACCTCTGTGCCAATGGAAAATCATGCCATCCATATCGACCGCGCAAAAGCATGCCAACCATGCTAGCCGCACCTATATGCCAATGCAAAATCATGCCAGCCACACCGACCACGCCAAAGCATGCCAACCATGCTAGCCGCACCTCTGTGCCAATGGCAAATCATGCCAGCCAAACAGACTGCGCCAAAGCATGCCAACCATGATAGTCGTACCTCTGTGCCAATGGAAAATCATGCCAGCCAAACCGACCGCGCCAAAGCATGCCAACCATGCTAGCCACACCTCTGTGCCAATGTCAAATCATTCTAGCCACACCGGTCATTCCAAAGCATGCCAACCATGCTAGCCGTACCTCTGTGCCAATGGAAAATCATGCCAGCCACACCTACCGCGCCAAAGCATGCCAACCATGCTAGTCGTACCTCTGTGCAATGGTAAATCATGCTAGCCACATCGACCGTGCCAAAACATACGAACCATGCTAGACGCACCTCTGTGACAATGGCAAATCATGTCGATCGCGCCAAAGCATTCCAACCATGCTAACCGCACCTCCGTGCCAATGGAAAATCATGCCATCCACACCTACCGCGCCATGCCAAATGCACCTCGCCATGGCCCCATGCCGCGCCACCATAATGGCCTTTACTACGCGGCTATCAAAACGAAGGAGTGCAACAATCAACGGTTGCCCTTCAATCCCAGGAGCAAATCCTGGCCGTCTAAGGTTACCAAACGACCTTTGCCCCAAAACCCTAGCTTAGCCACGCACCTAGCCCAAGATAGTCACGCCATGATCCTATGGCAAACCCTTGGCCCCACATCCCAAGACAAAACCGCACCTATCCCAAGCTAGTCACGCCATGCGCCTATGGAAAACCCTTGTCCCCACATGTTAAGCCAAAACCACATCTAGCCCAAGCTAGTCATGCCATGCGCCTATGGAAAACCCTTGGCCCCATATGCCAAGCCAAAAACGCATTTATTCCAAGCTAGTCAGGCCATGTTCCTATGGAAAACCCTTGGCCCCACATGCCAAGCCAAAACCGCACCTAGCCCAAGCTAGTCACGCCATGCGCCTATGGCAAACCCTTGGCCCCACATGCCAAGCCAAAACCGCACCTAGCCCAAGATAGTCACATCATGCGCCTATGGCAAACCCTTGGCCCCACATACCAAGACAAAAATGCACCTAGCACAATCTAGTCACGCCATGCGCCTATGGAAAACCCTTGGCCCCACATGCCAAGCCAAAACCGCACCTAGCCCAAGATAGTCACGCCATGCGCCCATGGAAAACTCTTGGCCCCACATGCCAAGCCAAAACCGCACCTAGCCCAAGCTAGTCACGCCATGCGCCTACGGAAACCCCTTGGCCCCACATGCCAAGCCAAAACCGCCCCTAGCCCAAGTTAGTCGCGCCATGTCAAACGCACTCTGCCTTGGGCCCTAGCTATGCTAGTCACACCATGTCAAGCCAAACGACCTTGTCTTGGCCCTAGCCACGCCATGCGCCCATGTAAAACCCTTGTCCCCACATGCCAAGTCAAACCAAACCTAGACAAGCTAGCCGTCATGACAAACGCGCTTTTCCTTCGCCCTAGCCATGCTAGTCACATCATGCCAAGTCAAACGCCTTTGCCTTGGCCCTAGCCACGCTATACGCCCATGGCAAACCCTTGGCCCCACATTCCAAGCCAAAATCGCACCTAGACAAAGCTAGCCATGCCCAAGGTGAACCCTTGGCCTCACATGCCAAGCCTAACCACACCCTAGACGCGCCACCCTGTTGGATTTCCCTATGCGACCACCAAAACGAAGGCGTGCAATAATGAACGGTTGCCCTTCAATCCGAGGAGCAAACCCTAGCCATCCAAGGTTATCAGACGACACATGGTAACCTTTGGCCCGAAAACCTAAGTTTGGCCATGCCAATGGCATGCCAACCTAGCTGTGCCACCACGTTGGCCCACACTACACGGCTACCAAAACGAAGGCGTGCAACGATCAACGGTTTCCCCTCCTCTCAAGATGCAAAATCTCGACCGTCAAAGGTCACCAGGCTAGCAAGTTTCCCGAGCTTGACTTGCCAAGCCACAACAACGTGCTACATGTTTTCCAAAAACATTCGAGACATTAACACAAACTGGGGGATCCTCTTTGGGTATTGGTTTGGTGGTTTACAGCGTATGGCGTACACTACGCCCGTCATAAGGAAGTGTCATAAGGGTGAGGCGGTTAGTAAATACGAGAAGTTCTGTGTGAAACGTTCATGGGACATAAAGCACATGCGTTAACAACTTTATGGGACATCAATTCCATAACGTTAGCAGTTTCATGAAAACCAGTTTCATGCGTTAACCACTTTATGGAACATCAATTCCATGCATATGGTTACCACCTCCTCTCATTTACTTCCCCACTCCTTAATGAGACCAGGGTACGTTTTTACCCCGACTTGTATAAATAGGTCTTACCTATTTCATTGAACAACAAGTTCATACGAGAGATACAACACTCAGAAATACTTACTTGCTAGCTCACCTTGTTAGCTCTCTTACTTTTCTGATAACAAATCGTAGTAACCCAACTACTCTTCCCGAATCAACTATTCTGGTCTCACCACTTTCCTTGCTTCCCTCCCCAAAACCAACCCATTCTCCTCCACTTTGTGACCGAAGCAAGTCTGGAACGACCATTTCTTGGTTTAGGCCGAACTTGTACAGATTGATCTCTCAAATCTAAAATTACTCCCTTGCAGTACATTGTTTAGGGTTTAAGTTGTTTCTCACCCACACAACCGAAGTTACCGAAATCAGCAGAAACCAGTTTTACCCATAAACACCCACGTAACCTTAGATCCTATAAACTAAGAAGTAAACCCACTAACCCAACTAAACTCCTACAAACCTGGAATCCTATCTGATCACGTTCACCGTAGTTGAATGAGTAGACACCCTATTTATTCTCTAAAATTGCTGACATAACAAACCAAATTCAAATACTAAATAAATCAAAAGAAACTAAAACAATAACCGTAATAGATCCTTCCTCCTTAACTTAAGCCTTGTCCTCAATTATATGGAATCTCAGTTTCCATGACATGATCTCCATCTAGTTCTTGAATGTCCGGAGTAATCATAAAAAGTTTCTTGCAACGGTGTCCCGGCATGAACTTGTCATCACAGTGGAAGCAAAGTCCTTGTTTCTTACGTTCTTGCAACTGCATAGACGTTAACTGCCATATTGGAATATTTTCTTGAGTTGTTATTGAAGCAACATCAAATAATTGTGACTTATCACAAGTCTCATACAAATGGTCCAACCCAATTGCTTCTGACAGTGTTGCTGGTTTATTTGTCTGCACATCAGTTCGAATGGATTCTCGCAACCCGCTAACAAACAAACTTACTTGTCTTGTTTACGGTATTGAACCAGACTTTTCTACTAACTTTTCAAACTGATTTTGATAGTCTTCAATACTTCCAGTTTGATGCAACTTACTAAGTTCTTTGAAGAAATCGAGATAGTTATTTGGACCATAACGGGTTTGGAGGGCTGATTTAAAATCTTCCCAGGTGACATAAATCAACTCTTGCTTCAATATTTGGTACCAAATTTGTGCATCCTCATCAAGATGATAAGAAGCTTAAGAAACACGTTAACTTTCAGGAATTTCATGAAGAAAAAAGTATTGTTCAGCTCTACACAACCAACTAATAGGATCTTCAGAACCTTTGAAACTTGGGAAAACTAACTTAACACTACCTTTTGGTTTTAAAGAAGTGTTTGAAAAAGTACCTTAATTTCCATTAGATTGTTTTTCATCATCTTCTGAAGAGTTTTTCTTCAATTCAAGCATTGTAGCAAGCTTTTCGAAAATATCAGTTAGTTTTTCAGCAATCTCTTTTTGGCCGCTAACCATATAAGTCATAGTTTTCTGTAGGTGTTCTTAAGATTTTTCCAAGTTTTCAATTCTCTGGTCCATATTATGATTTTTACGCCAAGCTAGTGGTAAAGGGGATGGTGAAAGATGAATATTTGAGGGTGATAATTGTTAGGATACGAAATTTGATGGTGAAAAAATGAAGATAGACAGGTTTATAGACGAACCCAACGTTCAATCTTACTGAGGAGATTTAACCTCTAATTAACACAACGTTAAAACTTAAGTTTTCTGCTAATCCAATGCCCCGTTCTTTCATTCATTCAAACAACTTATATAAAAATTACAAAAGATATGTCATATCCCTCGTAACCTTGGATCCTATAAACTAGGAAGTAAACCCACTAACCCAACTAAACTCCTACGGACCTGGACTCCTAACTGATCACGCTCACCATAGTTGAACGAGTAGACACCCTATTTATTCTCTAAAATTGCTAACATAACAAACCAAATTCAAATACTAAATAAATCAAAATAAACTACAACAATAATCGTAATAGGAAGCGAACCTTCTCTGGTAATACCACTTGTTACAATCCTCTTAATATCTTCTTTGTATCATAACTTGAATATTGAACAAAAGAAATGGTAAAGGGTTTATAGACGAACCCACCGTCCGGTAATGGTTTAATTCGAGGAAAACCGGCCTCCCAATGATTACTTCGAGTATAATCCGACTCCAAACTAGAGAAATTATAATCATAAATTCATTTTCATTCGCTATCTATTTCATAATAATGGGACTCTTTATATAAAGTTTTACAGAGACACGGTTACAAAACCAACTCAAAAATAAATCTTCCCAACAAAGCAGGAGTTATTCCACTCCATACTAATTTAAACTACTAATTCAAAATCCTATTAGTAGGCACACCAACACGTTGTAATTAATTACTAACACTAATCTTAATTAGTAAAAATAGTAACCGTAACATTGCACCACCATTAAGATAACCTTGTCCTCAAGGTTATTCTTTACTGTTCTTCATAACTTCATCTCCATAACTTCAGCAATTAATATAATGATGAGAGTCTCTAAAAGCTTGCTTAAAGGCCTATATAACATCTTCTACAAATCAAATCAAAATGGAAACACTTCTGCAAAACTCAAAACTGGTGTTAAACTAGTTTTTCCAATCTTCAAGGGTACAGATGATCCTATTAGTTGGTTATGTAGAGCTGAGCAGTAATTTTTTCTTCATGAAATTCCTGAAAGTGAAAAAGTTTCTTATGCTTCTTATCATCTTGATGATGAGGCACAAATATGGTATCAAATGTTAAAGCAAGAGATGATTTATGTTACTTGGGAAGACTTCAAATCAGCGTTACAAACTCGTTATGGTCCTAATATTTTTCTTGAATTCTTTGGAGCACTTATTACTAAGTTACAGCAAACAGGAACTGTTGAAGATTATCAAAAATAGTTCGAAAAGTTATTAGAAAAGTCTGGTTCACTACCACAACCTAGACAAGTAAGTTTATTTGTTAGCGGGCTGCGAGAATCAATCCAAACTGACGTGCAAGCAAACAAACCAGCAACACTGTCATAAGCAATTGGGTTGGCACGTTTGTTTGAAGCTCGTGATAAGTCGCAATTGTTCGTTGTTACTCCAACAAAAACTCAAGGTTCGGTTCCTGTAAAACAATTGACTGCTTTGCAATTACAAGAACGAAAGAAAAAGGGGCTTTGTTTCAATTGTGATAAAATGTTCCAACGAGGACACCAATGTAAAAAAATGTTTATGATAACTCCGGTCATCGAAGAAATTGATGGATATGATGTGATGGAAGGTGACATCCCATAGCCTTGAGGAGAAAGCTTAAATTAGGGGGAAGGATTGTTACAGTTCAATTTAAATTTTAAGTAGTTTGGTTTTAGTATGCTTCTGTTTGTTTTAGTTTGTTAGTAGAGAATAAATTTAGTGGGTTTACCCGTTCAACTAGTTGTGAACATGGTTAGTTTGAGTCCCTTGTCAGTTGGAGTCTTTGATTGTGTTTTGAATTTAGTAGGTTTGTTCCCTAGATTTTAGTATCTGTGGTAGACATGGGAATATAGATATGTCTTGTAATCCTTATTTAAGAGGATATGGAAATCAATGAGAATATATCCAGAAACTTATTAACACTGTGAGTTCTTTTAGGTTTGGGTCAATAGCCTACACTTAGGCACAAGGATCTTCAGTAAGCCTGGACGTTTAGGGTTTGTCACTAAACCCTTTATCTTCTTCTTAACCATAACCAATATCATCATCTTCCCTGCCAATTCCATCTCCAAACCATTAATCATCTCCATTCTTATATATATCTTAGTGTGATCGTAACAAGTGGTATCAGAGCAAGATTTTTGTTTCCGAAAAACACAAAATCTTCACCGTTATCTATCTTGAAGATCATCAAAAAAGTAGTTTCTATCCTTTAATGTTTTTTTTTCTTTTTATTTTCGTTTTACATATTAGGATTTTGTTTAGAGTTGGTTTAGGTTTTTGATTATTCATGAAACAAACAAACAAAAAGGGTTTTACTTTGAGAATTTCTTAATTTTCCAAGAGTTTTAGTTTACTAGGATTTGTTTAAATTTTATTGGGTCTTGAGTTATAAAATAAAAAAAATCGGTTTCACTTATCTGGAGAATTTTTTTAACTTGTCCAAATATTTTTTCTAGATTTTTTATTTGGGTTAAAAAGATAGTCAAAATATTGTTATTTTTGGTTAAATACCTTTCTCCTAATTTTGAAATTATGATTAAGTAGGAAAAAATAGATTTATATTTTTGTTTTTTTAATTGAAAAAAATTCAGAAAATTGTTTGATCCTGGAGTTCAAACCCAAGAATTGTTGAAGGGAGTCGAAGTAATTATATAGGCCTTTGAAGATTTTAAGCAAGCTTTTTAAAGACTTTTTTGAAATGAATTGAATGAACAATTCAGAAAAAACTTTTTATGTGATATACCCGTTTGATCGAGCATGCGACTCGTAAAGCTCTACCTCTTATTATAGTTTGTGCTTCGGGAGGAGCGCGCATGCAAGAAGGAAGTTTGAGCTTGATGCAAATGGCTAAAATATCTTCCGCTTCATATAATTATCAATCAATGTTGGTCCCGAGGGACGGAGGAGGCTAGGTTAGACGAAAGATGGTTATCGGTGTATTTCCAAGATTGGATTTCATATTCGAAATATTAATTACTGAAGTCATGGAGATGAAATTATGAAGAACAGTAAAGCATAACCTTGAGGACAAGGTTATTTTCTTAAGGGCGGTGGAATGTTACGGTTACTATTTTTACTAATTAGGATTAGTGTTAGTAATTAATTACAACATGTTGGTGTGCCTACTAATAGGCTTTTGAATTAGTAGTTGTTAGTAGTTTAAATTAGTGGGGAGTGGGATAACTCCTGCTTTGTAGGGAAGATTTATTTGTGAGTTGGTTTTGTAATCGTGTCTATGTAAAACTTTATATAATGAGTCCCATTATTATGAAATAGATATCGAATGAAAATGAATTTATGATTAGAGTTTTTCTCTAGTTTGGAGTCTGATTACACTCGAAGTAATCATTGGGAGGCCGGTTTTCCTCGAATTAAACCATTACCGGACGGTGGGTTCGTCTGTAAACCCTTTACCATTTCTTTTGTTTCTCACCAGTTGACCGTTTTTCATCACCTTCTGTATTAGTTTGCATCATAACAAAATTTCCCAGGAGATCAGTTAGGCAGTAATTTTGTCAACGATTACCTTTTGATTTTCAGTTATAATTTCTTTTAGATCTTCTGTAGATTTTTCTAAACTCTCTATTGTTGCCTCCATTTTTTGAGTTTTTCCCTGACCTGGAGGAAATATAGAAGAATGATAGGTTTTTTGGGAAGCAATGGTTGCAAGATAGATAATGAGTTTTTGCGGAAGAGAACCTGCTCTGGTAATTCCACTTGTTACAATCCTCTTAATATCGAATGAAAATGAATTTTTGATTAGAGTTCTTTTCTAGTTTGGAGTCTGATTACACTCGAAGTAATCATTGGGAGGCAGGTTTTCCTCGAATTAAACCATTACCGGACGGTGGGTTCGTCTGTAAACCCTTTACCATTTCTTTTGTTCGATATTCAAGTTATGATATGAAGAAGATATTAAGAGGATTGTAGCAATTGGTATTACCAGAGCAAGGTTTTTGCTTCCGAAAAACACAAAATCTTCGTCGTTAACTGTCCTGAAGATCATCAAAGAAGTGGTTTCTATCCTTTAATATATATATATTTTTTTTTTTTGTTTTACCGATTAGAATTTTGTTTAGAGTTGGTTTAAGTTTTTGATTATTCATGAAACAAAAAAAAAACAAAAAACAAGAACGGTTTTACTTTGAGAATTTTTTAATTTACCAAGAGTTTTAGTTTATTAGGATTTGTTTAAATTTTATTGGGTCTTGAGTTATAAAAAAAAATCGGTTTCACTTATCTGGAGAAATTTTTTAACCTGTCGAATTATTTTTCCTAGATTTTTTATTTGGGTAAAAAAGATATTCAAAATATTGCTATTTTGGTTAAATACCTTTCTCCTGATTTTGAAATTCTGTCTAAGTAGGGAAAAAAATAGATTTATATTTTTGCTTTTTTAATTGAAAAAAAATCAGAAAATTGTTTGATCCAAAAGTTCAAACTCAAGAATTGTTGAAGGGAGTCGAAGAAGTTACATATGCCTTTGAAGATTTTAAGCAAGCTTTTCGAGACTCTCAACATTATATTAATTGCTGAAGTCATGGAGATGAAGTTATGAAGAACAGCTTAAAGCATAACCTTGAGGACAAGGTTATTTTCTTAAGGGTGGTGGAATGTTACGGTTACTATTTTTACTAATTAGGATTAGTGTTAGAAATTAATTACAATATGTTGGTGTGCCTACTAATAGGTTTTTGAATTAGTAGTTGTTAGTAGTTTAAATTAGTGGGGAGTGGGATAACTCCTGCTTTGTAGGGAAGATTTATTTGTGCGTTGGTTTTGTAATCGTGTCTCTGTAAAACTTTATATAATGAGTCCCATTATTATGAAATAGATATCGAATGAAAATGAATTTATGATTAGAGTTTTTCTCTAGTTTGGAGTCTGATTACACTCGAAGTAATCATTGGGAGGACGGTTTTCCTCGAATTAAACCATTACCGGACGGTGGGTTCGTCTGTAAACCCTTTACCATTTCTTTTGTTTCTCACCAGTTGACCATTTTTCATCACCTTCTGTACTAGTTTGCATCATAACAAACTTTCCCAGGAGATCAGTTAGGCAGTAATTTTGTCAACGATTACCTTTTGATTTTCAGTCATAATTTCTTTTAGATCTTTTGTAGATTTTTCTAAACTCTCTATTGTTGCCTCCATTTTTTGAGCTTTTCCCTGACCTGGAGGAAATATAGAAGAATGATAGGTTTTTTGGGAAGCAATGGTTGCAAGATAGATAATGAGTTTTTGCGGAAGCGAACCTGCTCTGGTAATACCACTTGTTACAATCCTCTTAATATCGAATGAAAATGAATTTTTGATTAGAGTTCTTCTCTAGTTTGGAGTCTGACTACACTCGAAGTAATCATTGGGAGGCAGGTTTTCTCGAATTAAACCATTACCGAACAGTGGGTTCATCTGTAAACCCTTACCATTTCTTTTGTTCGATATTCAAGTTATGATATGAAGAAGATATTAAGAGGATTGTAGCAATTGGTATTACCAGAGCAAGGTTTTTGCTTCTGAAAAACACAAAATCTTCGCCGTTAACTATCCTGAAGATCATCAAAGAAGTGGTTTCTATCCTTTAATGTTTTTTTTTCTTTTTGTTTTCCTTTTACCGATTAGGATTTTGTTTAGAGTTGGTTTATGTTTTTGATTAATCATGAAACAAACAAAACAAAAAAAAAAACGATTTTACTTTGAGAATTTTTTAATTTTCCAAGAGTTTTAGTTTATTAGGATTTGTTTAAATTTTATTGGGTCTTGAGTTATAAAAAAAAAAAATCAGTTTCACTTATCTGGAGAATTTTTTTAACCTGTCCAAATATTTTTCCTAGATTTTTTATTTGGGTAAAAAAGATATTCAAAATATTGCTATTTTTGGTTAGATACCTTTCTCCTGATTTTTAAATTCTGATTAAGTAGAAAAATAAATTGATTTATATTTTTGCTTGTTTAATTGTTTTTAATCAGAAAAATAAATTAAATTTCTAATTGTTTTTTTATATTTAAAAAAATATCAGAAAATTGTTTGATCCAGGAGTTCAAACTCAAGAATTGTTGAAGGGAGTCGAAGAAGTTATATAGGCCTTTGAAGATTTTAAGCAAGCTTTTCGAGATTCTCAACATCATATTAATTGCTGAAGTCATGGAGATGAAGTTACGAAGAACAGTAAAGTATAACTAATTAGGATTAGTGTTAGTAATTAATTACAACGTGTTGGTGTGCCTACTAATAGGCTTTTGAATTAGTAGTTGTTAGTAGTTTAAATTAGTTGTTAGATGTTGGGACCTTGTCCCACATTGGTAGATGGGGCTTAATTGAGTAGTTTATAAGTTAATGGGATTTCTCATCTAGTCAACCGGTTTTCGAGTTGAGTTCTACCCAAGGGCTTATAACGAGTTGGGGTCGGTACCCTAACATTTGGTATCAGAACCAACCACCACGACCCATGCCCCCTCCACGGAAGAGGTGACCTATAGGCTATATTAAAGTGTAGGGGCACCTATGTATGGGCGTAGTTGCCACCAACATTGAATACTGGTAGGCGAGTGGAGTCGCCATAAGAGAAAGGGCTACCGTCCGGCCAGTTTCGATAGAGTGTGCCAACGAGGACGTAGCCAACCACCACGACCCATGCTCGCTCCACGGAAGAGGTGATCTATAGGCTAGATTAAAGTGTAGGGGCACCTATATATGCATGGGCGTAGTTGCCGCCAGCATTGAATACTGGTAGGCGATTGGAGCCGCCATAAGTAAAAGGGATACCGTCCGGCCAATGTCGATAGAGTGTGCCAATGAGGACGTCGGGTCTGGAAGTGTGGTGGGATGTTGGGACCTTAGTCCCACATTCGTAGATGAGGCTTAATTGAGTAGTTTATAAGTTAATGTGATCCCTCATCTAGCCAACCGGTTTTCGACTTCTGTTACACCATTAGTGAGAATCCCTTCCATTGACATGGTAAGATACTTGATTTTTTTTTTTAATTTTTAGTTTGAAGATTTATTAGACATCAATAAGAGCAAAAATTGCAGAAATAATAATACTTGAAATTGATGTTTAAAGAGTTGTAATATATAATGAGTTCAGCGATATGCATATAGATGATACATGATAGATATGATATATCTAATGAATGAACACTTACAAGTCGTGGTCAATAACTGTAGTAGATACAGTGGAAACTTCGTGGGAGTTTTCAGTCAATAATTCATTCACATCTAGTCTGTACAAAAGACCCACTATATTCTTGTCTTCGAAACTTTAATCAGTTGATACTCGACAGCGTATCCTTACCCAAGATATTTTGTTCGCCAAAGGTCTTTGTTACCGTACTAAGCTCACATTTGATGGCAATGAATTTTGAAGGGACAAGTAAATTAGATGATTCAAACCAAGACTTGACCCTTACTGACATCTCTCTTTATTTTCCAGAAATTATTGACGAACCGAGAAAAAAAATCGCCCCAACTTCTCTCACAAATATCGGCCCCTTGCTATTTTTCACGGAGCCCACTGAGACCCACAAGAATAAAAACCGAGTATGGAGATTTTACCGTGGTCCATTTTTTCGGTCCGTAAAGAATGATCCTTATTTTCCGCTATCCATCAGCGACTTTATGATTCTTCATCTCAACCACACAATGAGTAGGGATTCAGATAGTACTGGTCTAGTCTCCGTTGGGTGAAATAATATAGTACATGAATTATTGTTGAAAGGTGGAGTAACTATATAGTATATACCGGTATCTATACTTGCCAAAATTCACTGCATGACCAACCAACCAGGACTAGCTAAAAGAATCATGAGCTTCAATAGTAGTAAATGAGAAAATACGAACTTCCGAGTTATGAAACACGAGAAATTTTTTGATAGGGGTGTTTTTAGATGTAGCGTGGGGGACAAATTAGATTTCGACATGTGTCTTTCTTATTTATTATTTCAACAAAGTTTATTTTCAAAAACAAAAAAGATAAAATATATTTAATTAAGATAACCAATATACTCTCCAAACATATACTATTTTCTTTCTGTTTTTTTTTTTTAGTAGTAAATACGATTCATAAGAAGAGTTACGGACTACAAGTAGACAAATGGATGGTGTCTTTCTTATTTACCTAGCAACAAGATAAAATATATTTAATTAAGAGCTCCCACACCTTTTTGTATGACTATTCCTAATCTGTGAAATAAATAGTTACATTTCTTAGCCTTAACATCAAATCTAGATAAGTGATTATTAAGCCTTTTCAAGAAGTCCATTGTTTCGTTGCAAATTTCACCAAAGGTAGTAAACGCTAAAGTCTTGAAGTTGTAACCTAGTGCTACGCATTTTTCCAAATATTTCTTATGCTTGCGTTTCTTTGCCTTATCCAGAGCCACCCGGGCGAAAAGTGTGCACCCCCACCGGTGAATGGTGATACAGGTTACATCTAAACACTTGTCCTGCGTTTTCCCGATTAAGGACAAAAACATCAATGGACGAAGAGCACTTCCATCATCTCGCCAATAGACCTAGTTCAACTTCTTTTCTAGCCGGTACCCCCGCACGCAAACACATGTCTACAAACGCGTCCCGAACTAAGTCGTGTCGAAATTTGATGCCTACCTCGTGTGCGCGATGTAAGGCGTGATCCCCATAATGTCCATATCTCTTTTTTGCAAAAAGTGCATAGGCTACCTTCCACAAACAAAGGTATACCCATCCTGTCATCAGTAGAACGACACCAAATTGTTGAGCACCAACTCGCTGATTTAGCCCCTCAATCGGTATAGCCTTAAGGTAATCTTGTGCATGATTCGCCTTGTTGCATTGCCAAAGAGCACCATCACGAGTGGACATGGAAAATTTATCCAAGCATCTCCTTCATGACTACATCGAAGTAATTCTTGCCAAGGTCTTCATGGGATGGGGGCGATTAATTCGATGTTGACGTCGGGACCACAAGCGGTGGAGAAAAGATCCATAGCTTGCTACATGTTGTGATTAGGACCAAGTAATTGAGCGTTACGAAGCATATTGAATTGAAGTGGTTGGGTCCGTAAACAAGACGCCAAGTAATGTGAGTTCATCGCATCCGCCATAAAATAGATACCTAAACCACCAAAAGCGATGGGCAAAGAGGACATACGGTATTGCCACAACCCCATACCGACCAGTCATTAGTAACAATATGCGCGAGTGTAAAGACAGGTGATCATCAAAAATAACTTGCTTCTAAGATATAATCGGCCTAGTAGTCCTCATGGAGAAATAAAGGCGAGAAACTCCATCACAACTACGCAACAACAACAATTCACTTTGGGGATCATCTAACTTTCTTCGGCATCCATTAAATTGTTGGTTTTAATCACTCTACCCTTGATCACGCCATTTGCAGAACTCATGGTCTAAACTTACAGGTCCCCCTAAAGTTTTACCCCCTTGGTTGGTCGCTGATTTTGTCTGGAAAGACGTCCTTGTCAAGACAACGTATATCCATCGTAGGCGGAAGATCTCTGTCTTAGCGATGTTAAGTTGAAGACCAAGCTTGGTGCCCTCGGTTTTGATGATGTTAGAGCTTTCGAGACCATTAACGTATCCCCTATTAACGTACCATCATCCAAATACCATGCCTGCAAATCCAGTTCACATAGCTCGGAGATCCTCTTAACTAAAGGGTGAAGAACGAGTGAAAAAAGCAAGGGGCCAAGAGGGTCACCTTGTTGTACCCCTTGAGCGAGAAGATAATATTGAATCATTGTAGTACAATTTTGGCTATTTGTGAGTAACAAAACTCCACCCACTTAGAGATAGTAGGACGGTGGGTTCTAACTTCTTGGAGCATAGCGAGACACTGCCGACCATGTTGAAAGCATTACTGAAGTCAACCAGTAACATGGTCATAGAAGAAGACATACCTTTCCGGAGTAAAATCCTGTTGACAGAGTGTAAGATGGCTTCCCCACCACCTGGTACTCCCACACCGAACTGGAAGTCTTCGAGGTTAATTGAAAAAACACACGCTAACATCTGATTTGTCCCCGTGCCCCCATCTAAAAACGCCTTCATCAAAAAAATTCTCCTGCAACACCAACCCTTTCTTCATTTCTGCTCTGCACTAAATGATACGAAAGACTTGAATACTAGACCCATAACTTCATACCAGTCCTTGGCTCTCCCACTAAATGCGATTAGCCCAGTCAAACGACTCAAACGCAAAAAGCTTCATGGACTGGAGAATCATGCCGAAATCCGATTCCTGCTCTGCGATTCCTGGAGAATCATGGACTTGAATACTATATGTTTGTGATCCGATTCCTTCTCTGCGACTCGTTCAAAAATTAAATAATATAATTCAGAAAAATCCGAAAAACCCCTTTTTAATCGTTTTGATCCTAATATGTGTTCTTCAGATCCCTGTGTTTCTTCTTTTTAGATCACATCTAGTAGTTTTTGGTATCCCGCTCTGATCTCATCTAGTAGTATTTGGCTTTTATAATCTTATTAATTCTCTGAAATCTTTTGCTCTTTGATATCCTGTATATTTAAGAAATAATTTCTTTTCTATCTTTCTTAGAACCTTACATCTGATAATCATCATAAACAGCAAAAAGGAAAATCATCTAAGACAACTTTTTTTTTTTCAAAGCAATTTTTCTTAGTTCTAATCTCCCCTTTTCTGGCGCTTCCCATGGGTATTCTCTCCTTCAGCAGCTTTGCTTTGAGTACGAGACGAGACAGATTGAGCACGACTACCAGAGACCCTTTCAGCAGTACTATCTCGCTCCTTACTACCTCAAACCCCTTTAGAAGACGAAGGAAAAGGAGAAGAGGTAGCAGCTTCTGGAAACCCATTTTGTTGGGGAAAATCAACTCCAGCATTAGAAGCATTGACATTTCCAGGCAAATCGGTGGTCTCAACAGTGCACCAAATGCTTGAACAACATTGGTATTGCGAGGAACAAGATCAAAGAAAGCATCACCACCAATCCAAAACTCGGAGCGAACACCAAGACCACTGCCTATAGCAGAAACTTGATAACCACCGGAAAAAGGTCCAACGACTTTGATCCACTCTCCACCATTAGCCGTCCGAGATCTAATCCGACCAGTATAGTAAACTCCTTCCTCAAACTCCGGTGGCACATTACTTTCACTGTCACTTATGTCAATAGGAGGCTCAGGAGAGGGGGGAGGAAGAATCTGAACACTACTATCCTCATCACTGAAAGCTTCAATTTTCTGATTATTCAGAGACATTTTTCTATTTCTACCTATGAAAAGGAAATGAGAATAATCAATGAAGTCTATCATCTAATCCCATCCTCTTATAGGATCATCCTCACCGAATTCCTCATTGGTTTTATCTCCAAATTTAATGTTTGGGAGAACAATCGTTTCAATAAGATAATGCATAATGAATGGGATAAATCGAATACAGAGTATTCAAATCAACAACTTAACCACACGCAAGTGTTGGTTCAGTTTCCATTAATTGCTCTTCATAATTGCATCGAGTTAGATCGGCTGACTAGGTGGGGAGAGTATAACTCAACTCATACCGAATCACCATATAAACCCAACTCGGAATCGGCAACAGCCAAGTCAAAATCCATTAGCTCAACGGTAATGCACCAACGGCTTTGCTATCCAGACAGAATACTCTGGTTGATGACCGTTTTCTTGGATTATGCGATGAGCAATTATAATCTGAGAAAAGTCCAACAACACAGGCTAGTTCTGACTAAAATTTTTAGTTGCTCTCTCCCTGATGTCATGAACAACTTGAAGCACTTTACACACTATGGTCAAAAAGCAACAACACAACAAAGTATGAAAAGGCTATCTCTCAGAAAATGGACCTGGTCCAGTTTGAATATGATTTAAAACAAAGAAATAAGAGGTTACTGGGTACCAAACAAAATACAGAATATGGTCTTAAAAACAACAACAGACTCTCTTTGTCTGCCACCATACTCTCTCAATGCATTTCTTTAACCAAGCCTTGGGATTGGGATTATAATTTGGTCTCAAAAGGAAATTTCTCTTACAACCAAAATTATATCTATGCAAGGAAAAATTATGTTAGGGGTGCCATTACAAAACAAATCAGATTGAAATCTAAATGGAAAGTAATCCATCTCTGGATTATACCAAGCTACTACAAAGTTGGGATTTGCCTGGGTATAATTAACCAAGAAAAAACTGTGTCTTTTGGGTACATCATATACAAGACAAAAGACCAATGGTGTATCAGAAACACACATGGTACTGGAAAAAGTAACATATGGAAGACAAAAATGATAGTGATAGCTCACTATATGATACTTTGGCTTGGTCAAAGTAAGAGCCTTCAGATAAGAATACAAACTCAATATAAGATACAATGAATTGAAAACAAGCTACAGATACAAACAATCTGTAGATAAAGATAAAATTTTAGTACATGACATCAGTTTGTACATACCCATGAACCCACCTTTCATAAGAGAAATGAAAGGTACACAACAGTGCCATAACTGGGAATCCCTAAGAAGAGAAGTTATTCATACTTTGAACAAGCAACACCAAAGGAAAAGATTGGGAAAGCAACTAATCACTCAGATCCAAAACCTTGTAAACAATAAACACCACACACCCAAACCTCAAAACACCGTCACTTTCAATCAGAAACAACACCATCTACAAACCACAAATCTATATCCCAGAAACAAGCACAATAAGCAGAACTACAATAATAACTTTTATATCATACTAATGAGTGATCAAGAAACATCAATTAACATATCTGAGCTAGCTGAAAAAATGAAGAAGGTTGCAACCATTATAGATCTTGATGAACCATGTGTTGAGATTGATCCTTCTTTCCTGAAAAAACCAGAAAAAAAAATATTGCAAATTTACATTCCTAGGAAGGTATGCCAGTCCAAAGTAGTGCATCATCATGGAGTTAACAACCTGCATCAAAAGAACTTGGGATATCTCCAATGGCTTCAACATATCAAAATACAACAAATGGTATAACTGTTTTATTATCAAAGTCAATACAGAAGATGATTATCAATACCTAAAAAAAAAGGGGCCATGGATATCTCTTGGAAGTTTCATGATCATCAAAACCATTCCAAAGAATGGACCAACTGAATTAAAGCTAGAATGGTTTAACCATATTCAAATGCCAGTCCATCTGAAGAAAGTCCCTACAAGCCACACATCATGGGAAGCATTATATGAAATATGCAAACCAGCTGGAGTACTACAAGAATCTAAGAAACCTTATGGAAGAGATGATGAAGAAAAGAATGTGGATGTCATTGTTCTAATAAATGTAAAAGAAAAAATGCCCACATGTATGTGGGCAAAAGTTGGAAATGTGAAAACAAGAATTGAATACTCCTATGCCATCACACCAAAACTTTGCCAGATCTGTAGAGTGCCTGATCACCCCAGCATTACCTGTGAAGAGAAAGCTGCTAAAGAAAAAAATGTCTAGGAAAGCAAAGGCAAAGGAAAGGTGGAAAATTGTGTAAGGATACAAATCAAATATTGCTGGAAGAGGAAGAAACATCTGCATCCTCTGGCTCACACCATGTGTCCATCCAAGTAACTAGAAATGAGATACCAAGAGCTCTAAGGATTGTTGGTTTCACAGGTACTCAGCAAACCAACAAAGCTGAAGAAGGTGAAACTATCAGCAAAGAAAGTACTAACACCAGAGAGGAGATAACCCTTGAAGAATTCATGAAAAACATCCAACCACCTGATATTTCAGACCCATTTTTAAATATACCAAACAAAAGACAATATGAAGACAATGAAAGAGAATTACCGTTCAACATGGGATCTGCAAATATTTCTGAAGGAAGTAAAAACAAAGCTGAAAGAAGAGTTATCAAAGCTCAATCTCTCAAAAGAGCAGCCAGAAACCAAAAAATCATACCAAAGATCTCTCCACCCTCCATCCCTCTTAGATTTGAAAATGTTATTCCCAATAACAAAGAGCAACACAACATAACCAACCATTTCCTAGTAAGCATGCAAATTAACCTCTTGAAAGACTTTGAAGCACAAGATCCCAGAGAAATCAACCCAAACAGCTCAAAGAAGAAAAGAGGAAGTAAAAACAGTACAACCCATGCTGCTGAAAGTGGAGCAAAAGTTGGAGGGGAAAAGGAACCAAAGCTTGAAAGCCAAACCCCTGGTATAACATAAATGATAAACAGGTACATATAAACCCTATTATATTGCAATGGCCAAACCTCAATAATCTGATAGTGCACAGTAGATGTATAACTCAATCCAAACTTGCTCTAACAATGCACTACCAGGAAACAATTGATTATCCAATAATCTCTTATTTCTGCGAATTTGTTATTATTTTGAATTGGAACTGTCAAGGTCTAGGACAAAAGAAAACCCAACAATATTTAAGAGATCTCCTGGATTATGAAAATCCAGACATCTTATGCCTCCTAGAAACTAAGCAGCAGAATCAGAAAATGCATGAAATTTTAAAGAAGCTAAATGTCCAAAACTACTGGTTGGTCCCTCCTAGAGGTCAAGCAGGTGGTATGGCAATGATTTGGAAGAATAACATGCATGTAAGCATCCAAAATCATAAACACAATATAATAGATGCCATGATCACTGACAACATCACCAGAAAAAATTATTTGCTCACTGCTTTCTATGGTAGTCCATATTCTAATAAACCTGATTCATGGAAACACATCTGAAAAATATCTAACAACATAAGTATACCTTGGATTTGGAGACATGAATGTTGTCCTAACTAATGAGGAAAAAAAAAGGCACTAGACCTTTTGACAGGCAGGAGGCTGACATGTTCAATGGTGTTATCTCAAATATGAGATTATAAGACATTGGCTTCACTGGTTACCCATTCACTTGGTGTAACCAAAGAATGGACAATAGCAGAGTGGAAGAAAGGCTGGATAGAGCCCTATGTAATGATGAATGGATTGAACTATTCCCACAATCCAATCTTTTTCATCTAGTTGCAAGGGGCTCAGATCACTGCCCTATAATTCTGAAAACTAATCCAAATTGGAAAGATGGAGCTTATCCTTTTAAATACTTCGGAGGTTGGATGAAACATCCAGACTGCAAAAAACTAATCATGGAAGCTTGGAATGCAAACCAAAATGGCTCTGCTAGTTACTCTTTTGCAAAAAATCTATACAATACTAAAAATGTCCTAAAAAAATGGAACAAAAATGTTTTTGGAAACATTAAAAACAAAATTGCTACCGTAAAAAAGAAGATTAATTTTTCTCTCAAGACAATAATAGATGTCCTATCACTATCAATAGGCTGGAGGAAACTCTAGCCCAATGGAAAGATATTGAAGAGGACTTTTGGAAAACAAAAAGTAGAAACAACACTATAAACTTGGGGGATAGAAACACCACTTTCTTCCATAACTCTGCCAGAACAAGATACAGAAGGAATAGAGTGGACACCATCAAAGGCAAAGATGGTATTTGGCTAAATGATAGACCTACCATACCCAGTTTTCTAACTGAACACTTCAGTGAGATTGCAACATCCTCAAATCCCACTCTAAATATGCAAATGATAAATCTAATTCCTAAAGTTATTAGTGAAGAGGATAACAACAAACTTACTGAAACTCCTTTGCCCCAAGAAATCAAAGAAGCTCTCTTTGAAATGGAAGGAAACAAGGCTCCATTTCCCACCTAATTTCTTTCAAGATAACTAGGAAACTATTGGAAATGACCTAATCAAAATGGTTCAACAATTCTTTACGAATGGTTTTATGCTTTAAGAAATGAACTCTACTTTCATCTCTCTTATACCTAAAGTTTAATACCCTACTTCCCCTATGAAGTTCAGACCCATTGCTTTATGCAACACAACCTATAAGGTCATCTCCAAAATCCTAGCTAAAAGAATGAAACCACTGCTCCATAAGATTATACATCCATACCAATTTGCTTTTATCCCAGGTAGAAAGATACATGACAACACTATGGTTGCTCATGAAATTATCTATAACATGATAGTAAGAAGGGACAACCAAGGATAGATGGGATTAAAAATAGATATGTCAAAGGCTTTTGACATAGCAAAATGGAATTTCCTCATTGTTGTTCTCACTAAAATGGGCTTCTCCAAACATTGGTGTACTCCAATAATGCAATGCATTTCTACTACTAGTCTTGTTATTATGCTAAATGGGGTGCCTTGTGATTTCTTCAAACCCATTAGAGGATTGAGACAAGGATACCCTCTCTCCCCTTATCTATTCATCTTTTGCATGGAGGTGCTATCTAGAACTCTTGCTGATGCTGAAACCAAAGGTTACATTCATGGAATAAAAATAGTAAAAAAAGCCTCTGCAGTGATCCATCTCCTTTTTGCAGATGACTGCATTATATTATGCAAAGCCAATAGATAAGAGGCACAAAACATCCTACAAATATTTGAGAACTTTAGCTTCTGTTCTGGCCAAATGATAAACTTGGCAAAGTCTGGAATTTTCTTTAGCAAGAATACTGCCAAAGAAATGATCCAAGATATTACTTGCTTTATGAACATTGATCCAATACCCCTTACTGATAAATACCTGGGAGCTCCCCTTTTCACTAATAAATCTAAGATCAAATCCTTTTATCCAATAATTGTGAACCAAAAAGGAAGGTTCACTAGATGGAAAGGTAAAACAATCAACCCAGCAGGGAAAATGGTCATGATAAAACATGTTACCTCTACTTTGGAAAACTACCAAATGAGCACCTTTAAAATACCAAAAGCAACTTTAGAAGAAATGAATAAAATTCAAAGAGATTTCTTCCGGGGAAAAGAAGAAGGAAAAAGTAAAGGCATCTATCCAAAAGCTTGGATAGCTCTTTGTAAAGATAAAGAAGAAGGAGGCTTGGGTTTTATAAATCTAGAGAAATTCAATAATGCAATGATATACAATATGGGATGGAGGATGATGCAAAATCCTGACACTTTAGGGCACAAATAATGAGTGCAGAATATTTTCAGGATGGAGATATCATGCACAGTCCAACTAAACCAAAACCCACTGATTCCTGGGTGCGGAAAGGCATACTTTCTGGTGTTGAAAATATCCAAAAATATAGCACATGGAAAGTAGGAAAAAGAGACAAGATAAATAGTTGGTCTGATATTTGGTTTCTTAACCAAAATAAAACTCTAACAAAACCCCCCGGGTGGAATGAAAGCATAAAGAGAGTTAATGATCTAATGATATATAACACCCATTGGAATGAAAATATAATCATGAAACTTTTTAATGAGAACATAGCACAAAATATATGCAGCACTGAAATACATGTAAACCGGGAAGATGAAATCAGTTGGCCATTCACAGAAAATGGAAAAATCACTGTAAAAACACTATATAAGGAATTAACAAATTATAGATTTAATTCCCTGAAAAGGAAAGGAGATTGGTCAACAATATGGAAACTGAATGTGATCCCATCCATTAAACTTTTCCTATGGAAAGCGGCTCATAATATCTTTCCAACAGGATCCACAGTTGGGAAACATCTAAACTACATTGTAGACACTTGCAAAATCTGCAACTGCCAAAGGGAGAATCTAACCCATCTTTTTATGCACTGCCCCCTAATTATTGATATGTGGTTTGAACTGAAAATACATCCTTACCATGTCTATGGAAACCACACTGATTTCCATATATGGCTATCCGAACTTATAGAAGCTAAAAGAATACAGGCTGACACTGGTGAAAAGACTGAGCTTTACATAACTATCCTATGACACATATGGAAAGAAAGATGTAACATCAACTTTGAGAATTAAAGATCCACATCCAAAACTATAGCAAAGTCCATCAAACTTTTCATAAACACTAGAAAAGCAGCCACATCCACTGATAAGAAAAACTTCATGCACACTGGATACAACAAGGAAATGGCTGAATCAAAAATAATTGAATTCAGAATGCAAAGGCTACCACCAATAACCTTTACACTAAAAATGAATGATGCAACTTATTATGATAACTCTACAAACTGTTATGGAATTGGTTTAATTCTTTTTGACTCTACAGGGGATTGTACGAGTACAAGAGGAATCAGGCACTTGCAGGGAAGCAATCTAGAGATATGCCAAGCAGCAGCTCAGATGATGTTTACTTGGGCAGAAGAGTTGGTGAGCAGAATTGATATTGAAGCACACTCTTGCAACCTGATAAAGCTGACAAGGAGTCTTCATGCTAAGCAACTGCACAAGAGATTCAAACCAAAGACTAGAAGAACAACTCCTTTTGAAGTTGCTACTTGGAGTACCATTAGCTGTAGCCAAAACTATAGGGATTTTTTGTTAGCTAAATTAAATTCCAGATGTAATAATAGACAATGGGAAGGCCTGGAAGCCTAGGAACTAATACAACATATAGACGATGACTGGAATGTAGTGAGCAGAAGAGATCTAGACTCTATCCAACACTATGGAAATCATGGGGTGGCCTCTGAAATTCCTAGTGACCATAACCTTGTAACCTAATTGGGTTGTTTCTTTTGGTATTATTTTCTTATAAAAAAAAGGAGTATTATTTTGTGCTTAAGAGAAATTTTATAAATAGAATGGATCGGGAAAGATTATTAGTTATTCAATTGTGTTTCTTTTCCGTTTGCTCATTATTCTACTTAAATAAGATTTGTCGGAAAGGCTAATCATATTCGAGTACAATGTCAGAAATTTCATTTGCAGAGGCGGAGAACTACACTTTTTCCGTTGAAATTGAAGAACTATCTAATCTCATCCAGACAAGGATTCAAAACAGTGCTCTTCATTCGGTTACTCTCGAAAGATGTTCTATTCATAGGGTTCATGAAAAGTTTCACAAAATGACGGAGCCTAGTCAATATAAGCACAGACCACGAATAAATTGCTATCATCTCCATAATTCCTTGATTTCTAGTAGAATAAGAGCTTCATAGCACGCACGAATATCAGATTCCATCTTTTCAACAAGATAGACACACCCTTTCAAAATGAAATGTCAAACAAACTTTCCAAAAGATAATATTTTGTTGTTCAAAAATAAAGATTAAGAAAAAAAAAGTTATTCTAAAAATTATTAAAATTAAAAAAACATGTAAAACAACATCGCCATTAAAATCCTGGCGAGATTGGCATATACCCAAATTAATTGGGGTATACCTAATTTCAAGGGGAGATGGTGTGTCATTATTAAAAAGGGTGATTTTACTTTAATATCCTTGAACTAATTAAATCTTAAAAATAAACTCATTTCTTAATTTCATTAACCCTAAAATTAAAAAACTAAACAACTCTTAATCTTTTATTCTTCTTCTTCATCTTCATCTACCATCAACCAAAGCCATATAAAAATCTCCAACTTTGATTTTCCTAAAAAAATGTTGACTTTACCAGCAAAAAGAAGACTATAAATGACATTTAAACTCAAACCCATCATTGTGTTGTGTGAATTGATTGTTATATTAGGTTAGATATCGAAAATTATGATTTCTGTGTTTTTGGTCGGCAAGGTCGTAACATGCATATCTTGCGACTTTTCATAACAGCCATGCAGACGACTGTAAACTTTTTCAATAGCCGGCAGGGTATTTTTTGAAGACCTTGTCGACTAATACAGCCGGCAGGGTATTTTCAACAGCCGGCGTGGTATTTTTCAACAACCGACGGTTTTTTTTTTTTTGTAGACCTTGCCGACTAATATTTTTCAATAGCCATCTCTTGTGTGTCAAAAAAAAATAAAGTCGGCATGTTCTTCATTTAAATACCTTTCCTACCAAATAAAGCCGGTAGGGTATTTTCAACAGCCGGTGTGGTATTTTCAACAACCGGCGGTTTTTTTTTTATAGACCTTGCCGACTAATATTTTTCAATAGCCGTCTCCTTTGTGTCCAAAAACTAAATAAAGTCAGCATGTTCTTCTTTTAAATACCTTGTCGGCCAAATATAGTCGGCATGGTCTTCATTCGTCGACCTTGCCGACTTTTCATACTTTCAGAACTGAAAGTGTTGATTTCTGATCTAATTTTGAGTATGATTTCATACAACAGCTTTGCGATCCCCTTTTTAGAAGTGTTTCGGTTGTGTGCTTCATTTTTGTTGCAAGAGATATTCTCAACAAAAAAAAACATCAAAAATCATCCCACAAAAGTTCAATAAAAAAAAAATTCATAAGTTTTAATCTATTCAATCAAATTAAACTTAATTAATTAATCAAAATTTTAGTGTTAATTAAACGAGGAAAATTTAGCCATTTTGAAAATCTATGGTTAAGGGGTGACCTTTTTTACTTCAAAATGACCATATTTTGTCTCATTAGGTATACCCCAATTAATCTGGGTATACCCCAATCTCACCAGGATTTAAATCTATGGGTTGCTTTATTTTTTTATATGTATATGAAAAAAAAACTTTTATGAGCTAAACTTTTCTTTGTTTTTGTTTCATAGAGAAAAGGTTAGACCCTAGTTTTCTTATTTTTATCGAAATTTCACTTAGATTGTAGTTGATGTAGGAAGATGTCTCTTGATATTTTCATTTTCAACTAGTACGGGTAAAAATTCCAAGTATTGTAAGAGAGAAGAACATTAATCTTTGCTTATTCCATATTTCAAGGGTAAAAGAAACTTAATGTGAAGGTTAGTACTTTCTATTTTACGGTATTTGTTACAACTTTACATTCTTATTACACTTATAAGTTTCGATATACATTAGTTGGTATCAAGAGCTTAAATTTGATTTTTTCTTTTTTGTGAAGATATTAATTTTTGGTAGAGAATATTTATTTTTTATCAAGTAGCTTAGGTTGTTGATTTTCTTTATAGTATTTTCAAATTAAGTATTTCACTGTCATTGAGATTACTTTATAGTCCAGAAAGAAGAGATAATTCAGATGAAACTTCTACGAAGGAAGAATAAGATATCTTTAGTGTGAGATGTTTTTTGAAATGCAATAGATAATAGATGCCAATTGTTAGAGCATTGCTTGGTCGAACTCACAATCTTTGCTATATCAAGCCTGTTGTCAAATTTAGTTGATCAAAATTATACCTTGATTTCTAGTCTACAATTAGTTAAGTCTCGGACTAAGATAGAAGTGTAGTTGAGAAATGGACATCACGACAGTCATCATTGTGTTCTACCATTTGAAGGCGATATGATCAAACGTAGCTTTTGGAGAACTTCTTCAACAAAAGGTAAGTGAAGATTGAACCATCTACATATTTCTCAAATTATATTCGCTTTCTATCTATGAGACGTTATCACATAACTAATTAGACTATCATGCATATTCAAGAATTTCGAGTCAAGTTTATCTTGGTAATTAGTTCTCGAAATATAATGAGTAAGCTTAGTGAACATTTGTTCATACTTGATGAATTTTGGTTAAGGATAATTTATTGTTCAGAATCAAAATCGTGATTCAAGAATTATCATTCGAAAATAGCCTGGAAAAGTGATATGTGTCATTGATGTTATTTGAGAATGTTTCGAATCGATTTATAGAGAAATATAGAACTACTATAATTCAAATACATGACAATATCCAGTCTTATAAACTGAGAAGACTGTTATAAATTCGAAATTGTATTACATGTACTTGGTTACGTAATGGAGTAGCTATATGTCGATAGTAGATATTTGGTATGCATATTCTTATGCATACCTTGATAAATCATTTAACTTGTGAACCCGGATCGGTACGCATACCCATATGCAAACCGAAAAGGAACTGTTGGTCACGGAACCTGTTTGGTATCCATACTGGTAAACGTACCAGAAAGTTATGTGTTCAGGAAATCGGGTTGTGTATTAAGGTATCCATACTGGTACACGTACCTAAATAGTTTTGTGGACTCCGGAACCAGTTATAGTCTTAAAGTATGCAAACCGGTACACGTACCCAAATAGTTATGTGAAGTATGCAAACTGGTACACGTACTATGACTTAACTGATTCATGAACGGCTTCGGTATTTGTACTTTATACATCTGTTAACCATGTCGATTATATTCAAATGCGATAAAATTATTTATACGAGATGATTAGCATTTGATCAATTCTCTAAAAATCACTATATATGTATATATATATTGATCACATGATGTGACTCAATGTTAAAGTCTTAAGTGTTCATGAAAATGAATTAAGCTTATAAGTTCAAATCGGCTAGTTTCAGCTAACCACCTTGAACATAGTCTTTATACACGGTTCGGTTACGGTTTCACCTAACCAGAGTGTATATATTGCATATGTGAATTAGATTTCAAAGGTTCATTTAATAGTGGTGTCAGAGCATTGCTCGGTTGAACCCACCAAGTGTTGGTATGTTAAGTTTGGTTGTCATATTTTAGTGAGCCAAAACTCATTTAAGAGTCGCTTGATTTAAATGTACTAGAGTCAACTTCGTATAGGTTAACTTGAAAGTATTATGGTGAGAAATTACAAGTATTGCGAAGACTTGAAAAACTGAAGAAGAACGGAGCTACAACCACAACATCATCCTTTCACTTGAGGTTAGTGATATTTGACTTGAACTGTTTCATTTCCTAACGTATCTTTCAAGTCGTGCATACTGAAAACATAAAAATGCGAAGCATGAACACTCTAGATAGACATAGTATTAATTAAGGAATACAATATGAAGTTTCTTGCTTAACCATTAAACTTTGTATATAAGACATCGACATAATCGTATGAATGCTATTGTGATTATATATGGGTATGAGGTGAGGATTTCATCCTAGGGAACAATGTTTACATGTTTTCTAAAGAAGTAAGTTCATGATATGTGTTGTGAACCGAAAAAGAAAATCGACAGGCGTTATTAGGGTTGTTCTTCATTGCATATCTTATGAAGGACCAATATGTGTGATTAGTATAACCGCTCATGACTTGTTTGTGTTCTTGGTAAAATTATTCACGTGAGGCCTGACTTATGTACTGGTATGACTTTTATTAGTAAAACCGATCTTAAGTAATCACCTGGGGTATGATCGGGTTGTGAGTGTCTGAACTTATTACTGGGATAAGGGGAATCGATCCTAGTAAGAGGTACAGTTCATCACAAGGGGAACCGATCCTTGTATGAGGTGCAGCAAGGTTTATGGAAGAAATGGGAACCTATCCTATGAACATGTGCAACATGTTTTTGGGAAGTGGGAACCGATCCTATGGACATGTGCAGTGCATACAAGTTAGATACCAAATATATGTGGGGAACCGATCCTAGTACCTAGTCAGTTGTATCTTTGGTAGGCTAGTGTAACTATGCACAGTACTCACATGGAGATAAAACCGAAACTTGTTTTGGTAGAACGGTAAACCCATGAGTTGTGATTGAGTGTTACTTGATCAATCACATAGTTTTTGAAAGTCAGATGAACCAATTCTAAACTTGTTTGGAAGCGTGGTAAATCTGTTTCAAGTGAGCAAGTATAAAAAAGGACTTGCAAGAGTAAGATGTCGACACACTTTGAACACGGTGCATTAATGCTTATTCTATATTGTTCAAAGATATTTCTTAACGGCTAAGAAGGAAGTAAATCCCAAGATCGAATTAAATAAGTTAAGAATCTTTTTAATTAAGAGTTTTTAATTATATATGAAAAATAAGAATTAGTAATGTGCATTTGCTAATTAAAGATTTTCCAAGGAGATTTCGATCATTATTTTTGGACAGTGCATTCACAGGAATTATGAAAACCGAATTTGGTGGAGTAATGAAAAATATCTTGAAAATATTTTCGGTTTTGGAAATTCCTTGGTGTCCAAACTTCCTTGTCTATAAATACTTTGAGTTTGCATTTCTAGAAAATTAATCCTGCGTGACATAGACTTCCTCTTTTGTCTTTGTTACTAGTGAAGCCGCATATCGGAGAGGAGAGTAATCTAATTAGGTGAAATCTCTTACGGCCGCTCAATTTAAAGTCTTCTTCGGGATTGAGAAGCTCTAGCGCGACCCGTTGGTGGGAAACTAGATATTGCGGTTTATGTTTAGCTTTTGTATTGATTTGATTGACTAACGGTGATTGAACTTTGATTGCACCTAGTTTGTTTATGTTTGAGAATCTTCTCTTCTGATATAAGATTCACTCAAACTAGTTCAAGGTTTAGACAGGGATATTTAGACTGTTGTTAGATCTAAAGACGGTCTTGTGATAATCCATGGTTAACAAACTCCGTTCTGTGTGTGATTGATCACAAGAGATTCAAGTAATTGTGTGCAGGTTTTTATTGAAGATCTAAGAAGATTTGAAAACAAAGAAGATATTGAAGATTTCTGACTTGGTTTTTATAATCTTTGGTGTGCACAATACTTGTTTGGGAAAAAGAGGATCCGGCTGTAATTGATTTATCCTTTTGGGTATTTTAATAGAATAGTTGAGGAAGATCGGCATCAATACGATTCCTTGTGATTAAAGGTATTGATTGTCTTAATCTTAATGATTGCCTCTAGGTGATTGAACATAAGATAGATCTTGGAACATGGCAAAGGAGTTTATGTTAAGATAAACAAGGGAACCTTTGCGCAACTTTTATCACTTGGTTGAAGAGAGTTGATACCAAAAAGATTTGTTGTTCCTTTACTGTTTGGAATACGAACCAAAGGAATTGGTCCAAGTACGTGACTTGTTTACAGGTTGGAGGCGTGGGAATACATACGGAACTAGGTGAACTATAAGTTTAGTTGCTTGGTCTCAACTATACAAAATTGGTTTATTTTGTATAGCATCTTAATCCTGAGATTATTCAATTATGGACTAGGTCCCGGGATTTTTCAGCATTTGCGGTTTCCTCGTTAAGAAAATCTTGTTGTGTCATTTACTTTATATTTCCGCATTATAATTATTTTATTATAATTAAAGTAAATTACACAAACTTTAATTCCTATTTACTTGATACGTGAATCCTATAGAGTTTGGTTAGGTCCGAACCTTTGTATCAAGTAAACACACTTTGTTGTCGTATTGTCTCGATCTCGTATCCATAGACGATCACACAAATTGTGAACCGATTTGTTGTATTTTCTCGTCTCAGTCCATAGACAATCACTTTCGGGGAAATGACTTATAGGAAGGAAAAGTAATAGCTTTAGGTATATTTGGGGTACCCTCTCCTTTTCAAGTGGATATTGATTGCTTGGTAAACTACATTAACTTCTTAAGATTCCTAATGGTGAATTATAGTGATAAAGTTAACATAATCTAATTTCCTCGTCTTCCATCACAGAAGACATAAAACACATTAGCTTATTAATATTTCCAGCATTCCGTTTTATGTACATGGGTGTACCACTTGGAGCTAAGGCTAGTTAAGGAAAAATCAATCTGGATCCTATCCTAGAGAAGTTTTATGGTAAATGATCTTTCTAGAGACAAGGTACTTTGTCGAAAGGTGCTAAGTTAAATGTATTCTCTCTTCCTTACCTTTGTATTATTATTCTCTGTTTAAATTTCCAATTTTCATTATTAAAAAACAGGAAAAGAAAATGAGGGATTTTATTTGGGAACACAAATCTGGTTCTAAGTGTGCTCATTTTATTACAACTGGAAGACAGTGTGTGCGTCGAAAGAAAAAGGTGGTTTAGGGGTGCTAAATCTTAGACTGATGAACTTGTTTATGTTGTCAATATAGAGCTAGATATTTGGGGTTGGAAAGAATCACTTATGGTTCAGAATCATCACTGAAAAATATGGTAAAACGACTTCAAACTGGTTTCCTGGAAAAACTTGTGGTGGTGGTAATGTTTCCTGTTGGAAAATCATAGCTAATTTAAGACAGCTGATCAACCAAAATTCTAATCTTATTATTCTCTCTGGTACTCTAATATCTTAATGGCACTCACGATAAGTGGATAGTTATCTATTGGCTCGTAGTTTTTTAATCTCGTAAAGGACAAGTTTGCTTCTTTGGCTACCCATGACAGTATTGTTACACGATTAGGAATCCTAGCCATAAATGCAGAAACGGTTAGGTAAACCAACCATGTTATGTTTACGGTTGGGAAATACCTAGTCGTTTCTTTCAATGACACTCAATAAATTTTCCAAAAAAATGGCACAGAATTTCGGTTAGAAACTCCTGGTCGTAATCGACGAAACGGATAGGTAACCCAACCGTGTTACTGTTACGGTTGGGAATTACTTAACCATTTCTTTCACTGATAACCAATAAGTTTTCCAAAAACAATGACACAAAAACATCGGATAGAAACTCCTGGCCATAATAGCCGAAACAGATAGGTAACTCAACCGTGTTTCGTTTACAGTTGGGAAGTACCTAGCCGTTTCTTTCACTGATAACCCAAAAATATTTTGGATCCATGTTTCGGTTAGATATCCAGGCCGAGTGTCTATATCACGATTATAACTCCACAACGTAAACCTGACATAAAGTGAAAACCCAGTTTTACGGCCTGGATTCCTAGCCGTAAATCTGACATACCCCAAAACGTACAAGTTTATACTTACTTACGACTTGGTCGACATACTCACTTCCTAGATGTAAATACTAGTCTTTTGTACCACATCATATCAGCCAGTTTTTGAATTTTGAAAAATAGATCCGTTAGAAGACTGATTTGTAGAAGGTTCTAACTGTTCAACCACTTATTTATACTTGAAATAACTCCACCTCCATATAACCACACATTCCAAATCAAAATCACACCTTCTACATGAATAATCTCCACCAAAACCCCCGCAAACTCAATGCAACATGTACTCAAAGGATAAAACCAACTTTACTTTGCATGAAGACCTATCTCTTTGCAAAAAACTATGCTATCCGAAGAACGAATGAAAGGTGGTTTAGACATTAAATCGCATTTGAGTAAGATTTTTGAGAATTTTTCTAGTGAAACACACTAATGACCGTGATGGAGTTGAATTGTATCTTCGATTTTCAGACATACGAAGAAAAAAAGTGGAAGAATATATGGCTTTACTTCGTATGTGCAAACAACTTCGACTTAGAGGTGAGACTAATGATGAAGTCGTAGCTCAAGCTAAGAAGGAATGAAGAAAATGGAAAGGTTATAATTTCAACTTCGAAGCTCAATTCGCCATCATCAAAGATTTCTTGATACATCGAAATAGATGTTATTAAAACCAACTTTGTAATGAGGATATATTAAGTATGTAATGGGTTTTATTGTGGGCTAATTAATGAAAGTATTACTACCTTTCAATCGTAGTATGTACTCATGTTGAAACTCAAAATTTCTCAACTTACATATTCATTTACAGACGGGAAATTTGCCTTCTAAACATGTTAACCCAACTGTAATACAGACTCAGCTGATTGTGGAAAAAATAACGGCCAGAAGTTCTTCACTTCCCATCAGTTATGCATATTTACGGCTGGGAGTTCCTTAGTTGCCAACCGCGTTTACCTTTTTATGGTTGGTTCAACACATTTTCCCTGCCGTAACACGTAAAAAACTCAGATTTTGCTCGGATTTTTAATAGATTTGAATCGATAAAATTGTTATTGGGAGTTGATTATAAAATTTTCCTGAGTATTGTGACGAAGGGTTACATCATTTTCTTCAAAAAATTTCAAAAACAAATTCACCAAAATCATCTTTCTCCTTCTTCAAAATCTAGGAAAATCAAGTTTCGATTTTCAATAGATTAATCATTTGATTATTCTAATCTATTTACTTATACTATTTAGTTAATCAAATTGAAGGTAGATTAGATATTACAAAAAAAAAAAAAAAAAAATTTATGAATTATTATTTCATGACCCTATGCAGCCCCAAAAAAAACATACGGTTTTAAGTCCCAATAGATTAGAATAACTAAATAGGATTCTATAGTTGAATACGCAAATGATACACGTCCGGTCCCGAACTTTCTCCATATGCCAAAATGCTATCTAGTGTACCGGTAACCATGGACAGACGTAGACCAAGACCGAGCAGCACATTTTTAAGAGAGGCCGAGTACCTCCCCAATCCCCATTATGGCTCTTTCTCTAACTATGATCACTGACTTGCCCTTTGTTGAACCTCAAATTCCCTCCTTGAGGCTTGAACCCAATTAAAAAACAAATCCCTAACTTCAAATGAACTTTCTGAACACTTAATTTCCCAATTTCAGTTGGATTTGCTCTGGCGAATCCAATGTTTTTAAAAACTGGTAATCCGTCGGATTTCGCTTAACGTGTATACCCAAGGTTACTAACATCTGAGTTACAATTGATGCTGGTTTAGGAGTTTTGCTCAAACTCTATCCTGTTGGTAATAATGGATATAAACGTTAACAAAATCTCCACGGAAGAAAATCATGGCTGTCCGAAATTTTTCTATCGGTTGCTTAAGATTCACAAGCAGCTGCTCAGATGGAATTGGAACTGAGCAACATGGCTTTGGCCTACTATCGATTCAGAAGAAGGTAAGGGTGTTGTCAGCTTCAATCAAATTTTTTTTTTTTTTTTTTTTTTTTTAAGCATACTTTGTTTCTTTTACTGCTCTCTTTACATGTTTTGTTCTTATCTCTTCATTTCTGATATAATACATTAAAAAAATAGGGTATTTTCAAACCATTGTGGAACTCCTAGCCATTTGGCTCAGTGATCTGTATTAAGTGAAAAAATTTGCATCAAGCAATGCAGGTGGAGCACGTTCTACAGATCCGTGCCAGCCCAATTCCGTGTTTTCGATGCTGTAATATTCATTTCTTGATAGATATGAAAAGAATGGATGGAAATATAATAAAGAGGAAAAAGTACTTGACTTGGGGAAAAGACTAGTTGAACACATACAAACAGATAGTCTTCTCTATTATCTCTACATATTCATTTCCAGATCTTCATCATATAACCCAAACCAAACCAAAACCCAATCAAATCTTCAATCAATCTAGCCAGATACTACATATTTCAGCCGATTGTTATATTTCCTGCACCCACTTAACGGTATCGAAATGGCCGAAGCAATTCTTGTTAGTGGTGCCACAGAAATTGTGAACAAGTTGGCTGCTGTTATTGCTCAAGAGATTGCTTTGGTTTGGGCTGTTAAAGACGACCTTCAAAAGCTTAAAAACACTTTGGAGATGATTGGTGCTGTAACTTCGGATGCTGAGGCGCGTCAAGCAAGTGAGGAGTCTATCAGACTCTGGCTGAGAAAGCTTAAAGATGCTGCTTATGATGCTGACGATGTACTAGATGCCTTCTCATATGAAGTCATGCGGCGGGATGGGAAGAACAGTCTGTTATTCAAGGTAAAGGATTTCTTTTCATCTTCCAATCACCTTTATTTCAAGGCAAGAATGGCTCATAGGATTAAAGATATAAATGGGAATTTGGATGGAATTGCCAAGGAAAAAGAAGCTTTTAACTTGCGTTCTGGTGGTGGTGGTAAAGTTTTTCGTACCCCGACTAGTATTGCTCGTGCTAATCGACGAGGCCCAGCCTTTGTAACTGATCTAGAAACAATCGTTGGCAGGGATAGTGATAAAAAGAAAATATTAGATTTGTTAATCAAGTCACCAACAGCTTCTTCAACAAACAGTCAACATCCACATGAAAAAATACCGGTCATACCAATTGTGGGTATGGCGGGACTAGGAAAAACAAAACTAGCTGAATTAGTCTTCCGTGATGAACTAATCAAGGAAAACTTTGATCTCAGCATATGGGTTTGTGTAACTGATGATTTCGACTTGAACAATGTTTTAAGAGATATCTCAGAATACATTGATAACGTCAAATCTGATAAAGTTATAAATGTTGATGTAAGGGTGAGGCAACTTCGTAAAAAATTGGAAGGGAAAAAGTATCTGCTAGTACTCGATGACTTATGGAATGAGGAACATGACAAATGGGAAAAACTAAAAAATTGTTTGATGGATGGTTCTGGAGGAAGTAAGATACTGGTGACTACACGCAAAAATCATGTAGCAAACATCGTCAAAGGGAACATTCCGTCACACCATCTGAAACCTTTATCAGATGATGAGTGCTGGTTAATCATTAAGCAAAGAGCATTTGCTGCTGGTGGACCACCGGAAACCGAAGATATGGTGAAGATAGGAAAGGATATAGCGAAAAAATGTTGCGGTTTACCACTTGCGGCGGAGATATTAGGTAATGTTATGCGCTTGAGAAAGGAAGAGCGCCAATGGGTTTCAATTAGGGACATAGAAATTCTGGAACAAGAGGCTATCTATAACCAAAAAATAAGACCAATAATAAAGCTGAGTTACAATCATTTGTCGTCAAATTTGAAACAATGCTTTTCGTACTGTACTCTATTTCCCAGGGGTTGGGATATTGAACGAGAAGCCTTAATACAGCTGTGGATGGCAGAAGGCTTTCTTGTAGCACCTAGCACAGAAACTCCCTTGGAAGATATTGGAAACGAATATTTTAACGATTTGTTGTCTCATTCGTTGTTCCAAAATGTAGAAAAGGATGAGTTTGCTGAAATTGACAAGTGCAAGATGCATGATCTTGTGTATTATCTTTCCCGTACTGTTGTTAGTGAAAGTGAGTACTCAGTATTGAGACCTGACGAGGAAGCCAAAATTTCTGCAGCACGGCGTTTGCGTTTAAAGTTTGAAGAAGCTAAAGAAAAAGAGTTCCCAGCAGCAGCGAGTAATGCAGGTAAACTACGAACTTTTGTTGCCACAGACATGGGAGATTGTAAGAATATCCAGAGCTTATTTACTAATAGGAATTTGCGTGTGTTATATCTGAGTGGTTCATCGATTCAGAGCTTACCTGCATCCGTTTCAAAATTGAGACATCTAAGATATCTGAACCTGTCGAGATGCCAGAAACTTGATGTATTACACGCTGGATCGATCAATCGTCTCTATAAGTTGCAGACATTGGTATTACACAATTGCAGTTCTCTTTCCGAACTTCCTGAAGACCTTGGATTGATGAAAAACTTAAGGCACCTGGATGTTTCATATACAGGAATAAAAGAGTTGCCCAAGTCAGTTACTAAGCTGAGTGACTTGCAAACTTTGAATATCTCTTATTGCAAAGTTTTTGCAGAATTGCCCGAAAACATTGGAGCCTTGAAACAGCTGCGAAGCCTTGATATTTCACATACGGAGGTTAGTAAATTACCTACCTCTATCATTGATCTCCATAAATTGGCCAAGTTGAGACTGCACTCTTGTCCTAATCTTAAAGCTTTACCAAGAGGAATTGAAGGATTGGGCTGTTTACTGAATATTGACACCTCTGGTACCCAGATTAAAGATTAGCAAGAATCTCTTTTCTTGAAGCATGGCGTACTAAGGCGAACAAGGGGAAATTTGAAGTGTTCATTTTCAGTCCTTTTCTTTTCTACTATATATTTTCTCCTGTCTGTGTGCTTGTTTCTCTGATTTGAAAGTTTAATATACTTGTATGCTTTTCTGTTTTCCAGATATATAATGCAAGTGCATCTTTTTACACTACTAATGTCGTCAGTTTGGTTGTACAATTCATGATTTTTATGAGATTTGAGTCGATCAATGATGAAAGTTATAACAGATGACTTTCTGATGCAACCAAGAACCTCAAGGTCAAAAATCAAAATTGTATTGTATCAATTCTTAATCATCCCGTACTTGTAGCTGATTCAAATCAAAATCAGCCTTCCCGCATAGGCAGAACCAAAAGAACCAAAAACAAAGTAAAAAAACTTGGGCAATCCGTCAGATGATGGTCTGGACCGGACCTTAGCATACCCCGGGCACTCGGCATCTCCGCAAAAAGCGAGCTACGAAGTCAAACTACAGATCCTGTACGATTGACTCGATGCAAGTTAATTTGACCTTGTGGCATATAAACCAAAGAAGGTATTGTAATCTAGACTATGTGGGACTAAATTTTGCAAGCAAAATAAAAACGAAAGCAAAGTTTAGAAACCTTCGTTTGTCTGTCTTTTGGCGCACACACACACACACTCTCTCTCCTCCAGGGCAAACGGATAACGGAAGAGTTGAAAAATCTGAAATTAGGAATGGGTTTTCTTCTTATGATTTCTATCTCTCACCCCGATGTAGAAAAAGGGAAATGTTCGATTGGAGCGGGGTTTCTGCTTTCACATTTCCTGGGTTTCTAGAAGAATGTCAGGATTATGGGGTACCATCCTTTGATTCATCCACAAATGAGAACTTCTTTGGTTAATCAGAAATGTCAAGTTTCTCTCTCTCTGACTCATGGAAACTCAGTTTGGACTCCATGTTCGGTTGGTACCCTCCTCAGTTTGGAAATTCATCTACTGCTAACATAAGGCTGTGTAGGTGTAGTGTTTGTAAAAACGCCTCAATGCAACATCCCCATCAACAAAATTATTGGGCTCGTTCAACAACTGATCGTGCCAGCCAAATTCCATGTTCTCATTGCTGTAATATTCATTTCTAAATGAATAGGAAAAATCTGTGGGGAAGGAAATTAATTGAAGTACTTGACTTGGGAGAAGACCAAGTAAAAGTCTTCTCTCTTTTGTCTTCATATTCATTGCCTACATCTTCATCATATCACCCAAGGCAAAACCCAATCAGATCTTCAATCTCTATAGCTAGATACTCCAAATTTCAGCTGATTGTTATATTTTCGATACCCACCTAACGGCATCGAAATGGCTGAAGCGATTCTTGTTAGTGGAGCCACTGAAATATTGAAAGGGTTGACTGCGGTTATTGCTAATGAGATTGCCTTGGTTTGGGCTGTTAAAGACGACCTTGAGAAGCTTAGAAGCACTTTGGAGATGATTGCTGCTGTAACATCGGACGCTGAAAAATGCCAAGTATCTGAGAAGGCTGTCGGAATCTGGTTGACAAAGCTTAAAGATGCTGCATATGATGCTGATGATGTACTGGATGCCTTCTCATATGAAGTCATGCGGCGGAAGGTACAGGACAGTCTGTTATTCAAGGTAAAGGCTTTCTTTACATCTTCTAATCACATTATTTTTAAGACAAGAATGGCTCATAGGATTAAAGATATAAATGGGAGTTTGGATTTAATTGCTAAAGACAAGGTGTTCTTAAGCTTAAATAATAATAGGAGTAGTGGTGGTGGTAGATTTGGCCGTACCACCACTGCTATTGTCCGTAGTAATCGACGAGCCCCAGCCGCTATAACTGATTTAGAAAAAATCATTGGCAGGGAAAATGATAGAAAGAAATTAGTAGATTTGTTGATTGAGTCTTCATCGAACAATAGTAATGGTCAAACTGAACACGAAAAAATATCAGTCATACCAATTGTGGGTATGGCGGGGCTAGGGAAAACAAAACTAGCTGAATTAGTCTCCCGCGATGAATCAGTAAAGAAATTCTTCGATCCCATAATATGGATTTCTGTATCTGATGAGTTCGATTTGAGCAACATCTTAATAAATATCTTAGAATCCATTGATAGCACTAAGTATGATAATGGTTCAAATCTTGATGTAAGGGTGAGGCATCTTCAAGGTAAGTTGAAAGAGAAAAAGTATTTGCTAGTACTAGATGACTTGTGGTTTGAGGAGTATGAGAAATGGGAAAAACTGATAAATTGTCTGCGGAATGGTGCTGATGGAAGTAAGATACTGGTTACTACACGTAAAAATCATGTGGCAGATATCGTCAAAGGTAACATCCCGTCGCACCAGTTGGAACCTTTAACAGTAGATCAGTGTTGGTCAATCATTGAGCAAAGAGCATTTTCTCCTGGTGGAGCACAGAGAACTACGGGGATGGTGAAGATTGGAAAGGAAATAGCGAAAAAATGTTGCGGTTTACCACTTGCGGCGGAAATATTAGGAAATATGATGCACATGAAAAAGAGAGATGATGAGTGGAATTTAATCTGGGAAATGGAAATTATGGAAAATGAGGATTTCTATAACAAAATAGGACCAATAATAAAGCTGAGTTACAATCATTTGTCATCAAATCTGAAACAATGCTTTTCTTATTGTTCTTTGTTTCCCAGGGGTTGGGAGATTGATAGAGAAGCCTTAATCCAACTATGGATGGCTGAAGGCTTTCTTGTTGCAACTGGGAATTCTGGTAGAGAAACCATGGAAGATATTGGAAACAAATATTTTAACGATTTGCTGTCTCATTCCTTATTCCAAAATGTAGAAAAGGATGAGTTTGCTGAAATTAGTAAGTGCAAGATGCATGATCTTGTGTATCATCTTTCCCGTAGTGTTGTTAACGATAAAGAATACTCAGTATTGAGACCTGACGACGAAGCCAGAATATCTGGAGCACGGCGTTTGCGGTTACTTTTCGAAGAAGATAGAGAAAAAGAGTTTCCTGCAGCTGGGAGTAATGCAAGCAAGTTACGAACATTCGTTGCCACGGAAATGGGCGACTGTAAGAATATCCAGAGCTTGTTTAATAATAGGAATTTGCGTGTGTTATATTTGAGTGGTTCATCGATTCAGAGGTTACCTGCTTCCGTTCCAAAATTGAGACATCTAAGATATCTCAACCTCTCAAGATGTCAGAAACTTGATGCATTGCATGATGGATTGATCAATAGTCTCTATAAGCTGCAGACGCTGATATTACATGATTGCTGTTCTCTTTCTGAACTTCCTGAAGACCTTGGATTGATGAAAAACTTGAGGCACCTTGATGTTTCGTATACAGGAATAGCAAAGTTTCCTAAGTCAGTTACTGAGCTTTGCAACTTGCAAACTTTGGATGTCTCTCATTGCAAAAAATTTACAGAATTGCCTGAAAACATTGGTGCCTGGAAGCAGCTGCGAAGCCTTAATATTTCACATACAGAGGTTAGTAAATTACCTGTCTCTATCACTGATCTCTTTAAATTGGAGAAGTTGAGACTGTATTCTTGTCCCAATCTTACTGTGTTACCAAGAGGAATGGAGGGATTGAGCCGTTTACGAAAGATTGACACCTCTGGCACACAGATCAAAGAATAGGCAGAGTCTCTTTCTTGAAGCATCACGTACTAAAGCACAGGAGGGAAATTCAAAATTTTCCAAGGCAATCTGTATTCCGGTTTTCAGTTTCCTTCTATTGTACTTTCTTTTTTCTTTTCTTATCTTGTGTGCTTGTTTCTTTGAAAGTTTTTTGTTCTTGTTTCCTTTCCTCTCTTCCAGAAATAAAATGTAAGTATCATTGTTTCTTTTAACGAGTCAGGTTGTACAATTCTTGTTTCAAGTTGATTCACAAGTCCCTGGAGACAGGTTTTTTTATGAAATTTGAACGATTCATTTTGTTTTCTGATGTAAAGAATCCCAATGCATAAATTTTCTTCTATCTTATACTAGAAATAACACTGATTTCACATTGGAATTATTGATTTTTTTTGACTTCAATTGAGATTTGTGGAGATATTGGAAGAATTTTAGAGACTTCTAAAATCTCTTGTTAGTCAATAGAGAGTTTTCCAAAATCTCAAACAATCTCTGTTATTGGATCGTGACTTTCTAAAAGTCTTCAGAATTCTCTGTTATTGGATTTGGAATTTGAAATCAATGAATTATGGTTCTGAGAGACTTGTAAAGACTTTTATTACAAAACGTACTATAAATAGATGAATAAAAGTCTCTCCTAAGTAGGTGATATTTTGAGAGACTTTGTTCTTTCTCTTTTCTTTAAGGATTAAAATATAAAAATATTAAAACAATAACCAAATAAGCTACAATTAAATTCGTAAAAAATGAAAAAAAAAAAATTGTTGTCTTCCAAAACCCAATAAGTTTACTAGAGATCCAAATCCCTCATATTCGTCTCATTTTGATTTTATTGGCAAAATGGTTACCATTTATGTTAGCCATGCATGGACTAATACATTTTCATTGAAATATTCATATATTCGTCTTATAAAATAAATAAATATATTGTTTGTCTCATGTGTGTAAGATGAAATTCATATATGTTTTATTGTCTCAATGAATCACCATAATTCCTTGAAAATCATTCAGAGAGTCTCTCAAAATCTCTAAACTCACGGAGAGTCACCCAAAACCTCTTGCATAAAAAGTCTCTGAATATCTCTACTAATCCCAATTGACTAACACACCGAAAGAAATCAACCCATATACAATAGAATTTCGATAAATTAATTACTTCGCTAAAATAATAAAAAAAATTGGTCCCAACTAGGTTTGTACAAGTTAAATTTTAACTTGATAAATTAATAACTTTGCTAAAATAATAATTTTCTTTGATCCCAAGGCTATAAATTTATCGAAGTTTTATTGTACATCAGTAAAAAAATCAAAAGCTAATATGTTTCGCTTCCCATCATATTTACATGTACAAAAATTAGAAATAACTCGTGATGTAGCGGCACTGGTTAAGACCGAACATGCAACATGATTTCTAATAAATTGGTAGTACCTTTAGGGAAAAATGGGTACAAAAAGTATCAAAAACATATTATGTCTTCGAGGAAAACAAAATGTTTCTCTGAGGAATCGTCCTATAATAATTTTGATGGGTTAGCTGGGGTCAGAGTTTTGGATTTCAAGTTTTTTGATCAAGTTCAAAATCTAGAATTATAAGAATCTCAAATGTTTTTTTTTTCTTGTCTTTTGTTTAATCTTTTTCTTTTCTTGTAATTTATTTTCAAAAATTTCCTTTTTTTTTTTTCGAAAAAAAAGCAAGCCTCATATATATTGATCATTAAACTCCAATTCAAGATTGGGATTGATTACATGACTGACTCTAGAATTTTCAACAGTTACAGAGATTTCAAAGATTTCAAACAAACAACAAAGGCGATCAAACCAGTTAACAACATAGTCTCAAGCCCTAAAATGAACAATAATTCCTTCCATTCCTAACTGATTGCAAGGTAACAGAACGGGTTTAAGTGGTCTTGGTTGGAACAAGAGAAACATTTCCAAACCATATAACAAACCTACATACAGTAGAGATGTTAGGATTTGTAAATCCAACCACTTCTCAAGGTTTTTTTCATAATCATAGTGAAAGTGACATAGGTTTAACAGGATCCGTAGATCCATCCATATGCCAATGATTTTTTCGAAGTAACAGTAGCATAAGTAACAAGTATAACCTAAATCGGTTATAAGTTGGATGAATCGGTATGGAACGGATTGGATCTTCATCAAACTCGGTCTTAGTATCTTTGTTGTGATTATAATAACTTGTGTCTGTGTCTTTTGGTCTCTAGCTGCTGCTGCTGGTATATGAACCGGAGTCATGGTGTTAGTCAAAGTTTTTGGTGAGTGATTCATTGTTGCCGATGCTACTTGAAGATTTGTTGATGTAGTTTCCTTTGATACGAAGAGTTTGTGCTAAGGGATTGAATAGAGATCAGCAAGGACTTGCATAAGAACTCAGAGGAAAATCCCAAACCTTGATTGAAACCCTTTTAATCAACAAACTCACTAATTTAAAATCACACCAAATAAGATAAAGTTCTTAAGAAGAAAATCTTAGAAGATAAGTGCTGAAAATAGAAATCAATCAAAAAAAGCTAAAAACTGAAAATTTGAATGGTAAGTGAAAAGACTATGAAGGCTTGTCCAAAGAATAGGACTCTAGTCAAAAAACTCCAATCAATCTATTCAAAAATTTCCTTAATCTTTTGTTTCTTTGAAAGTTTTTTTCTTGTTTCCTTTCCTCTTTTCCGCAAATAAAATGTAAGTGTCATTGTTTCTTTTAATGAGTCAGGTTGTGCAATTCTTGTTTCAAGTTGATTCACAAGTCCCTAGAAACAGGGTTTTATGAAATTTGAGTGATTTGGTGTGTTTGTGATGTAAAAAATCTCAATACGTAAATTTTCTTCTATCTTATATGATCTCAATACACATTTTTTGGAATCTCCACCACTTTAGGAAGTTGATTCCAGTGACTAATGTTAGCTAAACACGCCACATCGTTCCTCTACCTGGAAGGGGGTTAGAGCCCATGCTTCAAAAGTTGCATGCATGTCCTCAACATCTTGGAAGAATCCCCCCACTTTTAAGTTTTTATATAGTCAAATAAAAAGCCTCACTAAGGTAATCCAATACTAGTAGAAGAATGCTGCTCTTTCTTAGTACTTGTAAAAAGGAAAAATAAGAATTCCTTTTGCATTCATATCCGACCTTAGCAGCTTCCTCAATAGCGCAAGCATGGGAAGAAATGAACTTTCGAAAGAAAAAAACACACATCGAAAAGGTTCTAATATCTTTTGATTTTGATTTAGCACAAGAATAAGAACAAGCAATATGTGTTGCAACCTCCAAGAAGATTCACTTTCCATTAAGTAATCTTATCGATATTTTGAAATAAGAAGATTTTATAGTTTTAGTTTGGATTGTAAATCGATATAGACTTATGGGCGAAACCCAAGATGAAAATGTTGGGTGATCTCGAGAGGAATGACGAAGATGGAAAAGAAAGAATTTTGAATATGAAGCTCATTTTCACATCCGCAATGAGTTTCTCATTATTTTTATGGGATTTTGATACGATGTAATAATGTTAATTTGGTGTTATAATTAAGTAAAAATTATTAAGTAGAATGCAACAACATCACAAATTAAACAACTTTTCATTTCAAATTAAAGTTAAAATTAATATATCAAATATCTAATTAATAGCTATTGCTACATCGAAATCATCATCGCTAGCTGGGTTGTTATTAAATCTAGCTTGTTGCTCAATCTATGCTTGTAGCTTGTCAAATTCGAGTTGATATACATGTGTTTGTTGGATGTTCATATTTGAAGTGTCCACACCAAGAATCTTATGCTTGTAATAGTAATTAAAAAAAAAAAATCTTGAGAAAGCTTGTCATGACGTTGTTAGGATTTCATAGACCCATTTACGGCCCTGGCACGTAAATGGACCTTTATGAGCCTCTAAAATATCATTCAAGCCATGACATGATAATCATAACCTCCTGGACCTTACTTATTAAGCGTTAAACCTTTTTATAGCCTAGCCAAGCTTTTAGATCCAAATTGAGTCAATCGTCAATCTTTAGCCCAAAGATGGCCAATACAACCATGTGTCACCCCGTAGACTTATTTTTACCCCTTGAATCGTATGAGCTTTGGGGATACCTTCCAAGTTACCTTTGATGTCCGAATGGAAGCAATATGGGAATAATTGTAGAGATCATTCCCAAACAGAATAACCATCATATAAATACCAATCTCGTAAAGCTGGATTCCACTTTTAGTATCCTTTATCGGTCGTATAGAAATAATCCATGAATTTAGGAGCTTGTTTCCATTATAAGCCCTAGCATTAGCGAAAGGGAATGCTATGAAAAAGAAATATAGGAAAAGCCCGACTTTTTTTCGTCTTCCTATTTTTAAATTTCCGGTCAACCGCTTTATGCTTCTCGACGGTCTTCTGATGTTCCATAAACTCTGCCATGTTATAACCATCGGAGATTATTTCCCCTTTCTTCGGATAATTTTTTAGCCAGTCCTGCTTTGTTTATGCGTAGATTTTTTTTTCTTAGTACCATCACTGAGACTAAGTGTGAATTTGGGTTTCTTGTGGTATCTAGTATAGAAGTTGGATTTAATGGGCCTGGTGAAAATGGTAAAAAAAATTGGTGTTAAAGGAGAACAGTTATATGGTGATATTTCAGGTGCTTGTTGATTAGCTTCTAATACTGTTAGAGCATTGCTAGGTTGAACCCACAAGTTTTGTTATCTCAAACTTGTTGTTAATGTTAGATGAACAAAACTACATCTTGATTTAAGTCTCGGACTAGGTTTAGAATTTGGTAGTTCAAAATCAGACATCACCCTCGAAGACTGAAAATCCACAAAGACATTTGGAGAACTTCATCAACAAGATATGTGAATACTAAACCATTCTATTTTTCTCATTATCTTACCATTCTATCTATTTGAGACTATGTCGTATGACTTCTAGTAGATTTATTGCAAAGAAGAATTTTTGATTCAATGTTCAAAGGTCCTTAACAATATCAATTCGAAACAATTTTTTGTTCAAGAATTAATTTTTTTTGATCAATTTGAAATTTCCCAAGCAATGATTTTATAATTTGGGAATGTTTCAAACATCAAAAGAGAGAAATTCAAAACTTTTATAATTTTGACTCAGTGTAGGTTGGCGAATCATCTCTTAAACCATAGATATATAAGTTTCTGGAATAGAAAAAGGTTGGCAAATCAGTTCGCAAACCATAAGTTCAAACCGAGATAGTTTACGAACTTGATTCACGAACCGCGGTGATCCAAATTTTTAATATTGGTGTAAAATGCTAACAATTGGCGAACCCGATTCATGAACCGTGTCCATCTGAGTTCTTGAGCCGAGTAGAGTTGGCGCCCAGTTTAGAACCGTTACATCCTAACTCGTGAACTATGTATTATGGTTCACGAACCGTTTCTCCAACTGTCCCAGTAAAACTTTATCAGATACTTAAAGACTTATTTTTTCAAATATGTTTAGCATTGCTATAATCTCTCATAAACACCTCTAAGACATCATTGATCACTAAAACACTTGTATATGTGCAACATGATTAAATTATTTAGTTTTTAAATGAACATTAAATTTCTTATAGTTCATAAGGCATACTTTCCAAAGAACGGTCATCATACATGGTTTCGTAACCGGACCACTGTGTATATTCTTATATGTGATTTCAAGACAAATTTTCACGTGCTTACTTGAAACCCTAATTAGAGTTTCATCTTAATAGAGAAAGTGTTTGCTTGAAACTCAAGTTTATCTTAGCTTGAATTCTAAACTACCCTCAGTCTCGAACATCTATAAATAGAAATGTTCTTTCAACAAGAAAATTCATTCCCTGACACTTTGTGTCCTAATTGATAACTAGAGTTATCCTCTACTAACCTAGGTTTCTTCTGAGAAACATAATTAGGTCTACAACTAAAAGACTTCGCTTTGGGGATTCATGAAGCCATGTATGACTATATTTTATCTTAATAGTTTGTGTATCTCGATCTTGTTGTTATATTATCGAGGTTTTCGTAATCTCTTTCAGGCAAAATAAATAGAAATTGCAAATTTCTCTTCGTCTCAGATTTTGTGATTCCTCAAGATAGATATCTGAAAACTTCTCTCAATTGATTAGTTCAAGATTTTTCTTTAGAGGTGGTTAAAGATCCATGCTTCTCAGATAACTGAGTGTAAGTGTTCCATATTTTTAGAATTGCTATCTTTGGATTGTAAATTTTTTTCCAAGCCTTGATATTTGATCTAAAGGAAATCAGATATGCTAAATATGTTAGAGCAAATTAGTATAAAAAATATTCTCTTAGGATGAAGAACCTCTTAGATTGTAAAGGACATCATCTAAGGGAATCATTACATAGAGCCTTGCGAGGCTCAAGAGACACAATGAATATGACTGTAACTGAATCGCTTGGAGGGTAGATTCAGTCTTAAATACATTCCAGATTGAAATATGATAGTAGGATAGTGTCTGTTGTAGCTTGATACAGTTTGATGTTCAAATCTAGACGACATCTTGGGGGTTTCTACTATTGTGGTTTCCTTATTAACAAAACTTCTAGTGTCTCGAGTTTTTCCCTTCCACATTATATTGTTTATCTTTATAATTGGATTTACATAAGTAGTATGTATTCAATCTTAGTAGATATGTCCATATTAATTGTGATCGATTACGATACTCATTCTTGTAGAATTCATATTTTGAAAGATATATAAAAATTTTCATACTTGGAAGAATTCCGATTATATTATTTGGATAAGACTTGATTGAACTTGGATATTATTTTTGGGATCGTCCAAGTACTCTTCTTAATAATCAGGTTCACGGACTCCATTGTCTAGACTTTTTGATTGAGAAGAGTTAGAGATATAAACTCTATATACATATTTTCAAGGATCATTAAGTTGGTCTACTTGCATTTTGTATTAGGTTTTGTCCATACGGGTTGCCGAATGACAAAGTTGTTGGTGTACTTGGTACCCTCTCCTTTTTAATTGGTATCAAAGCAGGCAAACACCTTTAGACCAAACAATCCTGCATTCGTGGTGATCAGAATTGTGGACAAAAATGCAATCTTGATTAACGTACTACCAACCTTCGATGGCACAAATTACTTATGGTGGAAAATAGCGATGCGATCCTTCTTACAAGATCGTGATTTCAAAGCATGGGATCTTGTTGTAAGTGGATACAATCTTCCAATGACTGGAGAAGGGAAAGTTGTTATTCCAAAAGATATAGCTACATATAGTGATACTGAAATCAGTGATTCCATGCCATAAGCCAAGATCTTCAATATCATGTATCCACATGCACTAGATCAAAGGATGGTTAGGATATCCTAGAAACCATATTTGTATAATACCGCAGAGAAAGAAGCCAGGCTTCAAAACCTAATTTCTGACTGGGAAACCTTTGTATGATAGGCGAAGATTCCATTAAGTAATATAATCACAAGTTGTATAAAATAGTGAATATTTGTCATGCATTAGGAATGACTATTCATAAAATGGATATTGTGATGAAATTTGTGAGATCTTTGCCAGCTCGATATGAGTCTAAGAAACATGCCATCACAGAAGAAAATGATATTGTTATACTTTACAGAAGCAGACTCGAAGGAAAGTTAAAAACTTTGATCACGATCAACTCACAGCTAAGTAAGAGACTTATGCTCTATAAGGAAGGTCGCTACTCTAGAATCTGTGACCATCCATAAGGCAGGTCGTTGCTCACGATCAAACACAATCTTTTAGTGATCATCCGTAAGGCAGGTCGATGTTATAGAAGTTGTGACCAAATCAAGCTCTATTCCTCCAAAGTTTAGCTTATCTTGGACTGATGGATGATGTGAAAATCACAAAGAATTAGACACTACCATTCTATGATCACATAACATGTCAAAAATATTCATAAGAGACGGGGAGAAAGACGACATGGAAAACAGATTTATAAGTCCAACTTTCAGGGTGAATCTTCTTCTCAAGATAAACAACCTCTTCAGTGCTTTAAATTTTGTGGGTTCGAACATGTGCAAAAGGAATGCCCAAGTAAGGAATACTATTAAGGAAATAATGTTCTCATAGTTTCTCTTGATGATATGCCTGATGATCCTCTTCCTGAAGTTTTCACAGGAAATTATGTTCTTGCTGCTATAACACCTTTTGATTTTAATCCTGACTCGAATGACGTATCAGTTGTATTCCTTACTTCAAGAAGAAGCTCATCAGGCATATCATCAAAACAAACTATGAAAACATTATTTCCTTAATAGTACTCCTTACTTGGGGAAGACGTTTATATTAGATGTTGTGAGAGTGGTGCTACCATGACTGTCGCTCGGATATGAAGGTGAGTGAGTACTCCCATCCTTGCAATAGTGGTTGATTTCTTTTATTAGAGGTCATCATAAAAATATCTTTATTTCCCACGATCTTGTGGGGTCTCCATAAATAATTCGGAAGGTTTCCTTCCCACCATTAACGTGTGTAGGATTTCTATCTTCATTCGTACCTGTAAGCATGTGAGACCCATAAAAAAAACCGTCTTATTGAGTGAAATTATCATAAAATACTTTTTAAGTGAGGCACAAGTTGAGACGAAATGCTTATTGGTCGCTCTCAAATACGCATTCTCTCATTATGGCATAGGTTGACCGGTCACACTTTCTTCGATTAACCGCGTATTTTACATGTTAATTTTCTCTTGAACTTCTGACTTCTTGACAATATGTTGAGAACCCTTATGTCCGCATAGCTCTTTGGATGTTTGGGATGCTGGAACGCTTTGAAGTTGGAGTAGATTTTTTGGGTATACCTCTCGTAAGACCTCACAAGACTATAACTCTTCCACTAGGGACACCTAGGGGTTTAAATGCATTTGCATTTTCTAAGTGCATCCGTTTTCTCGACGAAATGGAGTTGTTGTATTTTAAGTTAGGTAGTTTGCTCGAGGACTAGCAAAATTCAAGTGCGGGGGAATTTGATAAGTGCATATAATTCACATGATTTGAGTGTCAATTCCATACTTGTTTTAGTTGGATTTAGTACATATTATCTTTGTATTACTCTTATTTTCTATTTTATTTGTTTATTCAGGTGAATCATTCAAAGTCAATGGAATCGGGGTTGAAAGAGCTAAGGAGGGGAAAGGACCAAGTTGCAGAAGTACTTACTGTTATAGCTCTGCTCGGTCGAACTCGCAAGCGTTGCTATCTCAAGCTTGTTTTCAAGTTTAGTTGCCAAAACTATAAGTCTTGATTTCTAGTCTACTTATAGATAAGTCTCGGATTATGATAGAAAGTGTAGTTGAGAATTAGACTTCACGGCGTTCATCGATTGAATACGAAGAACTACTAAAGGGAGCTTGTGGAACTTCGGAAAAAGCGGGGGTCTAATAACCACACCCAATATTTGGATTAGCAATCTGTATGGACAAACTCCAATATACTTTTCTAGAGAATCAACTAGACAGTTAGACTCAATCAATAGAAAAGATATCAAAGAGTTTATTATCTCAATCTCTCAATTTGATCTATACTCAAGCACATAGAAATATGCGAGTCTTTATCAAAGAGAGATAACTTGGATGGTACCAAAGACCAATTTCCAAGTGTCAATCAATTTAAATCAACAACCAAAGAGGTCGGATATTCTAATTGATTGAACAACGCACAATCTGTATTATTTCAATTATATAACAAAATATAATGCGGAAAAGAAATAACACAGACACCAAAATTTTGTTAACGAGGAAACCGCAAATGCATAAAAACCCCGGGACCTAGTCCAGATTAAACATACATTGTATTAATCCGCTACAGACACTAGACTATTCCAAGCTAACTTCGGTATGGACCGTAGTTGAACCCCAATCAATCTCACACTGATCCAAGGTACAATTATGCTCTTACACCTATGATCCCAGCAGGATATTGCGCACTTGATTCCCTTAGATGATCTCACCCACAACCAAGAGTTGCTACGACCCAAAATCGATGACTTTAATAAACAAATCTGTATCACACAAAAAGTCTTCAGTAATAGATAAATTTGTCTCCCACGAATAAAACTACAAGTTTTTGTTTCATTTTTTGATAAATCAAGGTGAACAGGAACCAATTGATAAAACAAGACTTATATTCTCGAAGAATAGCTCAGCTTTATCAATCACCTCATAATAGTCTTGATCGACGTAGCCAAAAAAGATATTGTGGACTCACAAACGATGAGACGAAGAGTTTGTGACTACTTTTATATCTTGCCGGTCGGAGATAGAAATCTCAAGCCAATCATTACAATTGTACTCGTACGATAGAAACAGCAAGATCAGATCACACAACTACAAGAAAAGTATTATCGGTCTAGCTTTACAATCCCAATGAAGTATTTAAGTCATTAACCTGGTTTTAGAAGAAGAAAACCAAAGGTTAAAGGGGAATCGACTCTATCTTAGCAAACTCTTATTACACAGAATGTGTGGGGATTAGGTTTCCCAGTTGCTAGAGTTCTCCCTTATATAGTCTTTCAAATCAGGGTTTGCAATCAATGTTATCTTAGTAACAAAGCATTAAATATTCATCGTTGGATGAAAACCTGATTAGATTCAAGCTAATATTTATCAACCGTTAGATCAAAAACATAGCTAGTTACACACACATGAAATGCACGTTTGTAGGCTTATGAAAAACGTACCCAAACTTGTACATTAGTTGGTTCAACAATAGTTAAGCCATATGATAACTTTCATATCAACCATATTCTTCTTCACCATAACTAGTCCAAATGACTCAAATGAACTAGTTAGAGAGTTGTTCAATTGCTTAGATATTTATGTGCTACACAAGACACAATTGAAGCAAAAATGATGTGATTCACTTGAATCAATTCATGAACTATAAAGCCACGGTTTGCAATAGCATTCCTTAGTTTATTAAGATAAGTTCACGAACATCATTTTTAGACATAACCTACTCAAGTTCGGGAACTGGGTTCGCGGACTTAAGTTTTCGGACGGAGTTCACAAACTCCAGCATAAATTCTCGGGTTCGAGAACTACACCAGTTCACGGACTGGGTTCGCGGACTGAAGTTCATGTACTACTCCGGTTTCACTTGATCAACAAAGTTCGCAAAATTTGGTTCAAGCAATAAGGACTTATACATATATGTGTTTCCACAACAAAGCTTATATCCTCCAATGGTTATATTTCCTAAACTCTCATTTCAATCATTGAAACATTCTCAGAGGGTGTTATATAGGTTTTATTCACAAATTATTTTTCGTCAGAGCGATTTCCAAAATGATTGAAACATAACATGACTTTCGTCACTAGGTAAAGATGAACATGGCTAAAGCTAAAGCTTTACTAACACATATTTCGAGAAATAGATAAGTGAGATATACTCAGCTCGAAATATCACATGTGTATAATCTTAGTCTATATAGTAATACGGCTTTTGTATCAAGATAGGAGATAGAGTAGATAGACTTTTGAGTAATAGATAAGTTCAAGTCTCCACATACCTTTTAGTCGATGAAGATCCATTGGTTCCTTGAGTAGTCTTTCATCTTGTATGATGATCGCCATGGAGTTCTTGAGCTCAACTATACTTTCTATCCTAGTCCGAGACCTTAGCTATAATAGACTAGAAATCAAGACTTTATAGTTTTGATCACTAACATTGACAAACATGCTTGAGATAGAAACGCATGCGAGTTCGACCGAGCAGTGCTCTAACAATCTCCCCTTTTGTCAATTTTAGTGGCAAAACTATTAATACATATGTAATACAAAAAATATATAAATAAACTTTGTAGCTCCTATTCCACATGTCTAATCTTCAACATTACTCGAAATCTTCGTCACTTCCAAGTAGTCTAATGATCCCAAAGGTTGTAAGTTTAGCATCATCATTGTTGAAAATCCATAGCTATAAAAACGAGAAAACAAGAGTTCTCAATCATTGGTATGCAATATCATAGTATCATTACACAGCGTCAAAGTCCAATTGCATCACAACTTTAACAACAATACTATGGTGATATGTCACTCCCCCATAGTCAATACTCCATATCACATGGAAACCACTCCCCCTTACATAGTGATCCGAAAACCATATGTATTTGTAGTATGAACTACATATCAATTCTCCCCATTTTTGTCAATAAAATTGGCAAAGGTACAAGAACGGGATCCTAAGAAAAGTTCCGTAAGAGACGGTTTATGACCAAAGGTAAATGTATATCATCTTGTTTAGATACAATCATAAAGCCGAATCTAAATGCATTCATCAAGGAGTTCATAAAGATACAAGATAACCCCTATAAAATTCCACAGCTGCACTCCCCACAAAGCTTTGGCAATTAAGCACAAGTTCAAAAGAACTCTCCCCCATAAAATGTCATTCCCAAGGGAACAAAAAGAGCGACCTTAATTTCAAAAGAAAATTAGGATTTCTTTGAACTCAACAAAAATTATACAAGTATGAATTTGGAATCCAAAAAGAAATATTCAATCAAATTAACCGTAAGAGAACCATGATTAATTTGACTAAATATGCTCAACACAAGTAAACTTATGGAGACTTAATAACTCGATTAGATTAATGAAAAGAGATCCCATAATTAATCTAACCGAAATACACAATTAAACTAATCACAAAAGTAATCAATTTAATCATTTATACTTACATATGAGAATCTATGGAGCGATGACTAAGTTAATCATAAAAACAACCAACCCAGTCGAAAATGCTCAAACATAAAACAAACTTACGGAGTCATAACTAAATAATCACACAAGATAATTAATTTAGTTCAATATGCTCAACATAAAGTACCTTACGGAATACAACTAAGCTCATCACAAAAATAATCAACTTGGTTGTCTAGTGCTCGACATAAGACACAATACGGATCCTCACAGTAATACACAAAAATATGGATCAAGGAAGACCAATTATTGTGGAATACACAAGGATTCATTCTATGTTTCCATCACCATTTGCACAATGACATACAATAGACATAATCCTTGAATCACAGAAGATTTTAACCTATCTTACATCAATAATTGACAATACATGCTTAACTTTTGTGTTTGTCAAAAGTCTATGCACTTTTTTTTATCAATACTTGCATATCATTCACGAACGACTTTACTTTTGACAAAGTATGGGACAATCAAGTTCACGGACTTAAACACACATATCCCATAACAATATTGCAATATATAAAACCATAAAGATTAATACTGCAAAAATCATCTTCCAAACAATTTTAGAGTTAAACCTATAAATCTAAAAACAAGAAGATGAAAACGTTGGATAGCTATGTGTAATCACAATAATGGCTATTCCAAACACTAGTTATTCTTCTAAACAAAACAAGAAAATAGAAGATTTACTAGGCAAACTCAAACTCTTTTAGCAACTAATGTTTGAACAAGAACCAGTTCATCAGTTGCTTCTCCGAGTTCATTCTTCACAAACTCAAGATTCCTTGTTGCAATTCCGAGTTGTTCACGGACGACCTCAAAATCTCGAAGAAGATTTCCTACCAGTTGTGATGAAATCTAAACTGGTAGTTTGTTTTCATGATCAATTACATGATGACAAGTTATAAAAACATGATCTTCATAGAATTCGATAGTCTTTCCCTCCTTAGACACATCTTTGTTGCTTCTCTTCATTAATCCAAACATCCAGTAGAAACTTGTTGACCTTATAGAACAAGGTGTCACTTAATGACATATATAAAGAGGTTTCATAAAAACCCTAGGAACTTCGCGTCCGTGTGGGTCAGGTGAACGTGCACTTGTGGTCATATGTGACCAAAAAGAGAGGTAAAGAATTAGTAAAGGGATGGTTCAACAAGGAATTTTTCTCAGCAAAAACGGTTTGAACAAACCTAAAAAAAAAACTCAAAAGATTTTTTGTTTTTGTTTTTTAGATTATCAAAAAGATAATATACAACCTTGACAGCTTTCTCAAGATACCTTCTTGAAATCACAGAGCATCCTTCTTATTCTAAAAAAAGATGCTACAGACAGTAGTCATGGTGTATTAAGATGAGCATCTTGCCCATCAATATTGACTTCTCCTTTAAGGGAATTTAGAGACAAATTACTCAACAAAGTTGAAGATGTTTTATTAGGAGAGGAACTAGGAGTACCTGAGTCAACCTCTTTCCATGTTTTAGAGATGCCCCGTTTGAGTCTGTTTATACTTGTCTTAAGTACTGATACTCGATTATTTATGAGAAGAAAATCCGGGACAGAATTCTTGGATTCACAACCTTCTACAGAAGGAGACACGGAACTTGACCCATTTTTCTTTCTCCTATGCATTCTTCTCCTTTTAGGGTTGTCAGTTACCCATTTGTTGTTCTTCCTTCTACCTTGATATACATTTTTTGTTCCAAAGTCATGAATAAGAAATGACTTGTCAATGTAGTTTTCTTGATTGTTGAATGTGCCTTTTACTCCAACAATATGAGAAACAGGTTTAATCACTTCCTTAGACACCCATACAAGAATGTTGTGAAGTTTTTTATTTCTCAAACGAAAACGATATTTTCGTTCAGGATGTCCTTTATTTCCGCAATAATAGCAGTTAAAGGGATTATTCTTAACTATTCTCATGTGAGTAATTTTGGGAGGAGTAAAACCCTCGTCCTTAGGAACATTGCACGCTGCGAACATTTTTTCACATGAAGAATTATCAATAGCTTTAACGAAATTGATCTTACTAGTTTTTGGAGCGTCTATTCCTTTATATCCCAGACCACGTATATCATGATGTTCTTTACATGCTCCAATCATAGAAGTCAATTTTGTAGAGATAGAATTGAATCTTCTCAGACTCTCTTCTAGTGATTTTACTTTATTAAGAGCAGCTGCAAATTCAGTCTCCAATGAATTTTCTTTAGTAAGAAGTCAGAGTTCTTTGTCATTAAAATATTTATATTGAGAGTCATATCTTGTGCGAACATCTTCTTCACGATCACGAACTTTATTAAAATATTTATTTCGGAGAAGATTCTCACATTAAAACCATTTTGTGCGAACATCTTCTTCATGATCCTTAACGATAGACTTTAGGAGTTTATACCCACCATCATATCCTTTAAAGAGTTTTCTCAATTTTATGTTTTCTTGACAAAGAGGAGCCATGTACTTACTCAGGCAAGTTGTTGACCTTTTTTATTTCAACGCACACGGTCGAACAACTTGATATATTGAGATACTTCCTTATCAATACTCGGTCCTTCTTATGAATCACTATCATCTGAAAGGTCATCCAATTTCTCATCAAGATATTTTTTCCAATCAAATGCAGATTCAGTCAAGGGACAGACGATAGAGTTATTCTCAGAAGTTTCAAGACTTTGAGCCTCACCTGAGTGACTTTGAATTGGTGTTGCGTTATCAGAGATACTACTCTTGTCCATAGAGTCAGATCGCTACAAACATGGACTTGTATGGTCTTAAATGTGTTTACCTGCTCTGATACCAATTGAAAAAGCAGGGGTCTAACAACCACACCCAATATTTCGATTAGCAATCTGTATGGACAAACTCTAATATACTTTTCTAGAGAATCAACTAGACAGTTAGACTCAATCAATAAAAAAGATATCAAAGAGTTTATTATCTCAATCTCTCAATTTGATCTATACTCAAGCAAAGAGAAATCTGCAAGTCTTATCAAAGAGAGATAACTTGGATTTTACCAAAGACCAATTTCCAAGTATCAATCAATTTAAATCAACAACCAAAGAGGTCGGATATTCTAATTGATTGAACAACGCACAACCTGTATTATTTCAATTATATAACAAAATATAATGTGGAAAATAAATAACACAGACACCCGAATTTTTTTAACGAGGAAACCGCAAATGCATAACAACCCCGGGACCTAGTCCAGATTAAACATACATTGTATTAAGCCGCTACAGACACTAGCCTATTCCAAGCTAACTTCTGTCTGGACTGTAGTTGAACCCCAATCAATCTCACACTGATCCAAGGTACAGTTATGCTCATACGCCTCTTATCCCAGCAGGATATTGCGCACTTGATTCCCTTAGCTGATCTCACCCACAACCAAGAGTTGCTACGACCCAAAGTCGAAGACTTTAATAAACAAAAATGTATCATACATAAAAGTCTACAGTAATAGATAAATTTGTATCCCACGAATAAACCTACAAGTTTTTATTCCATCTTTTGATAAATCAAGGTGAACAAGAACCGATTGATAAAACCAGACTTATATTCTCGAAGAACAGCTCAGCTTTATCAATCACCTCACAATAGTCTTAATCGACGCAGGGAACAAAGATATTTTGGACTCACAAACGATGAGACGAAGAGTTTGTGACTACTATTATATCTTTCCTATCGGAGATAGAAATCTCAAGCCAATTATTACAATTATACTTGTACGATAGAAACAGCAAGATCAGATCACACAACTACAAGATTAAATTCTTATTTAAAATTAGGTTACTTTATGTAAAGCCTATGATTGAATAAAACTATCTATTATTTAATAAATAAAATTATTATTTTATAATTTTTCTTGAGATAGTTTTTCGATTACATAACATGTGCTTGAATGCTTTATATTATTGTTATGTATGTTATGGGATGCTTGATTTCGGTTTTCATAACCTTAATATTCGATCTCATATTGTGTGAACCCTTATGGTTTGGGTGACTTTTTGGTTTAGCGGGATTAAGTTCTAGCCCCATGTTAGTAGGCTTTATAAAAGGATCATAAGGGGTTCTGATTGAAACTAATATGTGAAAAAGTCACAATATGTTGAATCGTTTTTGGTTTAGCATAAAAGCATATGTGTTTCGGGGTTTCAACTTTTGCATCGCATTAGTTAAAACCGGTTTTCAACCTTTCTCTGGTAAAGGTTGCTTTGTTGTTGTTCTTTTGTTTTGGCGGGAGGATGACAACACAACGGGGGAGAGTTCTATGTGAACTTGTGCCTAATGATATATCTTTCTGGATAGAAGAGGATTCGTAATTTGAGGTAACGAATTTGTTAGTTAATCGTTTTCCTGTTTAATAAAAGCCTGATTTTATTTTATATATTTTGATTTTGCTTAACAAAATTTCGGTACAATTGATATTTATTCCATTATTTATGTATGGATGTGTGTGTGTGATTCAATTGTTTCCGGTTAAGAAAAAATTATTGTTATATTGCTTTATTGTTTGGTATCAATTGTTTAGGCTTACAAAATTTCGGTACAATTGTGGTACTATAATGTCTATGTTTGTTTCAATTGCTTCCGGTTGAGGTAAATAATTATGCAAGTTGATTTATTTGGTTTGTGTGAATTGTTTATGGCTTAACAAAAAGGTTTTTGATGATAAATTGTTTAGTCTAATTCGATTCCGGATAAGAGAAACTAAGTTAATTCTGATCTTAGTTAGACTTATAAAAGTGGAGGATTCGGTTATTCATGTCTAATTGAATTCCTTAACAAGAAATACTAGTTAACTGACCTAGTACTTGTCTTGTTTAAAGTGAAAAGTCTAAGTTATTATTTGAATAATTAGAACCTGATGAGAAAAACAGAATTAAATCTGATATTTATTTTGGTCTTATCGAACAAGCGATTGTATTTGTACAATCGGTTTAGCAAAAGAACTAAGGTGCTTAGTCAATTTTTTATTTACTAAACTATTAGGGAAAATTTCTTCGGATAATTGTTTCCTTGGTAACATATCAAAACAAAATTACTTTGTAGTTTCGGTTTTGATATTGGTTATATAAAATGGTGTGTGGAACCCTCGTGCTTAACTTTTATAGGTTTTGCAAGTCTTTTTAAGATTTGTAAGATCCTTCTGGTTTGTCCTTTATTTGCTCGTAACTTTGTCATTTTGTGACAAAAATGGGGAGAAATATATGGAGTAAACAAGTGATTTGGTATCACTAAGGAAAGGACAACGGTGCCTAAACATTATATCTAACGAAAGAGTAAAGCATGGACTAAGGGGGAGTAACATATCATATTGATACTTGTGGTTATCTTAACTACAAAGGGAGTAACAAAGATGTGTGGATTGAAAATCTACCTATCTTACCTTTAGGGGGGAGTATTAGCTTTGTTATTATAATGTCAACAGCGGCATTTATGGATTGAATGTATACAGGTTATTGTGTTGTTGAAACTTAGAATCAAGAGTATGTGTAATGAATTCTTGTAACTTGTTTATCCATATGATGTAAGAGTTTTGTCACTAAAATTGACAAAGGGGGAAATTATTAGAGCATTGCTCGGTTGAACCCACCAAGCGTTGGTATGTCAAGTTTGGTTGTCATATTTTAGTGAATCAAAACTCATCTTAAGAGTCGCTTGATTATTTACTAGAGTCAACTACGTATAGGTTAGATAGAAAGTTACTAGGATATGATACATACAAGTATTACATGAAGACTTGAAGAATGTAAAGAAGTAAAGAGATACAACGACGACATCATCCTTCCTCTTGAGTTTAATAATATTTGACTTGAAATGTTTCATTCCTAATGTATCTTTCAAGTCGTACATATTGAAAACATAACTGCGAAGCTGTGAATGATTATACTCTAGTTATACATAGTATTAAGGAATTATAATACGAAGTATAACGTCTATCTTTTGAACTTCGAATATAAGACATCGACGTAATCGTATGAATGCTATTGTGATTATGTATGGGTATGGGTGAATATTTCGTCCTAGGAAACAATTTTTTACATTCGTTTAAAGGAAGTACAATTCATAAACTTGTTTTGTGAATCGAAAGGGAAATCGCTAGGCTTATTGGTATTGTTATTCATTGCAAATATTTGGATTACCAATATGCGTGTTTAGTATAACCGCTCATAACTTGTTTATGTATCTTCATAAAACTATTCACAATACCTGACTTTTGTGTTGGTATAACATTTATTAGTGAAACCGATCTTAAGTAATCACCTGATATGGTATGATCGATATTATGTAATTGGTATGACCAACTCTAGACATTGGGTAACTGATCCTAGTAAGAGGTGCAACAGATCACAAGTATGTGGAATTGATCCTTGTAAGAGGTACAACAAGTCTTAGTCATTGGTAACTGATCGTATGACTTGTGCAACCAATCAAAAGTAATATACCATAAAAATGTGGTAACCGATCCCAGTACCTAGTCAACCAATTTTTGGAAATCTAGTGTGACCGATCCTAGTACCCGCATGGAGGTAGAACCGAAGCTTTGTGTTTTGGTAGATCCGTGAAACCCATTAATGGTTATTTGATAGAAAAATCAATCACATAGTTCTTGGAAGTCAAATGAACCAATTCTAAACTCATTTGGAAGTGTGGCAAATCGGTTCCAAGATTGTAAATATGAAAAAGGATTTACAAAGTAAAGATGTCGACGTACTTTGAACATGTGCAGTAATTCTTATCTATTATTGTTCAAAGATATTCCTTAATAACTAAAGGAGAATCCCGGATCGAAATAAATTGAGAATATTTTAATTAAGGTTTTTAGTTTTATATGCTTTTAATTTCCAGCAATTAAATGCATATCTTTAGAAAATAAAAATTGGTAATGTGCATTTACTAATTGGAGATTTTCTACTTAAATTTCGGTCAATATTTGGACAAAGCATTTCCAGGAATTATGAAAACCGAATTTAGAAATATATTGCATATCTTGAGAATATTTTCGGTTTTGGAAATTCCTTGGTGTCCAAACATCATTGGTCTATAAATATTGAAGTTTGCATTTCGAGAAAACTAATCCTCAGAGCCAGCAAAACTACTAAGTTGTGTTGTTACTGGTGGAGCCATCTATTCGGAGAGGAAAGTACCCTAATTAGGAGAAATCTCTTACGACCGCTCGTTTTAAAGACTTCTTTGGGATTGGTAAGCTCTACGAGTACCGTTGGTGGGAAACTAGATAATTGCAGTTTATTATTAGTTTTTGGTTGATTTGATTGACTAACGGTTATTTAACTTTGACTGCACCTAGTTTGTTTATGCTTAAGAATCTTTTCTTCTGATATATGATTCATTCAAACTAGATCGAAGTATCGACGGGGATCTTTAGACTGTTTGTAGATCTAAAGACGTCTTGTGATAATCCATCGTTAACAGACTTCGTTATGTGTATAACTGAACACACAAGAGATTCAAGTTGTTTGTGTGCAGGTGTTTATTGAAGATCTAAGAAGATTTGAAGACAAAGAATATTTCTTATTTGAGTTCAAAATCTTTGGTGTGCACAAAACTTGATCGGCTGGGGATCCAACTATAATTGACTTATCTTTTGATAGATTGGATTGATTAGTTGAGTAGATCGGCATCAACACAATTTTTTGTGATTCGAAGTATTGATTTCATAGTCTAAACATTTACTTTGGTAGTTGTTGAAAGATTGATATAAGAACCCGACAAAGGAGTTTATTGGGATAAACGGAAGAGCCTTTTGTCAAACTCATATCACGTAATTTGAAAAGAGTTGTTACCGAACAGATTTGTTGTTCTTTTACTGTTTGGAATACGAACCAAAGGAATTGTTCCAAGTGCGTGACTTATTACAAGTTGGAGGCGCATGGATACTGAGGGAACTAGGTAAATTATATATAGGTTTAGTTGCTTGGTCTCAACTACACGAAGTTGGTTTAGATTTTGTATATCGGCCTAATTCTGAGAGTATTCGATTCTGGACAAGGTCCCGGGGTTTTTCTACATTTGAGATTTTCTCGTTAACAAAATCTTGATGTGTCTTTTACTTTTCTATTTATGCAATTATAATTATTTCTATTATAATTAGAAGTAAAATACACAACCGTTAATTCCTAATTAATTGATAGAAATCATATTATGTTTGGTTAAGTCTGAACCTATTATCAAGTAATCATACTTCGTTGTTGTATTATCTCGATCTTGTATCCATAGTCAATCACGCAAGTTATCTTGTTGTCGTATTGTCTCGATCTCGTATCCATAGACGATCACACGAAGTGTGAACCAAATAGTTGTATTGTCTCGACTCAGTCCATAGACAATCACTTTTGGAGAAAGGACTAATAGGTGGAAAAGTTTTAGATTGAGGTATATTTGGGTACCCTCATCTTTTCAGTTTAATTGCAGATTGAATTGAGAAATAGAGATATAACTCTTGGATATAATTTTTTTAAGATTAAGTCTGACTGTCTAGTTGATTCTCTTGAAATTATATTGGAGTTAGTCCATACAGGTTACTAAGCAAAATATTGGGTGTGGTTGTTAGACCCCCGCTTTTTCAATTGGTATCAGAGTAGGCAAACACGTTTAAGACCTCATAAGTATGTGTTTGTAGCGATATGACTCTATGGATAAAAGTGTTATCTCTATAAACGTACCGCCAGTCTTCGACGGCTCAAATTACTTATGCTGGAAAATTGATATGCATATGTTTCTTCAAACGCGTGATTTTTAATCATGGGTTTATGTTTTTAATGGATATAATCCTCCGGTTGTTACTGAAGGCGATATAACTTCTCCAAAGGATATCGGTGATTATGATGTTGTCGATATTCTTGCCGCAAAGCAAAATTCTGATGGATTGAATGTTATCATCCATGCCATTACCCCAAATCTTCAGCACCATGTGTCTACGTGCACTCTGTCTAAAGATGCGTGGGATATCTTAGAAACCGTATTTGAAGGGAATACTTGTGAAAAAGAAGTTAGGCTTCAAAACCTAAATTTGATTGGGAAAACCTTCGTATGGCTGATGAAGATTCATTTGATGAGTTTAATCACAAAGTGTCTGAAATTGTTAATGCATCTTTTGCATTGGGTAAGACTATTCCTGAAAAGGATATTATGATGAAAATTCTCATATCGTTGCCAGCCAAATACGACTCTAAGAAACATGCCATCGTTGAAGGAAATAACCTTGATACTCTTTCCAGAAACACTCTTGTTGGAATTAAAAATAATTGATCTTGGTCAGAACACATTCAGAAAATTTGCATTCAATGTTGTGAGCATCACAAGCGAATCTGCTAGCTTGTCATGTTGAATGTTGTTCCAATCACGTTGATTTTGATAAATCACTGATTACACAAAAGATCAAGGATATTGTAAAAAGAAGTAAAAGATGTGAGAAACGTCTCTCTCCGGATAATGCTTCAGATGATTCAATATAAGAAAAATCATTCCAGGTTGTCAATATCTTGTGTAAGGACCCTCAAGCTCTTCAATGCTATTAGACTAGTCAAGAGACGTTTTAGCCGATAATAGCTCGATTAGTTTAACACGAACGTTAATTAATAGAAATTAATCTAACAACGATCTAGATATGAAACTAGTATCGTTAGATAGATCTCAAAAAGTTACGTGGAATAGACTACTCGAACGTGTCATTCGGATATCGGACTAAGAAGATATTATCAGATTTATTTGAAAGGAAACGTTAACCGACTGTGGCTGCCCATATCTTCAACGAGTGTCGTGGAATTTTGTGTGGTCGTGTCAATAACAAACCGAGAGGATAAAGTCGCTCCCTTTTTCTTTTCTTCTTCTTTATTCTTCATTCTTCTTTTTCTTCTTCTCTTTTATTCTTCTCCTATTCCTTTTCTTCTGCTCCTCTCCTGCAGTGATTCTGCACGATTTTGAGAAATAAAACAGTGGTGTTAAGATCGAGAGAAGAATATATAGGTCGAGTTTTGATTGTTGGTGACGATGTTGAACTTTGTTTGAACACGGGATAAAGAGGATAGAGTTGTTGCTGCAAATTGAGGTGTGATTTGTATTGTTGTTAGATGAAGATTAAAAGGGTTGTTGTTTAATTAATGGTGTAAGGTTGTTTTGATGAAGTTAGTCGAAGAATCAAAGAGTTAGGTTTTCTGTTCTTCCCAAATTAAGAACTAGGGTTTCTGTAAATTATTTGGAGTTCAATTCGGAGAAGAATTAAGATGAGTTAGACAGAATTACAAGATGGGTTTGTTTAATTGAGGAATTTGAAGATGAATTTGATGTTATAGAAGGGAAAATCTGAGATGGGTATTGATCGATTGGATGAATTAAGGTTAGAGATGAAGAGTAATTCGAGTTTGATGAAGTTTGGAATTTGAAGTTGATTGTGAAGCTAGGGTTTGGTTCTGTTAAAAATAGAGGATGGAGTTATCTCTGGTTGATGTTGAGCAAATCTGATTTGAGGTAATTTTCATCTTAATAACTTACTTAAGCTATTGATTTCAGTTAGTGGATTTATGAGTCTATGGATGATGATGAATATATAATGAAACTGAAGTTTATAGTTTATAGTTTGTTGAATTTGTAAGTAAGTTAGTAGAACTGGTGGTTTGTGAATATTAAGATTGGAGATGGGTTATTAAGAATTGATGGATTTTGCTGAAGTTGTAGTTATTGAAGATGGTGTTAATACTGAGTCTTGAATGGGTTGGTGATGTTTGTGTTAAGTTGCAGTTGCAAGTTATGAAGATATGAATGATGTGTGGAATACAAGGACTGTTGTTGAGTTCTGCTGAATGTGAAGATGGGGTTGAGAAATGAACTGTTGCAGGTGAAGTTGAGTTACTTAGTAGTGGCTCTACGGCTGTTGCTTAGTTGCAGGAATTGTTGAATGTTGAACTGAGTTATAGTGGTAATTAATTGAACTGATGGTGTTGGTAGTGGTGTTGTAGGTGATATGAGTTTAGATGTTTTGAAGATGTGTTAGTGGTGGTAGTGAAGTTATTTAGTGTTGTTGATTATCTGTAATTGATAATTGAATTAAGATCTGTGGTATGATTTTTGAACTGTGGATGTAGTAATTGAGATGGTGGAAATTCAAGATTGAATGAGAAGTGTTGTCTGCAATAAAGTTTCAGATTGGTATTGTATTGCAGTGCAATGGAAGAATAAGCCAAACTCTGGGTTTGTGAGGCATTGGTGGTATTTCTGTCTTTGCAAGTGAAGTGTTAGTTAAGTGGGTGGTGGTTGAAACAGAGAAATATTATATGAGTTGAACTTAGTGTTAATGAACTGATGTTGATAGTGTTTGCTGTGAAATCTTGGAAAAGCTGCAATTTGCATGTAGGCTTAGTTTCTGATTGTAATTGGAATTCAAAGTTGTTTAGTATAATTGTATTGAGATTGTTTAGTATAAATTGTTTTGGTTGCATCATTTAGTCCTGACAGGTTTTATGTTGCACCTTGATTGTGCATTATAAGTTTGGCCTGTGGAAAGGCATTGGCCTTGAGTCTTTCTTTCCAGTCAGTTTAGCTGACTCGATTTGCTTAGCGACTGACTTCGGTTCTTGATCTGAGTCGGGTTAACCCTGTAACCTGAGTTGAATCGGTTTGACTCATACTGGACCAGTTGACCTTACTTTGACCGAGTTAACCTTTGACCGTGGACTGGACTTGACCTTAGACGTTGACCGTTAGAGACATGTTGACTGTTAGATTGACTGTTAGTGACCGTTAGTTGATCCAACTGGACTGGGCCTTAACTTAATGAGCTTGTTTAGTGGACTTGGGCTTATAGTCAGTTTCCCTAATAAACATGTATTATACCTTTGTGGTCTGAATTAGTCTCCGGCTTCTTATACAAAGTTGTATATCTTATTAAAGCTTAGCTAATGGACTATATAACCAACGTAATTTAATTAGTAAACCTTAGCTATGCTAAATATAAAGAATGAAAGTGTGTAAAATCATAAGTGGGCTTAGAACCATTAAATAGAATTGTATGATTCTTGTGTGATCCTTTGAGGCTAGCTCTTATACTTCTTATGTAATTAACAGTTATTTATTAACAACGATCGATTCAAAGGATGAAAAAGTGGATCGTGGATCTCGAGGTAGGCATAGATTGTCATCAAAAGAGGTGGGAATACATTTGACTCTTTTGTAATTATTATTGTTGTTTTTATAAAACTTTATACTTATCAAACTCATGCATTGTCTATTCGTACATTCCATGCTTTGTTTAAATTGCATTCCGATAATTCAGTTGATTATGTTAATCTTTCCATGAATTGGAAATTATTTGTAATGTTTGCTTGAATTGTTATGGGAAATAAGAATTTTCACTTGTGGTATATAGGATATGCTCCTTCGCATTTATATCTAGTGCTTTTATGTAATCGGGGTGGAAGTGGGCTTCAATATTACTAATCGGAGTGAAGTGGGCTTCAATATTATACATTGTTTGAAGAATGAGTTTGTCCATATACATGTTTGTTTATTTCAGTGATTTGGTCACTGTTTAATGCTTCGGAAAACATGTAATGTTTTCCAAATCTTGCATATGATTACTTAGAAGTTAAATGTTAATTATTCCCACTTTCAGTTTCAGTGACAGATCAGAGTAGCGCAACAAAAGCTTCAAGTGTTGTGTTCGCTAAATAATTAACTTCTGCTATGTTTATTATGTTGCATATTCTTTGTAAACCAAATCACTATTGTATATGTATCATTTTAGAGGAGATTTATATATATATATGTATATTTCAGAGCGGGGCTAGTTTTGGGTTAAGTTGTAGTAGATTTTTCTTATTTGAATGCTTAAGTATTTGATTTAGATTCGTTAGTGCCTCTTTATTTTAGTTAAATTCTTGGTTTAGTCAGCTGCTAGCTTAGGGGCGCTACATCTTGCATACTTCCGATGTGTGCGATAAATTATCAGCTCTTGCGGTAGAAACTTCTCCCTACTCGAATTATGATTCAGAGCTTTAGTCTGACACTGAGATTTTTGAGTTCTTGGATAAGTGTAAAAAAATTCACCAAGAAAATCTCCAACTAAAGGCTTCATTGGAGAGACTTGAATCATCACTTCAGGTGAAAAATCATGAGATAGATTTTCTTAATGATGAATTCACCAGAACCCTATCTCTGAAGGAAAACGAGATTAATGCTCTTAAGTGTGACCTGTAAAGGTTGTCTGGACGTTCTGACAAAATCTCAGCAATGTTATTCGGTCAGAGGTCTTTTGGAAACACAAATGGTTTAGGGTTCAAAAGCAAAACTGTGAGCACAAACAATTCTTTTTTTCCAGCCGGTTTTGGAATAATTGATGATGAATGTTGTGATAAACATGAGGCAAATAAGCAAGACAATAAATCTTCCTTGATTTGTTCATTTTGTGGAAATGCAAATTATGTCCAGAATAAGTGTAGGAAATTCAAGAGGAACAACAAAAGGATTGAGAAACTTCAAAATGACATGCAAATGATGAATCTGGCCTTGGGTAATCAACAGGGTATTCCTGAAGACAAGAAGAAATCTAAAAGATCCAGATTCAGGCGAGGTAAGAAGTCTATTTATACAAAAAACCTTGATAAGTCACTATGTGTTAAAAAATATGAGCATTCGGCTCACTCCATCACTATCTAATACTAGTGATGTTTGCATCCTCATCTTTAACTTGAGAAAATGAGGATTGAATCAAGGTTGCTCAAGTTTTATATAATTGTTAATTTCTTATTTTTTTTTTATATTAAGAAAATATCTTCTTAGTTAAAATAGATAATGGATCATGAGCCGTAAAATACTTTTTTTAAGTTCTTCTAGGGTTTGTTGTCCATTGGTCTATTTATATTCATTTGTGATCAAAATTCCTTTCACTTCTTTTATCTTGAAAGATACAGTTTCATGGCTCCTGTAACTAGAGGTACCACAAAAAGGGATGCAATTGAAGCAATTAATGTGTATCTCTGTGAAGGAATCAAATCCTCAAAAAAAAAAGGTGAGATCCCCAAATGACGAAGAAGGTTCATCCTCTAACTGCCGCTTGTCTGTTTTTCATTTTGATAATAAACTTAGAGGTATGGTGAACGATTTCATCAACAAAAGAAATGATTTAAAATCTCAAATCATTTCCTCTTTAGAAAAAATTGCTCACTATGAACATATGTTGTCTCTAACAAGGAACACCTTGAGTGGACTAAAAAGAGAACTTAGTGAGTTAACTGATATTTCTGAAGATTTATAGGAATTGAACGATCCCATAATCAATGGGTTTTTCAATAATGAGAAGGAATTCTCAGTAGATGCCCTGATAAAGCTCTACGATATCTAAGAAACTTATTATGAGAATTTATTCTTGTGCTTTAAGAAGGATAACTAGGGTTTGGAATAGCCATTATTGTGAGTACACATAGCTATTGCCAACGATTTTCATCTTACAATGTTTTTAGATTTATTTATTTATTTAAATTCTAAAGTTTATTTGGAAGATGATTTTGCAGTATTAATCTTTATTGGTTTTATATATCGCAAAAAATTTATGGGATATGTGTGTTTGTGTCCGTGAACTATGATTGTCCCATATATGTCAAAAGTTAAGCCTATTATGCCATTATGCAAATATTGATGGAAGATAGGATGAACTTTTGATTGCAAAGATTAAGTCTATTATATGTCTTTATGCAAATATTGATGAAAAACATAATGAATCTTTGTATATTCCGCAATATTGATCTTTCCCTGATCCACTTCTATGTGAAAGTACTGTGTGGCTTCGTAAGTTCTCTTATGATGAGAATTTTCGATTAAATTAATCATTGGTTCTCTTGTGGTTAATTTAATTGAGTATTTTGGATACAAATTCATGTTTCATGTAATTTTTAATGTCCAAAGAAATCCTTCTTTTCTTGCAAAAGTAAGGTCGCTCTTGTTGTTCTTTCGAGAATGACATTTTATGGGGGAGTGTTCTTAATTGAACTTGTGCTTAATTGCCAAATCTTTGTGGGGAGTGATATTGTGGAATATTATAGGAGTTTTATTGTATCTTTATAAACTCCTTGATGAATACACTAAGTTTCGACTATGTGAAATCATCGAAACAAAGTTGATATGTTTTCTTTTAGTCATGGAGAATCTCTACGATAATTTTATTATGATCCCACTAGTTTTCATACCTTTGCCAATTTATATTGACAAAAAGGGAGAGAATTAATGTGTAGTTCACACTACAAATATATATGGTTTACAGATCATTATGTAGGGGGGGGGGGGTTGTTTTCATGTGAGATGAAGTATTGAATAAGGGGAGGTGATACATATCACCATAGTATTGTTTTCAAAGTTGTGATACAATTGGACTTTGATAATGTGTAATAACACTATGACACTGTATAACAATGATTGAGAGCTACTATTTTCTCATTGTTATAGCTACGGATCTTCAACAACTATGATGCTAAGTTGAACATGTTCAGAATCACTAGAGTACTTGGAAGTGACGAAGATTTCGATTAATGTTGAAGAACCAAGGAAATCAAACATTTGGATGAGAAGCTACAAAGTTTATTTATTTTGTAATCCATATGTATTGATATTTTTGTTACTAAAATTGACAAAGGGAGATATTGTTAGAGCACTGCTCGGTCGAACTTTCAAGCATTGCTATCTCAAGTTGTTGTCAAGTTTAGTTGCCAAAACTATAAGTCTTGATTTATAGTCTATTTATAGCTAAGTCTCGGATTAGGATATAAAGTGTAGTTGAGCATCAGACTTCACGACGTTCATCGATTTAAGACGAAGAACTACCAAGGGGAACTTTTGGAACTTCATCAACAAAATTTATGTGGAAACTTGAACTCATCTATCACTCAAAAGTCTATCTACTCTATCTCCTATTTGAGACAAAAGTCGTATAGCTATATAGACTTCGATTATACACATTTGATATTTCGTGCTGCAGTTTAACTCGCTTACATATTTCTCGAAATATATGTTGATAAGCTTTTGCTTTAACCAATTTCATATTATATTCTTGACGAAAGTCAAAATATGATCATGTGAAAATCTCCTTGTAACATCTTACATGATTTGTGTGAGACAGTCATTTGATGTAGACCCGGAATATTTCGTATTGATCATTCGATCACTTGAAAATTGCTTCGAAGCTAATAGTTTATATGAGACAACTATTGTCGTCTTCTAAGAATGTTTCAATGATTGAAATGGGAGTTTAGAATAAATAACCATGATTGGATAGCATATTAAGCGTACTTGTATGGTGATTTGTGCAAGATATTCCAAGTCCGAGAACCATAGTATGCATACCCGTATGCGTACTGGTTGGTTTATGGAAGTCCGGGAACTTAGTATGCATACCGGTATACGTACTGGCATGACTTTCAAGATCCAGAAATTCGACTGAGTTTTGGATGGTACTTGTACCCATTCACATACTGGCGAACCCAAACTTGGTCCGGCCACTTAGGCATGCGTACCCGTTCGCATACTTGAGTAGGTTATGTTCTAAAATCGGTTTGTTCATGAACTAATACATTTATATAATAACAAATGCAATCTTTTGCAAATTGTGGCTATAATGTTCAAGAATTGATTCGAGTGAATCAAAATCAATTTTTCTTCAATTGTGTCTTGTATACTTCTATGAGAATATAAACAATTGAACAACTCTAGAACTAGTTTCATTTGAGTCATTTGAACTAGTTATGGTTAAAATGAATATGGATGATATGAAAGTGTTCATATGGATAACTTCGGTTAACTATTGTTGAAGCTAAAAAGGTGTACACGTTTAGGTATGGTTACTCATATCTAAATGAAGTTACTTTTCATTTGTGTGTGACAAGCTAAGTTCGATCTAATGGTTGAAAAATATTAGCTTGAGTCTAATCAGGTTTTCATCTAACGGTGAATATTGAATGCTTTAATTTGTTACCAATGTAACATTGATTGCAAACCCTAATTTTAAGACTATATAAAAGAGAACTCTAGCAACTGGGAAACCTAATCCCCACACCTCATGTGTGATAATAGTTGCGACTAGAGTCGATTCTCCTTTAACGTTAGGTTTTTCATGAAACCCTGTAGGTTAACGACTTAAAAACTTCATTGGGATTGTGAAGATAGACCCAACTATTTTCTCTGTAGTTGCATGTTCTGATCTTATTGTTTTCTTCATGATTGAGTACTATCTTCTCTAAGATTTTCTCGAGATTTATTCTCCGATAGGCAAGATAAAGAGTAGTCACAAACATCTTCGTCTCATCGTTTGTGATTCCAAAATATCTTGTTTATTTACCATACGATTAAGATTATTGTGAGGTGATTGATATTTATAGGCTATTCTTCGGGAATATAAGTCTGGTATATCAATTGGTTCATGTTTACCTTGATTTATCAAAATATGAAACAAAAACTCATAGGTATATCTGTGGGAGACAAATTTATCCATTCAATAGACTTTTATATGTGAGACTGATTGGTTTATCAAGTCTTCAACTTTGGGTCGTAGAAACTCTTAGTTGTGGGTGAGATCAGCTAAGGGAATCAAGTGCTCAGAGTCTTTCTGGGATTCAGAGGCGTAAGGAACGCGACTGTACCTTGATCAGTGTGAGATTGGTTAGGGCTCAACTACATTCCAGTCTGAAGTTAACTTGGAGTAGGCTAGTGTATGTGGCGTCTTAATACAATGTGGTGTTAAAATTTGGATTTGGTCTCGGGGTTTTTCTGCATTTGTGGTTTCATTGTTAACAAAATTTCTGGTGCCTGTGTTATTTCTTTTCCGCATTATATTTTCTATATAATTGAATTTTCACAGGTTGTGCGTAAGTTCAATCAATTGTGTTGATTAAATTGATTGACACTTGGATATTGGTTTTTGATGTCGTCCAAGTTATTTCTTATATTCAATCGGGCTCGAAATTTCATATTTGTTTGATTGCAAATTGAATTGAGAAATAGAGATATAACTCTTGGATATACTTTTCTTAAGATTGAGTTTGTCTGTCTAGTTGATTCTTTTGAAAGTATATTGGAGTTAGTCCATGAAGGTTGCTAAGCGAAATATTGGGTGTGATTGTTAGACCCTCACTTTTTCACTTACGGTTGGGAAATCATGTCAAACCCAATCGTAGGCCTGGAAATGGCGCAATAATTCTGTCAGAGTTACGGTTGGGAAATCATATCAACCCAACCTTAGATTCAATGGGTCTAGAAGAGTTGTCAGAGTCAGAGTACGACGAGGAAAGCAAGCCGTATGAAAATCCAGGGTCACTTACGGATTGGAAAGCATTCTAAACCCAACAGTAGGTACAAATGAGAAGATATTAAGTATTTGAAGACACCATATTGTAAAAGACGACGATACAAAAATAACGCAAAAAGAATAAGCTTAATCAGACGTCGGATGATGGCCAAAATGGTGAAGGAACACAAATGAGGAGATTCTGAAGCACCTACGGTGGAGAAACCCAGCCGTAGACAGTTCGAGTTGTGCGGAATTTGGAGTTCTAAAACGTGTAAAACTTGGTCCGGGAAGGATTCTAAATCCTAGATATGGTGAGCACTATATAAAAAGACCCTCAATACATTAAGAGGAGAGACCACACCTTAGGAGACACAATTCTACCTCCCATAGGGTTTATCCCTTTAGGAGGGACCCATTCTCTTTTGTAATCATGTGTAGCTAAACCTTTGTTGATTAAGGATGAATTCAATGTTCTAGAGTGAAGCTTTGTTGGTTATATAAATCAAATTAGATTTTTATCATCATCGTTTGTTTTCACTATTTCTAGGGTTTATGATTGATTAATTAGATTTTTTTGGAGTGCACACTGGATTAATCTATTGATCATTCTATTTCTAGTAAAGGGTTAGGATATCCGCGTAATTGTTGAATAATCCTTGCACAAGTAGAGAATGAGAGACCTCATAGAGAGATTCTGTGGAGCAATCATGTGTGAAGAAAACACTAGTAAGTGGACCTTGCGCTAAGAATCTAACTGCTGGGATCAACCTAAGTTCACATAACTTAAAGCTTCTGATTGGGTTACACCTTGAGTGCGCTACTAACTGGTGGTTTGGTTGGATAGAACTTGATATGTGAGCGCTTCGGTATCCTGTTACAATGGGAACTTTGGGGATAATACTGCTATAGCTGCTTTCCTACGGTTGGTGATGAATGGTTCTAATGAAGATAGGTAAGTACACTATTGAGTCAACGTTTGGTAACGGCAAATGACTCCTTGATCGTCTCTTTCTTTTATTTGTTTCTTTTTATTTTACTTTAAAACAATCCTCCTTTTTGTGTTTTACTTTACACAGCTCTCTGTGGGAACGATCCTTACTACCGCTATATAATTATTTAATTAGTGGGAAATATCTTGATTAATTTTTTGCACTTACGACACGCATCATTGATGATGTATGAGATGCCTTCTCATATGTATGGTTGTTCTAATAAAAACAACAAAATAAATAGAAATAATAACAAGTTCTTTGCAACTCTCTCTCTCTCTCTTAGAGTCTCTTCATCTGCAAACCACAACTTAGAAATTCTAATCTCATCTCTTTCGGCTTTCCATCATAGACCGACCCTACCTCGCATCTGTGACTGAAGAAACCTTTGAACGGTCATCAACTTGGTTTAGGTAAGGATTGTTCGTCATCAGCCTCCGTCGGACAAGTCATACTTTTCGACATATACAATTGGGTATAACACTGTATAAATCAAAGTCGTCACGGTGCAACATTGCACAACTTGCTGACTAATCCAGGGTCATCATTTTATTGTTTTGGCAGAATAATAACTCTGACAAAAATATAATACAGTGACCAAGGTCGTCATTTTGTAAAACTACAACTGTGACGACTACTATTTAGTCGGTAGGTTATGAAATTAATAGCTTGCCGATTAATCATGCATTTGCATCACCTTTTTCTATATGCAAAATCTCATTTGGTCTTCATTATAGTTTGTTATCAACATGCCAGCTATAAAGGGTCGTTATCATCTCTTTTAGTGGAGCATGCCGACTTTTCATCCCATGACTTATGAAAGTGTTGATTCTTTCTGTAATTTGGAGAATGAAATTATTAAACTATGTAATTCCCTTTTTAGAAGTGTTTGGCTAATGTAGTTTCATTTCCGTTGCAAAAAAAAAAACTCAAAAATCCTCCAACATAATCCATAAGTTAAATCTAACTAAAACAAGATTTCATAACTCATAACTCAACTAATTAGTCTAACTAAATTAATTAAACTGATCAAAATAATTAGTCCTAATTAAACGAGGGTAGTTTAATAAGTTTCTAAAATATATGGCTACGAGCTTTGAGTTTTACTTCTTATAGGGGTTTACTCAATAAATACTTTTATTGATTTCCAAAAAGTTTAATGGATTTACAAAGTATTGTGTTATTGGTTGTATACTTTTAAAATCTCTTTCAAAGTTTATGTTACTCGTTGTAGATTGTCAAAAGGTCTTCTAAAGTTTGTGTTACTTGTTGTAAACTTGAAAATTCAAAGACTTTGCATACTTACCTATTTTCAAAACTTTGAGTGACTTTTGTGTATATATTTGCCTTGATAAAAGTCTTGCAAAATATGTAAGATTTTGGAAGACTTCCAATTTTTTTATAAAGATGATTTTTACTCTCTTTTATTTTATTTCATGAATACACAATCTATAAAACTCCTATTATAGATGAGTATAAATTATATGATATGATTAAACATTTTTTTTAATTTTAATTATTATGTACATATGTATAATAATTATTATTGTTACACTTTATTTTATTTTATTGAACAAAAAAAATAAGTTATATATATAAAATAATAATAATTTATTTTAATTTAGTTGAAGTTATTATAGTAAATAAGCTACAATAAATTTTGTATTTATGTCTATCATGCATATTTCCATATAAAAAATATTTTTACAACTCTTAAGGACTCTACAAATGTCTGCAAGACATTAGACAACTCTGCATAACTCCACAAAAATTTGTTCAACTCTGTATAATTCTCACAAAGTTATTAATTTTCATGACTCTTTTCAAATCTTTACAAATCTATAAATGTATTTATTGAGTAAACCCCTGTTAATGACTCTATTTATAATTTTATATTACTTTGTATACTCCAAACGAGTTATAAAATGACCTTTGGGTCATGTTAACTTGTATACCCGTATACAAGTTAACAGTGGTATAATCGTCTTAAAAATATATTGGGAATAGAAATCACTAAATAATACTACCTCCGTTTCAGGAAAAGTGTTACTTTCATTTTTTCATTTTAGCCTAAAAATAAGCCAAATTGAAAAAATGAAAGTAACACCTTTCCTAAAACGGAGGGAGTATGATACTTATTTTATTTTCTCTATACGTGAGATTAGTGTTCCACCGGTACCCTTACATTTATTAATGAAAGAGAATTAGAAAAAGCAATTCCGACGCTCTCTCCCATTACGTCTCTCTTATTTCCTTTTAGCTTCTTCTTCTTCCGTTTTTATCTCTCTGAGTCTCATCTCCATTTTTATACTGTAAAATCTACTTAACATTTTTAATTTTTTCCTCGGTTGCCTCTTCCTTTTTCCATATGCAGAACATACAATAAAGTTGTATGATAAAGCTTTTGGTGAAGCTTATTGGGAATCTTCCCTTCTGCCATTGATAGATTCATGAGAACTCAAAAAACCCATCACAAAAACATTTCTTTTCCCTCTGTTATCACTTTTCAGTTACTCCAACCGTAAAGCAAAATGTCATTGCAAAATCATTCATATGATTTTTATTAAAGGGAAAGCTAAAACATTTAGGGGAAAGATGACTTCCGGTCAAATATGTTTGACCATAATCAGTTAGGATGCAAATATAAATTCATTTAGAACTCATCCCTAACGATAGCCCTTCCATGTTATCATCCCTAAACGACTGTAGTGATGGATCAATGATGGTTGAAATTTACCATTTGATACTTGGATTTTTTTAAATTTTTTTTTTCTGTTTATTGAGAATTTTTTTCGTTTTTTTTCCTTCTTCAGATTATCTCTCTATTTTCCTTTAATTCATTGAGAGAGATGGCAAAGGTTTTGCTTCATTGTTTCATCTTACCTGTAAAATCTAATTTTATTTATTTGTTGACAATTTTCTAAATTTAATACATTATCCCGACACCAGCAGGCAGCAGAATCCATGGCATAGGGTATTATGATCAATGGACAAACAACCTTTGTTCGTAGTCCTTTTTATGACTTTTTCGGTAGCATTGATAAAGTCTAAATGATGCATTTCCGAGATATAAAATGTTGTGGAAGTATCTCGATTGAATGCGGACAATTTGGTTCGAATAAGGTGGGCTATATATAAATATATGTAGTTGTACGCAGGAATAACATCATGATGAATTGATGATCACCTATATATGTCATCTCAGATGATGATAAAATAAGGTGGCAATGTGAACTAATTTCTGTTTGGAATGCATTATCAATTGAACATCAAGGTTGATAATAAGATAATAATCAGGTTGGGTGCTAGACTATTGATCAGTAATTTGGTCTTACAAATGACAGGAATAGTATACTCTTGGCAATGAATCTGATGACTGATGCTTTACAAATGAAAAGACCAAATCGTAGTTGATCAAAGATCCATCGTTGCTGTTGTTTTGTGATGACATCAGTAAAAGACTAAGAGGAGGTTAGGGATGAGTTTTAGTAGAAATTTTATTTGCACCCTAATTAGTCAAGGTCAAACACATTTCACCGGAAGTCAGCTTTCCCCCTAAATATTTTGGCTTTACCTTTAACAAAAATCTAAAATTTCCCCAAAATTAGTAGTCTTAATTTTTGAAATAAAGGTAATTTGGTGTGAAGATTTTTTTCTAGAGTTTTGTCAAGATAGAGTTAAAATTTATACTCTTATCAAGAACTTAGAAACCTTGATAATATTTTTCGGAGATATACGAGCATCGTGGTGTTGCTCGTATAGAGCTCCTAGAGCTCTAGTAGTGAAGGGTGGAAGTAAGGACTTTGTAACTTGAACTTTGTATTGATTGATTCTTGCTACCTTACTTACAAATGAATACAACATGCCTATTTATAGGCTACAAAAAGAAGAAGAGAACTATGTCTATGGAGGCTAACAACTATGCCTATGGAGGCTAACAACTATGCATATGGAGGCTAACAACTATGCCTATGGAGGCTTCCACCAAACCAACTACTAGACAATCTAGTATTCTTATTTGATTTGTCTAACTCTAGAACACTCATTTTACACATGTTAATTGTCTAACATTGACTCTAGACATCCTAGATATTTCTAGGTTAATTTAGATAGATGTGAACACTTGACTAAGTTGGTGTTGAATATTCAACACTCCCCCTCAACACCGACTTTCCAACTTCTCTTTATCGTAGACATTTCGGTCCCCTTCATAGTTTAAGGATGTTTCGGTCCTCTTCATAGTTTAAGGACGTTTTAGGTCCTCTTCGGAAGTTTAAGGACATTATGGTCCTCTTCGTAGTTTAGGGACATTACGGTCCTCTTCGTAGTTTTAGAACATACGGGTTCCATCGTAGTTTAGGGACATTGCGGTCCTCTTCGTTTCAGTAAAATACTTCTTGTACTCTTTAGACAACTCATAGGATTTTCACCCACTTTTGTTGTTCTCTATCTCATCACCACTTGGTGATTGCTTCCGTTTCTTCACAACATTTTTTGTTGTTTCTTCTTCTATTCATCTTTGTTCCAGTCACGCTTTTGTTGAAAACGTAACACTTCTTTGGTTATCCAGATTCTCTCACAATCTTTCATTTCGTCAAGCTTCTGCCACAAGCTCTAACTATTTTTCTTCTTGTTATTTGATGTTACAAATTTGCCACTTTATCCGTATTTGCCACATTTTCGAATTCGTAATGATTTTCCACGCTATGACATAATTGTCACACTTTGGTTTGTACGTATTTAAACAAACACCTGTAAACCCATTTAGACTTCATTTGGACATTACAAATTAGGTAATTCCAACACTCCCCGTAATTTGTAATGGCTCTTTTTTTTTTTTATATTCACCCAATCTCCGTTGCGGCTCTTATCTCCTCATGCTTGCTTCGCTCGTGATAAACTCTTTTTGTTTGCCGCCACGCACCGCCGTTTTTTTTTTTTTTTTTTTTTTGTTCTTCTTCTTATCACGAGTATGATTTAGTATCTCGTGACAAACATGCCATGCTTTTCTTCGACAATTGAGGAAGCAATCTGTTGCTCTTACCCTCAATATTTTTTTTTTTCTTCCCGATTTGAGGAAACAACCACTTATTGTTCTTACCCTCAAAACCTTCTCTGATCACTTATTAGGAAGTGACCCTTTCTTCTTCTCTTTTATCTTGTTTTTTTTCTTTCATGGAGACCCCATTTTTTTTTCATGGAGACCCCATTTCTTCTCTTTTAGTATTTCTTGCTCATTTAGTATGTCTCCTAACTTCTGCGTGCAAGCCTCTACAAATTCAACATTTTTGAAATTTCGATATTACAAAAGCTTTGTCTTGTAGTAGCAGTAGTTTTTTCTTCTTCCAGTGGATACATGTCCACAGAAGCTTCGTGTCACAAGTAGAAACTTGATGTTGTCGTGACAAACATGGCTTTCTTGCCATTTTTTTTTTCTCTCAAAACCGAGTAGGTCGTCTCATTGAGGCTCTCTTCCCACAATATGAGGAGGCGATCATTTGAAGCTCTCTTCCCTCAATATATGGAGGCATTCGTTGTTGACGTTTTCATGATATCGGCTTCTAAAACTCTTGAACGATTGTGGAGGCAATCCTTGGTGCACTCTTCCCACAATTGTCTTTAGAATTTTGTAAACAATTTGAGGAGGAAAATTATTGCTCTCTTCCTCAAACTTGTCTTCTGGTCACTTATCAAAAAGTGATTTCTTTTTCTTCTCTACTTTTCTTTTTCCACATGGAGGCGTTTTTTGCTCTGTGAAGGTATTTTTTTTTTTTTTTTTTTTACAGTTGGAATGGTTGAAATCTTCTTAGTGGTGTTTGCATCTTCTCCTTCTTAAACTTCATATCTTCTCAACTCGAAAGCTTTGAAACCCATCAATTCATAGCGGAAACTTTTACGCCCATTTCGGATCGAACGAGTTCTGATACCAAGTTAAAATTTATACTCTTATCAAGAACTTAGAAACCTTGATAATATTTTTCGGAGATATACGAGCATCGTGGTGTTGCTCGTATAGAGCTCCTAAAGCTCTAGTAGTGAAGGGTGGAAGCAAGGACTTTGTAACTTGAACTTTGTATTGATTGATTCTTGCTACCTTACTTACAAATGAATACAACATGCCTATTTATAGGCTACAAAAAGAAGAAGAGAACTATGTCTATGGAGGCTAACAACTATGCCTATGGAGGCTAACAACTATGCATATGGAGGCTAACAACTATGCCTATGGAGGCTTCCACCAAACCAACTACTAGACAATCTAGTATTCTTATTTGATTTGTCTAACTCTAGAACACTCATTTTACACATGTTAATTGTCTAACATTGACTCTAGACATCCTAGATATTTCTAGGTTAATTTAGATAGATGTGAACACTTGACTAAGTTGGTGTTGAATATTCAACAGATAGATCATGCTTTTGAGAAAACTTGATTTGGGTAGGCTTGAAATCAGTTATAAATGGCATTTTAATTTAATTGGGTAGTTTAGGCTAGTGAAGGGTTTTTTTATAAACGAACGGATTTTCAGAAGATCTTTTGATCAATGGAGTCCCTAACCGTGAATAAAGAGGAGGAAGATGGAAGGATTAGAAAAGCTATTAAATCCTACTCGTTCATAATCATTGGATCTTCCATGGGGTCTACGTAAAAAAACACTAATAAATATCACAAGGGTAGTTTAGGGAATATATGTGACATTTAAGAGAGTAATACTTTTAGGGAAACTTAAAAAACTGCCCATGTGGGGAAATGCATTTAAGAAAATGTCCACGTTTTTTTCATTATATATTAAATGCCCATGCCGTTAGAAATTCCATTTGGACTCACCTGATAAGTCAATTTTGTATCCGAATTTACCTACTTACCCTTGCAAGCCTAATGTATTTTTTCCTACAACAAAAGAGAGCCATGATGTGTCCGAGTAATATAACCAATACCGTAGCTCATTGAGAGGAGAAATCAGCGGGAATTAGAAACCGTAGCTCATTGAGAGGAGAAATCAGCGAGAATTGTTGCTGCTACCGATGTTAATGGTGATTCTTAGCTCTAATAGACAAGGGTCTGCAGGGAATTTCGTAATAGAAGCTTGGGTATTGTATTGTTTTATAAGTGAAATGGGTTCGATGTGAAACAAAAAAAATAGAGCTGCTGCCATTGTTACAGATGATAAACGCGAGAAGAGGAAGTATGTTTTCTTCCGTGGATATGAATGATATTTAGATGGCTCTTTTTGAGATGTTATAGAAGGATCAATGGTGGTTGTGAATGGAACTGATTGAATGAAAGAGACGTTACTGCCGTTTGATGTGGGAGAAACAAATTTCTGTGATTTTCATTGTAATTTGTTGTTGAATGATGTAAGAGGTATGGGATTGTCTTGAATATGCGATTAATTGCAGGGAAGGAGATAAAAAAAAGGCTAGAATAACAAAGAAAAATCATTTCTACCAACACCAGTTCACGCTCAATAACTATTCGAAGAAAGTCTCCAAAGAAATTTCTTCTTCAATATCACTATGTACATCACATTTTCCAGGTATTGTCATGGGCTTCGTGGCCCTCTCACCCTCTCTGCTTCTATGTATAAAGATGAATTATGAAAAGATAAATGAGGTAGAGATCCCATGAATTAATTCAAGGATTAGTTAGTTACTTGAACTGATTAACATATTAATTGAATAGAAATAGGAGGAATCAGGTCGTGGTAGTTTTAAGAACAACAACAACCACGAGATCTTAACATGTTTACACGTGTTAAAGATGATTTAGCTTCTCATTTTTTCTCTAGCAACTTCACTTTCCCATGATTTTTACTTTTTCCAGCAATTATGATTTTTTTTTTATGGTTATTGCTCTGTTATTTCTGTAATAAAAGCCTTAAATCATAACATGAATTAATTTAAGTGGTGACTTCTCTTGATTATCCATGGTACTTGATGAGTGCCAAATATTGCATATTTATACACCTTTTCATTGGCACTTAACTCATCTTTCGCACTTCAAAGTCATATATTATCCCAAATTCTGCATTCTTACCATCTTCAAGAATAAATATTTGTATTAATTAATTTTGTGTTTTTAAGTACTAAATAAAGCTTGGAAGAATTGAGAAAACAAAAGAGAAGAAAGTTGGAAGCGTTGCAACCCACTCGCGCATCAGTGGCAACCTGTTTACAAATTCATGGGATTAAACAACCCATGATCCAAAACCCAAGACCCAAATCCATTTCCACCTCACCCCCATTGGATTCTTTCCAAAACATCCACCTCACACCCATTGGATTCTTTCCAAAACATCCACCTCACCCCCATTGTATTCCATTCTATCCATCAATTAAGAAAACATGTTTTGTTTAATTATTGAGTGGTTGCTACAGTGAAATTCGGATCCCAAGTGTGAGAGAATTTTTGTGTATAAATAGAGAGGGTTGTTGTGTTAAAAACTCATCCAAGAATAGCTTGTTCATGTTAGTTTATCAAATTTCAATTTTGTTGTAATGTTCTTCATGTTCTAATTTCATTTGCTAGGGTTTAAATGAAGCCGTAACTCATTGGTATGTATTCATATCTTGTATCTTTTTCTTGAAAGTTTAGAATTGTTTAAAGATATAATTTAATCCAAGTTTGTCAACATCTTGCTCTCACAATGAATGCCATGTATCCATTGTAGTTAGAATATCTCTATGTTGATTATTCTACAACTCATGCTTAACCAAATATTGATCCTCAGATTAGTTGTGCTTTAATTAGACAGTTAATGCTTTGGAGAAATACTTTAGTTGTGATTAAATTATACATTGGAGAAACACCTTAGATATACGGTAGACTTGAATCATTTGTGAGGACAAGAATAATATTACAAGTTGAATGCATATCATAGGTTAGTGGTGGATTTGAATACCCTAGTATCCATATTCTCAATATTTACACCTTGATTTAATTGCATATTTTAATTTAAATTACTTTCTGTTTAAGTCGTTGACAATATCTCGTCGTATCGACAAAATCAAAACCCTTTTGGTTACTCTCTGAATCAGTTCTTAGTAAGGATTTAGAATCAACTTCTACACTCTCCAAGTCTCTGTGGTTCGACATGTGCTTGCCCTGTGTTGCTTGTCGACACTGTGCACTTGCAGTATACACAATAGTAGGTATCTTTCCGAGCCTATCAAGTTTTTGGCGCCGTTGCCGGGGATCGGTTGCTGTGTAGTTCAAGTTTCTATCTCATGTCACTGCTCATTTTTGCATCTCCTGGAACTGTTCACATATCACTGTTCAATATCATTGTAGCATAATCACTATAGCACCGCAACTATTCACTGTCAATTTTACACTTTTTTTGTTTTTTATTTTTTATTTTTGCTTTAAAACTTCGAAACCCTAACTACCTCTTTTGAGCTCAACAAGTACCGGAGTAGTTGTTGTAAAGGCGAAGGAAAGGAAGGAAAGGAAGCGAAAGGAGTTTTTATTTGAAAAAAAATAAAATAGTTTATTTTATTTTTAGTTTGTATTAGGATTCCTCTACTCTTGTAATTTTCTTTTTCTTTTGCACTTTATTTTTATTTTTGGACTTTGGACTTTGGACATTCTATTTTTATTTTTATTTTTAAACCCTACGGAAGGGTAATATTAAATATCAAACTGTTTGTAGAGAAGGACGGTGATTACAATATCACCTCGGCCCATCGGGTTCGTTCATGACATAGGAGTCGTGGCCCGAGTCGACAACAACGGTTCATCCCCCGTCTGGTACGGGAGGTAAGTTTGTCGAAACACTCGCGAATCCCCTGTTAGCGAGTTACTGTATTCCTTCGGTTGCATATATGTTGAGGATTTGAACACGGCTGTTTTATTTTCCTAGTAAAGGGCAAGGACTGGCCATACAAGATAAGGGTTCGGATTTCATCACCGTTCTCTTCTTGCCCGCCTTAGGAAAACGATACATACACGAACCTAAGCTTTAAAATTTGAAATAGAACAAGACCTATAAGGTAACGAGCTTAGTAGGAGAGTCGTTCGAAAAATATTGGTTACTCTTTAAGCACACTTCGAAGTTCATGACGGTATTGAATGCGTGACTGCGCCGCCTTGTAATACGGTGAGGCCTTGGGTATCAAAGCTCTAGCAGCTTCCCTCGCCTCTATTCAATTTACTTAAACTCGGATTGATTCCAGAGGAGTTTGCTCAGATTGTAACGAATTCCATTTCAAAGGATTAGAAGCTGGTCTAAAAAACAATCTAAGTGGAACCATCATGCTTTTTGTTTGCTAGAAATCAGTAGATTTTCTGTGGTAGAGTCAGCCTTGTTTGCGATTGCATAGAACTTCCCTTCCGTTTATGATTTTTCTTCTTTTATTTTGTTTTTCTAATGTATGCCCGAGGTAATTAGAGAACGGGCTTGAAAAATTAAAAAAAAAAAAACCAATAATGAAAAAAATATATTGGTCTGTTTTCAATGTGTACATCCCAATCTCTGCAACAAGCCTAGTTCTAGTTAGAGATCATGTCAGGATTCTGGTCTGCAGGTGGGGATGGAAACAAATCCATCAGAGAGCTTGCTTACGTGCATGCTTCACATTATGAAACTCCAACAGACCATGATGTCACTAGTTATATGGATTATTATGGACATTTTCACAGTCCTGAGCATCAATACATGAACCCTAGTAACTCACACATGTATCATCCACCACAGGGTGAAAATGAACATCTTTACAGTGCCCAACTCTCACAATCATCACTTTTGGACCAGTTAGAAGCTGGAACTGCAACTTTAGAAATGCAAATGCATGAATCTGTCGCATATAATTCTTCTAGGCAATCTGAAATCTATGCTTGTACCTTATGTGGAGGCTTAGGCCATCCTGCTGAGAATTGCTATATTTTGCATGATTTTAGGCAATCTAGAGAATATCATGAAAATCCAAAATATGAAATGCCAACAGATTACAAAGTTGATAGTCATTGGGACCAAATCAACCTTTCGAAGGTTGCGATCAGTATTTTATAGACCCTAATGACCATGCACACATGTATCATCCACCACAGTGGGAAGTTGAACAATTTTGTACTTCTCAATCTGTGGAGGAAAATCTCAGACTCATCGAACAAAATAATGCTAGGAGTGTATTGCATGATAAACCATATAGCATTAATTATGAATTTCCTACTGTTGAAGACTCTCCTTCCATTGAACAACTTAATGCATTATTAAAAATGAATTTGATTCGTTTACAAAATGTAGGAAGGGAGGAATTTCAGGATGAAATGTTTGTTTGTCCTAATGAAATAAAATGTGAAAATAGTATGCCTAGTCTTACTGATCTGGTGATATTGCATATGAACCTGTTTTAAATGAAGGGACTAGAAATACTACGATTTTAAATAAGGAAATTCATTTCTGTGATGATGATGATGATGGTGATGATGTTATGTTAGAAGAATATGTTTTTACTGAAAATATTGTCGAACCTTTGAGTTCAGAGACATTAGGCTTCTCTTCCTCGACCTTAATGAATGATGTTTCTTCTAGTGTTACATATACATGTGATGTTGATACTGATCTTGAGCCTGTGGAATTGTCCTGTGAAAAAGAGCATGACACATATCTTGTGTCTGACTTAGAAAATGTTGAATCTTCTGTAGACACCAATGATATTATGCATGAAAATAACTTTGATGTATCTGATTCTATGCCTAAGTCACACTGTGATGTTTCTTGTGATATTCCTATGCATGAAACTAAAGTTGTAGTGGATGATTGTGAACTGGGTCTTATTGATTTGTTTTATGATCATGAGCATGATGTTGTACTTGTTTCTGACTTAAGGAAAGCTGAATCTTATAGTAACACAGATAAAAATAACTTGGAGAGTTATGATTCGATGCTTAAGTCACAACATGACTGTCTTAGGGTAAACTGAGAGGTTGTCAAACCCATTTTGTGGACAAGTAAAAGCTTTGGATTGGAACTGTGTGCCTCTCAAGTCCTCTTGGACTATTTTGCAGCTAAATATAATACCTTTGATGAGCCACAATTCGAGTTTACTCATGTCTCCCCATCCATCCATGAAAAAATCCACTTTGAACTAGATCTTGTGCATGATGCACCACTGAAATTGTTATATTTTGTGCCCAAAAGTTTATCTATTGAAAAATCTAGGTTTGGGGGTAACTCATTCACATATGCAGTCTCACTTGCATTGTTGTCCTGTTATAAATATGTAAGGCTGTTGATGTTTCTGCATTCCGTCTTTTGGGTTGATCCTCAACTTTTTAGATTGTTGGTGTTTGGGGAGTCATCATTGTATAATCTAGTAGGTAAATTTTGAATCTTGTTGATATATTTGTGTGCTAACCGAAATTTTTGTCTTGCGCTCATATTGTTTGCTTTCATAGCATTCATTCAATTATGGTTAGCACCAACCTTTTTGCATCTGGTATTCTCTTTCATTTGAATCTGTTTTGTTCTCACGTTTTGTTGTTGTTTCTGTTATCTTTTGGAACATTGAGGACAATGTTAGATTTAGGTTTGGGGGAGTATTTGCATATGGCGTTTTGTAGTCTTTTGCATCTTTTATGACCAGCTGTGGAGCGGGTCTTTTGTAGGATCCTTTGTAATCTTTTGCATTTTTTATGACCAGCTGTGGAGCGGGTCTTTTGTAGGATCTTTTGTAGTCTTTTGCATTTTTGTGTTGTTGATATCTGATGACCAGCTGTGTAGCGGGTCCCTAAAATATTTTTTTGTCTCGGATCTTGTGTATGATATCCGATGACCAGCTGTGTAGCGGGTCTCTAAAAAAAATAAAAAAAATTATGATCAGGTGTGTAGCGGGTCTAAAATTAAAAAAAAAAAATATTGGTTACAAATTGTCAAGGTTCTACGAAATTCCGAAGTTCATCATCTACAGTTGAAGACCGAAGACGAATACATTTCTATGGATGCTCTGAAATTGGAGAAGGTTTTGTGGGTACATCTTTGGTAGGCCCTCACGAGACTACAACTCGTCCACTAGGGACACCTAGGGGTTTAAAGGCTTAGTGCATACGCTAAATGCATTCGAGAGACCAATGACAAGTGGTATAGTTAGGATTTCTGGATTTCTGTTTCACTTGAGGACAAGTAAAATTCAGGTTTGGGGGTATTTGATGAGTGCCAAATATTGCATATTCATACACCTTTTCATTGGCACTTAACTCATCTTTCGCACTTCAAAGTCATATATTATCCAAAATTCTGCATTCTTACCATCTTCAAGAATAAATATTTGTATTAATTAATTTTGTGTTTTTAAGTACTAAATAAAGCTTGGAAGAATTGAGAAGACAAAAGAGAAGAAAGTTGGAAGCGTTGCAACCCGCTCGCGATCAGTGGCAACTGTTTACAAATTCATGGGATTAAACAACCCATGATCCAAAACCCAAGACCCAAATCCATTTCCACCTCACCCCCATTGGATTCTTTCCAAAACATCCATTGGACAAAACATCCACCTCACACCCATTGGATTCTTTCCAAAACATCCACCTCACCCCCATTGTATTCCATTCTATCCATCAATTAAGAAAACATGTTTTGTTTAATTATTGAGTGGTTGCTACAAATGAAATTCGGATCCCAAGTGTGAGAGAATTTTTGTGTATAAATAGAGAGGGTTGTTGTGTTAAAAACTCATCCAAGAATAGCTTGTTCATGTTAGTTTATCAAATTTCAATTTTGTTGTAATGTTCTTCATGTTCTAATTTCATTTGCTAGGGTTTAAATGAAGCCGTAACTCATTGGTATGTATTCATATTTTGTATCTTGTTCTTGAAAGTTTAGAATTGTTTAAAGATATAATTTAATCCAAGTTTGTCAACATCTTGCTCTCACAATGAATGCCATGTATCCATTGTAGTTAGAATATCTCTATGTTGATTATTCTACAACTCATGCTTAACCAAATATTGATCCTCAGATTAGTTGTGCTTTAATTAGACAGTTAATGCTTTGGAGAAATACTTTAGTTGTGATTAAATTATACATTGGAGAAACACCTTAGATATACGGTAGACTTGAATCTGCTGTGAGGACAAGAATAATATTACAAGTTGAATGCATATCATAGGTTAGTGGTGGATTTGAATACCCTAGTATCCATATTCTCAATATTTACACCTTGATTTAATTGCATATTTTAATTTAAATTACTTTCTGTTTAAGTCGTTGACAATATCTCGTCGTATCGACAAAATCAAAACCCTTTTGGTTACTCTCTGAATCAGTTCTTAGTAAGGATTTAGAATCAACTTCTACACTCTCCAAGTCTCTGTGGTTCGACCTGTGCTTGCCCTGTGTTGCTTGTCGACACTATGCACTTGCAGTATACACAATAGTAGGTATCTTTCCGAGCCTATCAGTACTGTGGACTGAAAGTATGGATTTTTGTGGTGAAGAAGATGAACATTCAACTCGGTGTATGTGATGATTCAACCCGGTTCTGATTTAAAATTCTGAATCATATAATCAGGGGTTTGATTGTCTTTTGACATGACCAAATTTAAAGCCACCTGTCATCTAACGGCCGATATCCGTTTTTTCGAAAAAACGGACGGAAAATGTTAACTCATGGGCATTAAATAAATATTGAAAAAAACGTGGGCATTTTGTTAAATGCATTTCCCCACATGGGCATTTTTTTAATCCCCCCTACTTTTTATACACAAGTTTTCTTTCCCGGTATAAAAATCTGTAAAATCAATAAAACGTTTGACAACTAATCTAGGTTGCACAGACGTGGACGCGTAGACGCGGACATGACACGACGCAGACGCGGACACTACAAAATTCTCAAAAAATTAGGACGCGGACGCGGACACGTATATACATATTTTATATATATATATATATATAATTATGTATTTATACAACAAAGTCAAGTGTTTCGATCCTAAAAATTAGAAAATAATGCTACATGTGTATAAATTTCAAAAGAAAAGGAAAGATCCTTTGTTTATGCATGCCGAAGGTCAAGCAATCAATCACCATTAAACACATGCACAACCAAATTGCATTCTTAAAACAACACACGCCCAACCAAGAGTATATGTAATGTATTTTCAATTACAAAATCCTAATAAAGACTTAAATGATTGATCTAAATGTTTTTCTTTCTTCATTTAGTTAATAACAGTAAAAATAAAGGAATAAATTTAAATGAAAATGGAAAAAAAAAATGTTTCAAACCCGAGTCATCGGTGCGTCCAAACAAGACGCGCGTGGGACGCGCATATTAGTGTGTCGGACACGCGTCGTGTCAGCGTCAAACGCGCGTCCTGCGTCCAACGCGAGTCGGACGCGGACACGACTCCAAAAACGGAGCGTCCGTGCAACCCAGCAACTAATCAATCAACAACCTAAAAACTCAATACCATCCCTCACTCCAGAATAAAAGTAGCACTGGTGCTGCTTACCCTCCCTGTTATTGGTTGGTTACCGTAACCTCGCGCTCTCATTGGTTAATTGAGAAACCATTCGTATTCGTCGGATGAAATTTCGTTAGATATGGTGCATAGATCTGACAATGTGCGGTGTAGTTTGGATGGATTAGTGGGACACACGCGACGGACGACCCCCATTATTTAGAAAAATTACTATATTAATTTCGTGTATTTATTTTGGAAATCCAAAAAAATAAAAAAAACTGCTATATTAATTTTAGACATTTATGATTAAAATAAAAGAAAATCAATTAAACATGTTTATGGAATAAAATAATTTTGTATAATTTTATGAAAATCCAAAAAATAAAAAAATTACTATATTAATTTTGGACATTTATGATTAAAATAAAAGAAAATAATTTAACATATTTATGAAATAAAATAATTACATTTATAATTTCATGTGATTATTGTAAAAGATCCACAAAATTAAAAAATCAACGTATTTAAGGAATAAAAAAATATTTTTAATTTTTGAATCTTTTAAAAGGAAAAAAAGATATATAAATAACTATATTAAAATAAATTCAACATGTTTATGGAATAAAAAAAATTGTATAATTTTATGAAAATCCAAAATTACATTTATAATTTCATGTGATTATTGTAAAAGATCCAGAGAATTAAAAAATCGATGTATTTAAGGAATAAAAAAATATTTTTAATTTTTGAATCTTTTAAAAGGAAAAAAGATATATAAATAACTATATTAAAATCAATTCAACATGTTTATGGAATAAAAAAAAATTGTATAATTTTATGAAAATTCAAAAAATAAAAAAGTTATTATACTAATTTTGGACATTTATGATTAAAATAAAAGAAAATAATTTAACATATTTATGAAATAAAGTAATTACATTTATAATTTCATGTGATTATTGTAAAAGATCCAGAGAATTAAAAAAATCAACGCATTTTAAGGAATAAAAAAATGTTTTTATTTTTTGAATCTTTTAAAAGGAAAAAAGATATATAAATAACGATATTAAATTTTAGCATTGATGATAAATATCTAACAAAAAAATACTACATTAATCAATATTTAAATTACTATTTGTATTTATGTTAACAATATCCATTAATATGGTTGATTTACTAATAAAAACAAAGTCAATGGTTAATAAAGGATGGAAATCATTCTTCATCCCTATTTTCTTTATAGCAAGCCATATAACTGGATTTAATTCCATAACGATTTTAAAGATTTTCTTTGGAATCAAGTTTCCAACATCTATATAAAGAATGCAAATCAATGAGACTTCGGTGACAATTAGTTTTGTGCAGATTATATTAATGGTATCCTTTAATATACACACGGTTATTTGGGGAAAAAATATCAATACGCAGATAATTTCTTTAATAATACTACTACCAAGTTGTCGTTACTATTATTATTAAAAATATTTTAATTAATACTAATATGTTGTTAATAAATTATGAAAATAATTTTCCTAATTTTCTTCCTTTAAGATATTGATTGATATTGCTTCTTAATAAAAGTAATTTCTTATCGAAATTTAGTTTTGGTGACTGAATATAAATAATTCAAGCGAAAGCCAAACCTCATTGTTTGCGCATTACTTTTCTTTTCAGGTTTTTTCTTCCTTTTTTTCGGTTTCTTACAATCTAGGATTTTGTTGTCTAATCTATTTTTATTGTTTGTTTTGCATGTAATCAATAGGTTGCGGTGATGGGAGGTCAATATTAAGTTTTTACTGGTGGTATATTTCTTACCCATTTTAAATATAATCCATGATGTTTATGGGTTTGATCTTTTCAGAAAAATCAAAATATTTAGTTTGGAAAGGTGGTTTAGGAAGTCGACATCTCATCAAAAGTATCTGTTTGAAAAGGTGAAATTGAAGTGCCAATTTCATTTAGGTCTCAATTCGGTTTTTCCTTAGAAATTGTTATTGGCTATTTTCTGCGGGGTTGAGGAGATGCCTACAAACAATTATGATGAGAGCAGGTAACTGATATGGTGGAGTAATTTTTATAAAAATTTGTGGAGGAAAATGGTGGTGTGTAGTAGTAGGGTTTAGCTTATGAAGATGCGATGTAAGGTTGTTTATTTTGTTTTCTTCATTTTCTGTTTTATTATGATGATTTTCTCAAAATAAAATATGTATAGCAAAAGTAGGTGTTTAATCGTTTTGTTGTTAATTTTTTGTAATGTTGTTCAAGGTATGATATTTTGAGTTCACACAAATGTTTATTTCATTAAGATTATTTGTTCATAATGGTTACTGCAGTTCACATGTTCATGATCTAAAAATGAACATGGTGCTTGACACAAATTCTAGGTTTTTCCTATCGCAGGGTGCAGTGCGGGTTAACTAAATGGTGCTTATAATTTGTATTCCGTGAATCAGATTTGTTATGCCTAAGTTTTATATGCACGCTGCAAATGGATTTCTAATAATTTGATACTTTTGGGCTTAAAATTGCTTAAATTTACTCTGTTAGGTGTAGAAAAATCTTTTTCTCATGTTAGAGGAGGGAGGATGGAAATGTGAGTAGGTTAAATTAGATAACCAAAATGTTGGCGACTTTAGACTTTGAGTAATTGTTAACTTAATTTCTTTAAAATTAGTAATTTACACATATATTATATTTATGGAAAGATTTATTTTTTGAAGCATTTATGGAATGATGCATACATATTAATGACGTAATCTTTTTCAATAGTTGTAATTATATGTGGAAAGAAATTTTTTAATTAGTGTTTATAAAACTAAAAATATCTTAAAAAACCTTAGGGCAAAAAAATCTTTAGAGGTCTACTTATGGTAAAAGAATCCCAAACGGCTGGCTTAAATATTTAGTATGTTAAAAAAATAATAATCTTACCCTGTATTTTCGAATTAATTTAGGGAAGAAAAATCTTTCCATTACTTTGTTATACTTTGTTGCCACACAAAGCAATTCGATTTTATATCTCAATTCTCATTTTTTTTCTTTGTAGCAGAGTCTCAAAGGTCTATATTAAGGACACCGTCATGGACATTTGTAAAATGAATAATTCTCTTTGTCATCTTAGATATATTCTCTAAACATGTACAAGTCTTTCGATGATGTAGTAGTGAATATATAATTATAAATCAGGATGATACTGGCCCCGTCCATCATTTTCAATTCTATGTAGGTCCAAAAGGATAAATATTAATATGAAATAGGGAAATAGGAATAAGGATGGATGTAAATCCCAAACAACATTGTTAAGTTATTGTCCTAAGATCATTCTACTCTCTCTTGGCTTTCCTTTATAATTGTTTCTGATATTTTTGACCGGGTTCTGCTAGATTATTGAATTATAGGTTTTTGTGAAACCTATTCTTATTATTCTTTTTCTTTCTTGAACAGGATATACACATGAAATTGCTTTGTTTAATAGACCATGCACTTCGGTAACTTGACCTACGGTTGAATGTAAAAAAAAAAAAATGTCCCTTTAACCGTTCAATTCCAAGAGAGTTTTATGTTTTGTTTCAAGCCATATACATAATAAAATTAGCTATATGCATCACTAAAAATCCAGCAACCAAATTATTTAATTAACCAATACAATTTAGATATTCTCTTTACCAATAAAGGTACTCCAATCATTAATTAGTGGACAATCCTCGCGGTTAAAGTAACAATCACGGGTATTTAAACGGAGTCTTAGTGGGATGTTAGTTCATTGCTTGATTACAACTTCTTTGACGGGAACCATTTCATCTGTTTTGTACTATCTAGAATTGGAAAACTATTTTATGTTATATCGTGTGTTCTTTTAATGTCTCTAGTAAGTGTGATTTTTCATTTTACTATAAGGAGTTGGTGCCTGGGTTGGGTTGACCACTTGATTCTTAACACAAGTATATGATTTCTGAAGAAATATATATATATCAATGCATTTTCTTGATTACATCATCTTTGACGGGAAACACTTATATTCTTTTTCACTATTTAGGGTTGGGAATCTATTTTATATTAATATCGATTTTTAGTATTACTGATATTAGATATCCATATAACTATACAATGAGTATGATTTTTCATCTAACTATAGGGACTTGGATCCTGGAAGAGAACTTGAGTTGGCCGCTTGATTCCTAACGCAAGTATATTATTCTTAAAAATATAGATCGATGAATTTCCTTGATTACATCATCTTCGACGGGAAGCAATATATATATATATATATGTTTTGTAATAATCTATTTTATATTAACAATAAATACAATTCTGATCGGTAGGAGTCATCAATTGGAAAATGATGAGAATTCATAACCAATAAATAAATATAGATCGATGAATTTACTTGATTACATCATCTTCAACGGGAAGCAATATAAATATAAATATATATATGTTTTGTAATAATCTATTTTATATTAACAATAAATACAATTCTGATCGGTAGGGGTCATCAATAGGAAAACAAAAAAAAATGATGAGAATTCATAACCAATATAATTTAGATTTAATTTGCCAACAAAAATACTCAAGTTATTAATAGGCGATCCTTACGGTTAAAGCAACAATCACGGGTATTCAAACGGGGTCATAGTGGGATATTAGTGCATTTCCTTGATTGCAACTTCTTTTGACTCACTTCATCTGTTTTGCACTATTTAGAATTGCAAGTTATTTTTATGTTATACATCGTGTGTTCTTTTAATGTCTCTAATATCAGGTATTGATACAACCATATAATGAGTGTGATTTTTCATTTAACTATACGGACTTGGAGCCTGGAAGAGAACTTGAGTTGGCTGCTTGATTCCTAATGCAAGCTTTTGATTCTTAAGAAAGATATATCAATGCATTTTCTTGGTTACTTCTTTGACGGGAAGCACTATTCATGCTTTGCGATATTTTGGGTTAGCAATCTCTTTTATATTAAGATCGTATTATTTTTAGTGTCTCTAATGTCAGATATCAACACAGCTCTATAATATGTGTGATTTTTCATTCAACTACAAGAAGTTGGAGCCAGGAAAAACAATTGAGTTACCCGCTTAATTTTTTACGCAAGTATATGATTTCTGAAAAAAAATATATATGTCTGTTTCCTTAATTACATTTCCTTTAACGGGAAGCACTGCACATGCTTTGTGTTATTTAGAGCTGGCAATCTATTTTATATTAATATCATGATTTTTTGAATGTCTCTAATATTACATATCGATGCCTATATGTATCACATAATAACTAATGACATTTCCTTGATTACTTCTTTGACGGGAACCACTTTGTATGCTTTGGACTATTTAGGGTTGGCAATCTGTTTTCTATCAATATAGTGTTATTTTTAGTGTCTTTAAAGTCAGATATCTACACAACTACATAATATGTGTGATTTTTCATTTAACTACAAGAACTAAAAGAAGTTGGAGCCTAGAAAAACAGTTGAGTTAGCCGCTTTATTTTTAACGCAAGTATATGATTTCTGAAGAAAAATATATACGTACGTTTCCTTAATTATATTTTCTTTGACGAGAACCACTTCATATGCTTTGCACTATTTAGAGTTGACAATCTATTTTATATTAATATAACGATTTTTAGTGTCTCTAACTTCAGATATCGATGCCTATATAATGGCTAATGAGTGCGATCTTTCATTTAACTATAAGAAGTTGGAGCCTGGAAGAGCAGTTGAGTTGGTCCCTTAATTCTTAACACAAATATATGATTTCCGAAGAAATATTTATCAATACATTTCCTTGATAACATTTTCTTTGACGGGAATCAATTCATATGTTGTGCACCATTTAGAGTTTTCAATATATTTTATATTAATATCGTGTTTTTTTTAGTGTCTCCAATATCAGATATTGATACAACTGTATAGAAAGTGTGATGTTTCAGTTAACTACCAATACATGTAATGTAATGAACTACTTATTGATTTTAAAGGTCGGTATAATTTTTCAAAAGTATTTTATTTAAGAGGATTTCTTAATCTCCAACACTTTAAACAATATGTAACTGGTGAATAATTTGGTTTTGATTGTTAATCTACTAAATGATTGCTTCAAAAATAAATAAATATGATAATTGATGTTTTCATGGTACACTGCAGTTGTTAGTTTTGATCCCTTCTTGGACTGATGCGGTGCTTCGCCCAACTTGAAATCGATTCCGTCGTACTCGGTTCGAAGCACGGGTTAAATACTAAAAAAAATGATTATGTATTTATAGCTTAAAATATTTTAGTTTATTTGTAAAATTAATTATTAATTTATTATGATGCATGAAATTAGTTTTCAAAACTATGTTAGATCTTCAAATCATAATAATATTATATTATATATATATTTTTTTTGAAGCATATAATAATAATATTATATATTTGATTATTATAAAGTTTTAACTATTAATTGTCAATTTATTGGATAGTAATTCTATAAGCTTATTAGAACTCTTATTAGGACGGGTGCGGGGCGAAGCCCCTCCTCATTGAACATGAACTGACGATATAAGAAATTCCAGTAGTCCCGGTGCGTAGCACGGGTTTCAAGCTAGTGCTTATCCTATATACGGGTATATAAGATAAAAACACCTAAAATTCCCAATGAAAATTTGTTCGACATTTTATATATATTTTTTTATGGTCAGACGTGTTGTTAGCGGTTTTATGGGAGCCTAGAATCTTGCAAAGTTGGTTTTTCCAAGTGAGACTAAAGATCCAAATCTCTTTGCTTCAAAGTTCCACTAGTGCTTAATTAGATGGTGTTCTTTGCTACCGAATAGAGTAGCGTTTTTTTATCTCTAGCTGATAAAATCCATGTTAGCTGTATGATGAACATAATTAAATGGGCAACAATTGATTACTAGTTGATACACAAAATTCCATGCTAGCTGTATGATACACAAAATTCATGTCTTTTCTTTTTTTTGGTTTGATATCTATTATTGTTTGTTCGTGAAATTTCTTTTATTTTTTATTTTTAGGGTTACCTTGAATACAAATCGGTGATAATTATGATTTTCACGAATCATGGAAGGTGATAAGTGGAGTTTTTTAGTTGGAATTTTTTAGAGATTTGTGAAAATTAGAACATTGCTGACCTCATGGGTGAAAACTTGAGTTTTCATTGCTAGAACATTCATCAATTTTGGTGATAATTGAGTTACTTTTTTTTACTAGTTTGTGAAAACTTTTATTCTCACTAATAATTTATAGTGTGATAATTGGAGTTATTTTATGAGTGATAATTGGAATTATTTTAGAGATAATAATTGGATTTTCTTTTTATATATACCGGGGTGATAATTTGGACTTTTTAGGGAAATAGTGATTTTAGGTAGGTTATTTGAAACAAAAAAACAGAAAAATTATATTTTGACCTTTTAAGTTTTAATTTGACAAGAAACTTAAAAATAGGAAATTAGAGTTTATTGGGAGATATTTTCGAGATTATCTTTATCCCATTATATAATAAACGTTTTAAAAAAAAAAGAAACACGTGAATTATTTGAATTATAATTATAAAAGAAAATATTTTTTTCTTAATTTAATCTTGGTAAACAAACATCAATTTAGGATCGTTTTCAATTTTAGTATATTTTGACTTTTCAAAGCTATATTTTCTCTAAAAATAAAATATATGGTTTTAAAATTAGGCGAGCTTGATTTTTGGGATTTTCCTAAATTCTTGGTTTTGGACTTTTTTCATCATAGATCAAAACTAGATAATTAATAATATAAAATTAAGATAATTACTATAGTAAAAGGTCATTATAGTAAAACTAGATGTTCTAAAACTAATTTTGGGTTTATAATATAGGGTATTTTAACCTTCCTAAATTGGGACCTAGGTAGATTAGTTGGGGCCTATCGAAATTTTATTTCCACCACAAACAATGATAAGGGGTGTCCAAATTTATTGAAACTTCCAAAATTACCCTCTAAAAATTTATAATATTACTAAATTACTCTTCAACTCTTAATAATAAACCTAAAACTAAAATCAGTTATCATTTTCATCTCATTAACCGATTCTTCTCTTCTTCTTCTCCCTCTTTTTTTTCATTTTTTTGAAACCAAAACATCGTGGATGATCGACGATCCAAATACGATTAATCGTTTTTTTCTTCTATAAAATGTCGAAACAAACAAGAGTGAAGCATCCTACTAACATGAATTTTGGTAGTGAAAAGAATCCCGGAATCGTTGAAGTGATTCGAAAGAAAACGAAGGAAGTGTTTGAGGAGGCCGAAGCCCGTCGTATTGCACAAGAGGAGGAAATGGGTCGAATCATGTACTTTTCTATCAACCCAATCCTCTAAACTAGGTTTTAGTAATATGCAATCGCTTAGAAATCGAAAATTTTGAAATCAAAATATTTCCTTGTTCACAGAATCGGATCACGTTAATGTCTATGTAACCCGATTGGTTTTAGAAACGGTTTATGTTTTTATACTTATAAATCGATTATACTGCATGTACATCATAATCGGAAAACGTTAATGTATAAAAAGACCGATTGTGGTAGCCATTTTTCCTGTAACTAATTTTTGTTAGAATCGGATTACATATGTGTTTAAAAAAACCGATTGTGTAGCCTTAAAATTCTTATATCTTAGTCAATAATCGGACTTTATATGTATATCGATAAAACCGATTATTAGAATCGGGTTACATTAGCACTTAAAAAATCCGATTGTTGGTTTTGTTGTTACAATCGTATTACATGAGCACTTGAATAAACCGATTGTTTATTTGTTATGTTAAGAATCAGATTTTATATGTATAAATAGTAAACCGATTGTGTACCTTGACTTTAAAAAAATGCATTCGATTCCATTGTTATTTGTTTCTTAACTCCGTATTCTACAGGCCAAACAAGGGTAACCAACAAATGCAAGACGAAAAGAAATATAAGAGGAAACATGACCTTGCTTCTCCTAAGCCTTTGGCACCTCGTCGAAAAGACGATCAAAATTTGAATGCTTCGCACCGAAGGGCCACGGGGAGTAAAGCCAAAGGAATCAGCATTAATGACCCACCACCTAAAGCGGAGCAACCAACACACGAAGAATCTGATTCTGATACACCGACTGAACAAGAAGGTGGTGAAGAAGAAAGTGATGAGGAAGAAATTGGTGGCAAGGAAGGTGGTGAAGAAGAAAGTAGTGAGAGTGAAAGTGATGAAGAAGAAGGTGAGGATGAAAGTGATGAAGAGATAGGATAAGTTCAACAACAAGTGCAAGAACAAGTCCAAGGAGGAGAAGTTCAACAACAAGTCCAAGGAGGAGACGCTGAAAACCAAGATAAGACAGATGGTAAGAAGAATAAGAAAGGGGACCACATGCCTGACCCACTGAAGATGTTTTCTCGCGGCCCTACGGATCCCGTTCACGGGTTACCCGGTGATGGAGGACATATGTTATGGGGGCACAAAGGCAGTTAGGCCGCTGTCGTTTTCCATACAATAGTAAGTACCTAAACCTTATGCTATGTAACATAACAATTATTATTCGTGTAGTGTTTTGAATGTTGTCCATCGGGTTTGTTTTGTTTTATAGGATCACAAGGATGCCGTTCGTCTTATGAAGCCAGGAACGTCAGTGAGTATGATGAGGAAATGGCCACTGGAATCAATATAATCAACCGTTGGAGAAGTTCCGGAAGTAATCGATATAGTCAATTCAACGGGTTTGATCCCCGCGGTTGATAATTTGGACCTTGATTACGACAAACCTCTTTGTTCCGCCTTTGCCAAGAGATATTACGGGGAAAAAGATACTTTGCATCTTCCGTTTGGAGAAATGACGACAACTCCAAATGATGTGAAGTTCATTACCTGGCTAAGCATAGATGGTAAAGCAGTGAAGCACAAAGAGTACGTGCAAGAGATTGAGTGGGATAAGATTTACACGTTCACCAAGGATATGTTCCAATGGGATGAGAAGAAGACCAAGGAACAAATGCTGGTAGGCACGGTAAAACAAAGGATATTTCATCTCTCGAAGCTGAGGGATAACTTCATGGGAACAAAGAAGCTTCGTGTTGAGGGACAAGAGGTAACGCCGGAACGTATCATTGCCACGGCCAATGCGTATGTCCTTTACGTTCTAGGATCTGTTATCTTCCTCGACGTTTCTGGTTCCCGTGTGAGCGCCAACTTTATCAAGTTGTTGCAACCATTTGACAAGATTCACAAATACTCTTGGGGCACAGCCATGATTGCACACTCATTGAACGAGTTGAGAAAGGCTTCTAGGGCTCAAAGGAACCAAATCGGAGGGAATATGGCACTTCTACAAGCGTGGATATATTTGCACTTCCCAATATTTGCTCAAAGGGATTTTGAGAACAAGGAATGGGATGGAAGGTATTATGGAGACATGTACATCTACAAAAGTAAGCTGAAGCACCAAAAAAGGGATTATCTGAAGTTGAGATGCCAGTTGGACAACTTGACGACGAAAGATGTTGTCTTTGATCCTTACAAAAAGGATTTGTCTAAAGGAAAAGGAAAGAATGTTGGGTGCGCAAAGCAAAGTGATTATTGGGGGCCTTTGTTTCACCCAAGAGGATATGTAATGTACAACCCGTCGAGAGTCGCAAGACAATGCGGTTACGTACAAATAATCCCAAAGGAGCACAAGATGTTAAAAATTAATGAGAAAAAAACCAAATCATATGATAATGATATTGACATTGTTCACAAGCCTTTACCATCATGTGATTATTGGGAAGATAGAGCTTTTCACAGATATCCTCTGCAGCAAGGTCCATCGCGAACAGATGATGATGCAATTGCGGGTTACATGCCGTGGTACCTTAATGTTTCGCATACTCGAGTGATACGAGTAGATGAGAGGCCCAAGATAGAGGACAAAGATACGGCTCTCGAATTCCTGGTGCGTATTGTTACACAACTACGTTTTGTTAATGGTTTTAACATTATATAGTGAATGTTTGTTCTTTGAAATTGAAACAGAGAAGACGAGTCGGGCACTTGATAACCCAAGCAAAGCTAGAAATCAGGGAAGGGAAAAATGTTAACGCCAATAAAAAGATGATAGATGAATTGAACAGTCTCGAATATGTAAAAGCTGGTGCAAAGTTTGGGGAGATGGATGAGGAGGAGCCAAGGAAGAAGAGGAAGAGAGCCCCCCCCCCCAAAAAAAAAAAAAAAAAAAAAAAAAAAAAAAAAAAAAAAAGATCACTGAAGGTGCATCGAGCAGCGCCCAAGCTGGTAAACGAGGTCGCGGTGGGCGGGTCGTGGCGGTGGACGTGGTCGTGGTAGGGATGTTCATGAATGAATGGTTATATTCATGTGCATGTATTTAACTATGGATAATTATGGAGTCAAAACTTATGTCTTGTCTTAAACTTATTGTCGAAATATGTTTGGTTATATTCATAGTTTATGAATGACTTATTCTTGTTTCTTTTGAAAATTGTTTGTGTTTGTGTAAGACGCGATTAAATAACCAACTACAATGTGTGTGTAAAAAATACATATTCTGGCATTTTTCAGTCAGAATAGGTTTACATGTCCACATATGTAATCCGATTCTGACAGTTCCCCAGAGGTTCAGTTTCAGAATCGGTTTACATATACCAATTTGTAATCCGATTGTCATGAAAAAAAGTTCTGTATCATTTTTTGCCTAGAATCGGTTAATATATCCATATATAAAATCCGATTGTCGTGAAAAAAAGTTATGTATCATTTTTTGCCTAGAATCGGTTAATATATCCATATATAAAATCCGATTGTCATTAAGAAAAGTTATGTATCATTTTTTGCCTAGAATCGGTTAATATATCCATATATAAAATCCGATTGTCATTAAGAAAAGTTCTATATCATTTTTTTCCTAGAATCGGTTAATATATCCATATATAAAATCCGATTGTCATTAAGAAAAGTTATGTATCATTTTTTGCCTAGAATCGGTGAATATGTACCCATATGAAATCCGATTGTCTTGAAGGAAAGTTCTGTATATTTTTTTGCCAACAATCGGATAACATAAGCATTAAAACAACCTGATTTGGTGACAACCATATTTTACAAGATTTTGTAAGGAAACAATCGGTCTATGTGATCATATATAAAATCTGATTGTTTAAATTGAATTCAAAAAAAAAATAGCCGTTGAGGCTTCATCTATATAAGGACAACCTCTTTGAGCCACTCCCACATGACACACTTAGCCTAGAAAATGGAATGGGAACCGTTTGAAGATTTGTGTCTCGTTAAATCCTTTGCTAATACGTTTCGTGAACGTCCGAATGAAATATATTCAATATTTTGGAAGAGAGTTAAAGAGTTCTTTTACGGGCGTACCGGGAATCACAATAACCGCAAATGGAGAGACTTGGCATTTCGATTCAAATACATTAAAGGTGCAATGCGAGAGTACGTAAAAGTTCGAAATATGGTGTACGACTATCATCCACGAGCTCCTCTTAGGGAAAAAGTGAGTAATGCGATCATCTTTATACCTATGTCAAAAGTTCACATACTAACATTTAAGAACTCATTGAATTTTAGCTGGAACGTTTCAACGGGCTATGGAGAATTCGTAATGGGGAAACTAAGTTCATTCACCACAAAGAATATACGACGTTGTACCGACGTGCTCGGAGGTTCATTGACGATCATTTGATGTGTCAAATTCTAAAATTCCCATACTGAATCATATATATGTACTGTGCTAATTTCCTAAACTATGTAATGAATATTTTGTTTCTGAAAGTAAGCTATAATCGGATTATATATGGATATATATAAACACCGATTGTTGGAATCGGTTTATGAGGGTATTGATTAAACTCCGATTCTAGGTTTGCATCTTCATTCGGCATAAACCCAACCCAGAATCGGTTTACAAATGAACTAACATCAACCGATTCTGAATTTTGTCTTTCGAAAAAAATATTAATTTTTACAAGTGTTGATTATGCATTAATCATAATTAATTTCAGGATTAACTTGATTAAACAGTATTTTAACTTGGTTAATTATCCGAATTACTACTAATTGGGCTAGCCATATATTCCCCTATTCTATTTTATTTTATTTTATTACCTAGCTCTGAATTGCCCATGACGAAATAGTTGGGCTAAGTTTTTCAACGGTGTAGTTGCATATGAAGCACGTTCAACAACTGTTCGTGCCAGTCAAATTCCATGTTTTCATTGCTATATCCATTCTTTAATGAATAAAAAAAAAAAAACAGTAGGGATGGATAGACATTAAAGTACTTTGATATTTCGTATTTTCAGAAAATAAAATAAAATTAAAGTACTGACTTGGGAGAAGACTAGATAGAGAAAAGTCTACTCTCTTTCTCTTCATTTTCATTCCTACATCTTTCATCATTATCACCCAAATCAAAACCCAATCAGATCTGCAATCTCTGTAGCTAGATACTTGATCTGATTGTTGCATCTCCCACAAACCCACTAGTTAACGATATCACTGAAATGGCTGAAGCAATTCTGGTTAGTGGTGCCACTGAAATACTGAAAGGGTTGACTGCTGTTATTGGTCAAGAGATTGCGTTGGTTTGGGCTGTTAAAGACGACCTTGAGAAGCTTAAAAACACTTTGGAGATGATCTCTGCTGTAACATCGGATGCTGAAAGATGCCAAGTTACCGAGAATGCTGTCAGACTCTGGCTGACAAAGCTTAAAGATGCTGCTTATGATGCTGATGATGTACTAGATGCCTTCTCATATGAAGTCATGCGCCGGAAAACAACATTCATTCTTCTGGTCAAGGTAAAGGGTCTCTTTACATGTAATAATCGTGTAGGTTTCCGTGTTAAAATGGCTCATAGGATTAAAGATATTAATCAAAAATTTGATGATATTGCCAAGGACAAGGTGTTTTTCGGCTTAAATAATAGTAAGAGTAGTGGTGGTGGTGGTGGTAGATATGGCCGTACCGCTACTGCTATTGTTCGTCATAATCGGCGAGCCCCATCCGCTATAACTGATTTAGATAAAATCATTGGCAGGGAAAATGATAGAAAGAAATTAGTAGATTTGTTGATAGAGTCACCAACAGCTTCTTCACCGAACAATAGTAATGGTCAAAATGTACATGAAAAAATATCAGTCATACCAATTGTGGGTATGGCGGGGCTAGGGAAAACAAAACTAGCTGAATTAGTCTCCCAGGATGAATTAGTAAAGAAACACTTCGATCTCAACATATGGATTTCTGTATCGGATGATTTCGATCTGAACAACATCTTAATAAATATCTTAGAATCCATTGATAGCACTAAGTATGATAATGGTTCAAATCTTGATGTAAGGGTGAGGCATCTTCAAGATAAGTTGAAAGGGAAAAAGTATTTGCTAGTACTAGATGACTTGTGGGTTGAGGAGTATGACAAATGGGAAAAACTAAAAGATTGTCTGCAGAATGGTTCCGATGGAAGTAAGATACTAGTTACTACACGTAAAAATCATGTAGCAGATATTGTCAAAGGAAACGTCCCGGCGCACCAGTTGGAACCTTTATCTGTAGATCAGTGTTGGTCAATCATTGAGCAAAGAGCATTTTCTCCTGGCGGAGCACAGAGAACTACGGGGATGGTGAAGATTGGAAAGGAAATAGCGAAAAAATGTTGTGGTCTACCACTTGCAGCAGAAATATTAGGAAATATGATGCGCATGAAAAAGAGAGATGATGAGTGGAATTTAGTCAGGGACATGGAAATTATGGAAAATGAGGATTTCTATAACAAAATAGGACCAATAATAAAGCTGAGTTACAATCATCTTTCATCAAATTTGAAACAATGCTTTTCTTACTGTTCACTCTTTCCCAGGGGTTGGGAGATTGATAGAGAAGCCTTGATCCAACTATGGATGGCAGAAGGCTTTCTTGTTGCAACTGGGAATGCTGGTAGTGAAACCATGGAAGATATTGGAAACAAATATTTTAACGATTTGCTGTCTCATTCGTTATTCCAAAATGTAGAAAAGGACGAGTTTGCTGATATTAGTAAGTGCAAGATGCATGATCTCGTATATTATCTTTCCCGTAGTGTTGTTAGCAATAAAGAATACTCCGTATTGAGACCCGATGAGGAAGCCGGTATTTTTGCAGCACGGCGTCTGCGTTTAAAGTTTGAAGAAGGTGAAGAAAAAGAGTTTCCATCAGCTGGGAGTGATGCAAGTAAATTACGAACATTTGTTGCCTTGGAAATGGGCGATTGTAAGAATATACAGAGCTTGTTTGATAATAGGAATCTGCGTGTGGTATATTTGAGTGGTTCATTGATTCAAAGGTTACCTGCTTCCATTTCAAAATTGAGTCATCTAAGATATCTGAACCTCTCGAGATGTCAGAAACTTGATGTATTACATGATGGATCGATCAATAGTCTCTATAAGCTACAGACGTTGATATTACACGCTTGCAGTTCTCTTTCTGAACTTCCTGAAGACTTTGGATTGCTGAAAAACTTGAGGCACCTTGATGTTTCGTATACAGGAATAGCAAAGTTGCCCAAGTCAGCTACTGAGCTTTGCAACTTGCAAACATTGGACATCTCTTATTGCGAAAGATTTAGAGAATTGCCTGAAAACGTTGGAGCCTGGAAACAGCTGCGAAGCCTTAATATTTCACATACAGAGGTTAGTAAATTGCCTGTCTCTATCATTGATCTCTTTAAATTGGAGAAGTTGAGATTGTATTCTTGTCCAAATCTTACTGCATTACCGCGAGGGATGGAGGGATTGAGCCGTTTACGAAGAATCGACACCTCTGGTACACAGATCAAAGAATAGGCGGAGTCTCTTTCTTGAAGCATGCGCACGCGAGGGGAAATTCAAAAAAAATTCAGTGCAATCTAGATTCCGGTTTTCAGTTTCAGTTTCAGTTTCCTTCTTTTGTACTTTCTTTTCTTGTCTGTGTGCTTGTATGTTTGAAAATTTTTTTGTTTCTTTTAGTGAGTTGGGCTGTAAAATTCCTGTTTCCAGTTGATTCACGAGTCCCTGGAAACAGGTTTTTTTGTGAAATTTGAAATATTCGGTGTGTTTTGTTATGTTAAGAATTTCCAATGCATAAATTTTCTTTCATTTGTAAATACTTTTGTGCGTCTTATTTTCAGGCTTTAGTTCTTGTCCCTTAAAAAAAATTTAGTAGTAGATGAGCATATTCAGTAATGTGTGTAAACTGTAAAATTAACATTCCCATCCATCAATATTGGACTCAGTTTTTCAGTTGTGTAGTTGCAGATGGAGCGCGTGCAACTACTCTCCGTGCAGCCGATTTCCTAGTTCTCACTGCTATTATATTCATTTCTGAATGTATTGGAAAAAGAATCAAATAAGCTGTGGGGATGGAAATATATTAAAGTACTACTACTTGACTTGGAAGAAGACTAAATCAAAAGTCTACTCTCTTTTCTCAAAATTTTCAATCCTTCATCTTCATCTTATCACCAAAGCAAAACCCAAATAGTCAAACAGATCTTCAATCTCTCTGGCTACATACTTCATACTTAAGTGGATTCTTGCATCTCTCACACCCCTCCTACTAGTTAACGATATCTTCAGAAATGGCTGAAGCGATTCTTGTTAGTGGAGCCACTGAAATACTGAAAGGGTTGACTGCTGTTATTTAGGAAAAGAGTTCCCATCAGCTGCAAGTAATGCAAGTAAATTGCGAACATTTGTTGCCTTGGAAATGGGAGATTGTAAGAATATACAGAGCTTGTTTGGTAATAGGAATCTGCGTGTGGTATATTTGAGCGGCTCATCGATTCAAAGGTTACCTGCTTCGATTTCAAAATTGAGTCATCTAAGATATCTGAACCTCTCGAGATGTCAGAAATTTGACGTATTACATGATGGATCGATCAATCGTCTTTATAAGCTGCAGACGCTGATATTACACGCTTGCAGTTCTCTTTCAGAACTTCCTGAAGACTTTGGATTGCTGAAAAAATTGAGGCATCTTGATGTTTCGTATACAGGAAATAGCAAAGTTGCCCAAGTCAGCTACTGAGCTTTGCAACTTGCAAACATCGGACATCTCTTATTGCAAAAGACTTACTGAATTGCCTGAAAACATTGGAGCTTTGAAACAGCTACGAAGCCTTAATATTACACATACAGAGGTTAGTGTATTACCTGTCTCTCTCACTGATCTGTCTAAGTTGGTCAAGTTGAGGCTGCACTCTTGTCCTAATCTTGCAGCGTTACCAAAAGGAATGGAAAAATTGCTCAATTTACGAACGGTCGACACCTCTGGTACACAGATTAAAGAATAGGCAGTCTTTTTTTTGGAGACTCGGAATTTTCCAAGGCAATCTGGATTCTGGGTTACAGTTTTCATTTTCATTTCTGTGTGTTTGGTTCTTTGCTTTGAATAGTTGAAAGTTTCATGTACTTTACTTTCCTCTTTTCCAGCAATTAAATGTAAGTGTTTGTTTTTACTTTTAATGTGGTAGTTTGCTTGTACAATTACTATTTCCACAAATCCATAGAAACATGATCTTTATGAAATTTGAATTAATCAGTGATCTGTGTTGCACCACAAAACATGAACTTTCAGAAGAACCACACATGGAAATTATCTTTCGAATTGATACAATAAGCAGCCACTGTTTGCTGTCTTAAAAATTGAGGGCTCTCAGAAAGATTTCTTCTCATAGTAAACTAAATCATGCACTCCACCTTCAAGTTGTGCTGCACCGGTGCGAACCTGTAAAACACATAACAAGTACCAACTGTGAAAAACCATCCTACGTATAATTACCAACTACAGATTGGGAACTAAAGGTGCAAGATCACCCATAGTACATGGTAACCAGATCACCAGAATAAAACATACCTCTAGTCTTAGTTCATTTGATCGCAGGAGCTTGTGAGCTGAGTCTATAGAGGATGCGCCAAGATCTTGAAATCCTTGTTTGACTGCATGCATTGTGTAGGGAATCAACTTCAAAAGAGAACCTTTGTCTGCCACTGCCCCTACAACCCCTTGAGCAACCTTTAGCTTCGATGCATCTCCTAAATAGCGAACATCACTCCCTTTTGTCATTGCTTCTAGGGACCCCATGCCCCTGTACTTTTTGATGCGACGTCCACCCTACCAAAGTAACACGGTGTTACAAGTTATTTCAACATGTTTTCCCAGAAGAAGAACATTCATGCATCAAAGAAAAAAAAGAAGAAAAAAGCTAAAATAAATACAACAAGACTTGAGGTTCCTTGAGATGCAACCCCAGGGGTTAATGACATTGGGCTGCAACTGACGACTGCAAGATTACGTAATCAGTTTAATCAAGATTGGTCAACATAAATGCACTTGTCACTACCACAAATGAGCATTTCAGAAACAGAGTGAATATCTGTAGCATAAAAATAGTTTCATCCAGAGGTTGGTTCCCAAAATTACTGTTCCAGTGAAAAATATCAGCAGCACTTATTTCTTATTTCTTATCTCACTTCCCACAACTGAGATCAGTAATGGTAAGTCTAGTTGCAAATGGAAAGACATGGTGAGAGTAAAACAACCATCATTGGACTCTTATATTCATTATTCAAAGCTGAGAGGACTTCAACACAAAACAACCATCAAACTCTTATATTCGCCGAGAGGACTTCAATTTAAGACATATTAGTGCATGTATACCTGAACTTCGTAGGCACCAGGAGCCTCACTACTCCCAGCCAAGAAACTTCCCATCATGACTGTAGATGCACCAAGCGTCAAAGCTTTGACAATGTGCCCAGATTTTGAAATACCACCATCAGCAATCACAGGGACACCACTTTGCGAAGCAACGGATGAAACCTTATATACAGCTGTTGCCTAATTTTTTTAAAGAAAGGTTAGCACTCTTAAAATAATGAAATCCAGAATCCAAAAATCGGAAAAAGTTACGATGTAGCCAGAAATCATGCAACAGACTAAAGGACAAGCGTATTTCAGTGCCTCCAAACAACTTCATGATATTACTCTCTTAGAATTACTACAGATTCAAATAACATAATCGAAGTTACAATTTTATGAGCATCTCAAGGAGGTGGATGTCGTTTCCCTGTTCCTTCAATCCAAGCCCTGCTATCTTGTAGTAACCTTTGGAGTAGGTGATGGTCAACAGATTAAATTCTAGTAAGCAATGACTCTATTCTGTAACTTATCAAAAACTAAGCTTTTAGCTATTTGTGTCTAAGACATTCAATATCAACAAATTGACAGCAAAATAAAAAAGTTCCTATTTGGTTGTCATTCAAACAAATATCAAAATTAAAAATGTATAAAGATATTTACCTGGCCTCTCCCTACAGCACAGACCTCTTGCGTTGTGCAAATCGACCCAGAACCCATACCAACCCTCAATGCATCTGCTCCAGCTTGAATCAAATTCTGTGCCTGATACGAGGTAACAATATTCCCAGCAATAATATCCAACTCAGGGTAAGTATTCTTCACAAACTTAATCATCTCTATCTGAAAAGTCGAGTTACCCTGTGAACTATCCAGCACTACTACATCTGCACCTGCCTTCACCAAATGCTCCAATCTCAATTTATCTTCAGGCCTCGTCCCAATTGCTGCACCAACCAAGAAATTTCCCTCCTTATCCAAAGAAGGCATCCCCAATGCGGGATAACCTTGAATCCTCTCAACATCATATTTGGTAAACACATCAACAACTTCACCATCTCTTTCACTAACCAAAGGTAAGTAATTCAGCTTCCTTGCTGCTAAAAATGTAGCAGCCTGCTCAAACGTATAGCTCGACGGAGCCGAAACAGTCGATTCAAACATATAATCCGCAACGGGAATATATTTATCACTCAATTTCTCCCAATCTGACTTCCCAACAACACCTAACAATTTCGATTTCGAGTTCCCTGACTGAGTAACAAAAATACACGGCGAAGTAGCAAATTCACCAGCAGAATCAATCGAATCGGAAGGCGCTTTAAAGATTAAATCAGCAAACAAGGGTATATGACGAGACTTAGCTGATCGAATAAAAGCAGCTTGCTCAGTTGCCTGGTTGTTGTAATGAACAATACCAATCCCACCAAGAGCTGCCATAGATACAGCCATTGAGGATTCAGTAACAGTATCCATCGGAGAAGAAACACAAGGAAGTGATAAATCAATGTTTCTGGTAAGTTTTGTTCTTAAATTGACATCATCAGTAGAGAAATCTATGTAGCCAGGGAGGCAGATTACATCATCATATGTGTATGAGAATCCTTGATTGAAGAGACGCTCAGCCGGAAAACCATCCTCCATAGCCATGAATATGATGCTGGTGATGCAGAAGGTTTTGTGTTAAAAATGGAGAGGCGGAAAGGGAGGAGAGGATTTTGAAGGCCAGGGATTTTAGGTAGGGTTTTTGCGTCTTAAATCCCTACTATGCCTCTTTTGAAGGAATTTTACTATTAGGCCCCCGCGTCATGAAAACCAAAATGAACCTATATAATCAGTAATTTGAGAGGATTACCATTTATCCTCTCTAGTTGTTTACTAAAAACACTTTGATTCTTTTTAGCATGAAATTTTTGGGGGCCCCAAAAAATAATTAGGGGCCCCTAGCTACATGACAAAAAAAGGTCATGAAATAGTAAAAAGGGTTACCCCTTATCCCTATTTTTTAAAAATGCCTAAACCACCCATAATGATTAGTGTTAATTGTGTTTAGGATGATTAAAATCTGATTTATTGATAACATTTGGATAAAAGGAAAATTTTGTTTTTGTTGTGTGGAGAAGAAGGAGGTGAGTTTTTTTTGGAAAACTTGGGGTTATTTGAAATGGGTGATTCTAGTGGAGGAAGTGATGTTGGTGATGGTTGTAAACTTCCTATACTCTTCAAATTGCATGAATGGTGCTCCAAGTGGTCGATTCATGGCCACCATTGAAGTACTCAGAGTGAGGGTCGTTAAATCGATAGTATAACAAACCAACGACCATAAAGAGTCGGCAGTTATTTGGCCTCAAAATAACGACTCCATTATGGTGATTTTAAAGGTTATGAAAAATCGTCATAACCGAGTTTGCTAAAGTTGACGACTCTATCTTTTTTATTCAACCTACGGTAGCCCATACACAACAAAATTTTCAGAGAGTCGTTATAATTTTTTTTCATAAAAAACGACCCTTACAAAAAATAAAGACCACATGCCGATTCAAGTATTTTTGGTTGCCGATTCACAATTTTGGTTGCCGATTCAACTATTTTATCTTGCCGATTCAAGAAATATTCTTAACGATTCTTTCAATATTTGGGACATAGCGATGGTTTGGCATTTGACAGAATCGTTAAAGGATAAATAGGGTCGTCTAAAAAATCGGCCACATTGAAATTATATGATTACCGACTCTAATGATTAGAAAACAAAAAAACTAGAGTCGGTTTCACCTAGTGCTCATCGCTACCGATTTTAGGGTTATGTTTTACAAAAGGGTACAATGAGTGTTTCACATAATTTTGGAAGTCCCCTATAATTTTGGGGGTGGGTATAAATTGGATGAGGCCCCCGATTAGTTTTTGGGGCCCCAAAAAATTCATGCTTTTTAGGAATCCCGATTTTAGCTCGTGTTTTTTTCTTGTTTTTGAGCATCCACCATTTATCCTCTCTAGTTGTTCACTTGTTTACTAAAAACACTTCTTCGTCGGGGCTTGCTTGATTCTTTTATTCCTAGCATTTTTAAGGGCGACCAAAAAAAAAAATTAGGGGCGACACAAAAAGATAAAAAAGGTCACAATCAGAAGGTTAATCCACAATTGGTAGATAACTTTACAATCCCGTTTTTTTTAATGGCCAAACTGCCCTTTACAATCGGTAGATAAATTTACAATCGGGAAGTTAATCCATTATCGGGAGTCAATTTAGTTCATATAACTTCCGAATATAAAGTAGCCCTAAAATAAAATGCTACCATAATTGGTAGGGAATTTAGGTTATTTAACTCCCGAATATAGAGTAGCCCCAAAATGAGATTTTGCCAAAATCCTTTTTTTTCTGAATTTTTGTTGAGCTTATAATCGGTAGTAAATGAAGTTATCATGACTCCCGATTATACAGTAGACCTCTTTGCCGAAATCCTACCATAATCGGTAGTCAAGATAGTTCATATAACTACCGAATATAGAGTAGCCCCAAAATAAGATTTCGCAAAAATCCTCTTTTTTTTGAATTTTGGTTGAGCCTATAATCGGTAGTAAATGAAGTTATCCCGACTTCCGATTATCCTGGCTTTCTTTGCAAATATCCAACCATATTCGGTAGTCAAAATAGTTCATATAACTACCGAATATAGAGTTGCCCCAAAAATAAGATTTTGCAATCAGTAGATAAAAAAAAAATATAAACTATGAAGGAACATATAAGTATTTTCAACCTATTTTGTCTTTTTGTGTCGCCCCTATAACGCGTTTGGATAAACATCCAGAAGTAACTTTTTGACTTCTAGAAGTCAAAAAGCAAGAAGTCAGTTTGGGTGTAGAATTTCAAAATGACTTCCAGAAGCAGAAAAGTCGACTTTTTGTGAAGTAAAAAATATGGGAGCTTCTAACTTATGCTCGGAGAAGTAACCGCATGCAATTCTTTTGGAGTCGCCCCTGAAAACCCCATGCTTTTATTTGGACACATGTTCCGTGTGGTTCCTTTCTCAATTATTATAGTGTTTTACCCACTATTGGTTCATTTCTCAATTATTTTAGGGTTTTGCTCTCTATCCTTTTCTCTTACTCCATTACTGGCAATCCAATGAACCATTTGTTGGAAAAACTGGGTTATAAACGGGCATTCAATAAAAAAAGACCAATGTATCAGTTTGATGAAATTAGAGAAAGAGGATTGTTGCATACCAGGTATTTGTGTAGAGTCTAAGTTCGTAAGGCTTCCATATCCTACCGTTGAGAGAAATACAGAACTCTTGGGTTTGATACATATTGACTTGTGTGATTTAAAGATGGTTCCAAGTGGAGGTGGGAAGAAATATGTTATGACTTTTTTCGGTGATAGTACTAGATGTTGTCAAATTTACTTGTGGAGAAGTAAAGATGAAGCTCTTGAAAATTTCCAACTTTATAAAAATGAAGTTAAGAATAAACTTAATCGAAAAATTAAGATGGTCAAGAGTGATAGGGGTGGTGAGTATGTGGATTCTCTTAAAGAACTTTGTGAAGAGAGTGGAATCATTAATCAAGTAACATCACCTTATTCTCCACAATCTAATGGCATTGCGAAACGCAAGAACAGAACTTTGAAAGATATACGAATGCTCTTTTGAAGGCCAGGGATTTTAGGTAGGGTTTTTCTGTCTTAAATCCCCACCAAGCCCTATTTTGGAGGATTTTACTATCTTGAAAGATAGATAACCAGTTTCATACTTGGCAGAGAATTCAGATACGACTAGATTGATCTTGGATATTGATTTTTGAGATTGTCAAAATACTCTTTATACAATCAGGTTTTATGGACTTTATTGTCTTGACTTTTTGAATGTGAATAGAAAGAGATAAGATATTAACTCTATATACATATTTTTCAAGGATCTTAGTTAGATCCACTTGCTATTGTATCAAGTTTTTTCCATATAGGTTGTCGAATGGAAAAGTTGGCATTGTACTTGGTACCCTCTCCTTATCAAAAGGTTCAACTGAGTTTGGGATCCAATTGTCCCTGAAAGCAAGAATATTAAGAACAATTCTCACTTCCCAAAATGAAAATTTTTTGGCAATAGAATCAAGATCATAGCATATACTATTCCGAATCCAAGAAGAGTCTTGGTTTTTGTTATAAAAAAAACTCGACCATGTTTGAAATATTTGCATCGAAGAATAATAACCCACAAATCTTTAGGAGAGTGGACTAGCTTCCATGCAGTTTTACTCAACAACGACAAGTTCACATGCTTAGATTTTTAAAACCAAGACCACCTTGCAATTTATATGAACAATTTTTTCTTTTTAATTGGTAGGGTAAAGACCACCAGGTTGTGTTTTACCCCACAAAAAACGCTTTGGGATCTTTCTATTTGTTAGATAATATTGTATAGATATCTAAAGGTATTCATGTAATAAATATGAGATTCCTTTAACATATGTTGAACCAACACAAAATGGTCATTTGAGTGATTGGTTAATATACTTACCTTTCCACTTGGCTACCTTTTTATAAAACTGGTCATTTAAGTGATTGATCCATAAATTTTTATCATTTAGGTCAATCTTTTTAACAATAATAAATATAATATGGAAACAACCAGGTCAGGATAAAAAAAAATTGTTTAAAAAAACAGCCGGATTTTTGAAAACATACGACTTGACTGGAATAGAGAATAAAGTCTTGAATAAGACTCATGAGAGTATTAGCTTCATTGTGCGAAACTTTAGCAAAGATGAGGCAGTTATCTGCAAAAAAACATATGATTAACACCAGGAGCCTCTTTTGCAACTTTGAAGCCATGTAAAAGTTTCGATACTGGATCATTATTATCCAATACTTGGTAAGATGGATGATTATGGGTATACGGTAATAATATACATATTTAATAAAGTTTTCATCTTCAAATATGTATTTCCTGACAGATTATTGCGCTGGAATTATTATTTTAGATTAGCCGGTGGTCACCTAGATTGTTTAACTGATTATTAGATTGATAACGCGAAAAACATAGTATATAATCGTCAAGGGATGAAATATAAACTTTACAAAGAAGCTAACGTGTAATTGTTACATGCCTACGAGATTTTACGAATGTCGGTATTAGCAAAGTAGATAAATGGTTTTTACTTTTAGTTAAGCATAGAATTTCAAAGTGTACCAATTACAAGTCTTTGGTGGAATGACTTCTAATATTTTAATTGTATTTGATGTCATGTGATACACGTATAAATTTATACAATTAATAAAAATTGAAATTGTATTTGGAAAAGGTTTTGAGAACAAGTAGGATAACTCTTAATATGAAAACTATAAAAAGAGAGCAAACTATCAAATCTTGACAAGCTAAGATAATAGAAATCAAGCCTTCTTACTCTTCCATCCTTATACAATTAAGTATTTGCGAGAGAGTCGAAAACCCAAAACGTGTCTTTCTCTCACAAACACAAAAATAAATTATTATATTTTATTTTATTGTGAAGCTACAATAGTTCATCTTCCAAAAGCCACAAAAGCTTTCTTTTTTTTGTTCCTTCTTTCCTTCAAGTTTACATAGTGATAGAAGATTGGTGCTTGAGTACAAAGCATCAAGTCGCAGGAAGGAGATTCACTTTCTAATCCAATGAAGCAAAAAAAGTGGTTTGGATTCTTAATCTTGTTGCAGTTGTTAGTATTGAAGCTCAAGACATTAATTCGTGGAAGAAGAACAATATCAAGAGAAAGAGTTATATACTACAAGGAAAGTGTAGTGCTATTTGGAGTTGGATTAACGAGATAAGGTATACAGATCCATTAACCCTCATATGATATTATTAACATCTATGATTGGATGTTGGGTTTTAGTTGAAATTTTATAACTTCGATTTTCGTTGGGTTTTTTTAACGAATTCCTAACATTGCGTATAAGTGAAGGTAAGCACAGTTATAACTCGTGTCTAAATTGAAACATAATTTCATCTTCATCGACATATATCTATTTCTTTTGTGATGTATATTTTCAACAAAATCTATAGTTAAAATTCAAATTTCACTTAGCATATTGACTTTCATGTCGGTGGATACTCTGCGAGAGTATTGAGATGGTGGGAAGGAAATTCTATTCCCAAAAATCTTATTCCCAGCATTCCTATTCCTTAAAGATGGGGAATCCTGAACCCATTACAAATCATGGTTTTGAATTCCTTTACTTTTGGGGAATTTTGTTCCTACGTCCTATGTTCTTATTTTCAAAACATAGAACGAAATTGTATTCCCAAAAAACTGATCTCATTTCCTCCAACTAAACACTCCATAAGGAATGCTTCCACATAGAAGGAGATTTCAAGGTTCCATAAAGTGGACAAACAATTATATTATTATTAGAGATTATATTGAACTTCTCAAGTATTTTAATAAGTGGGTTATCACTCATGTACCTAGAGATACAAACTGCGTGACACATTTGTTAGCTAACGATGAAATTAACATGACATCCTCTATCTTTGGGAGAATGAACCTTCCATATGTCTCGACTCTGTTATAGAAGAAAAAATCCGTGTAACCAATGTTTTTATAAAAGTGAAACTTTGTGTAACCAATATTTAAGGTATGAAATATTCATTTCCTATTAAAAAAAATGCTCATATAGGACTTGAAGTTAGTTAGTGAATAAAGAGACCATTCAATTACGAGTTTACAAGCAAAATTGAACTTAGTCTTAATCATTTCTCTTCTCTCTCTCAAAAGAAATAACCTAACAACGAAAACTTCTTTTCCGCCTCTATTCTTGCTCAGAACTAGGAATAGATCCGAACAAGGTTTTTCTCTTTTGCTTTTCGGGGTTGATTTATGTAAATTTTTCTTTGTTTGAGGTTCATCTGTAGAGGCTTGTGTTTGTTATTTAGGATTCATCTAGCATAGGTTTGCAGTGGCCGGTCCATTTTGTCTCTGTGTTTTGCAGGGGTGCAAAACCTTTTTTTTATTTCTTATCCTTTGATCAATCTCAAACCCAAAACTCTATTATTCTTTTTCATCTTTCTGTGCTTCTCTTTTCATCTTCATTTTTAATCCAAACATCGTGTAAAACTATCTTATTCGTTTTAAAGCGGTTTCAATTGTTTGTGATGGTTAAAAGTGTTGGTGTAGTTGATGGTAGAGATATTTTAAGTTGCAAAAAATAATTAATTTAATTCTTCATTTTTTTTCAATCAACATCAATTGGAATCACTAATTTCAAATACAAGGTACATGTTTATATTTGAAAGAAGTCACGACGGATTTCGGTATGGTGGCTTGTTCATGGAAGATTAAGAAGTAGGTTTCTGGTGGTGGCGGATTTGGATGAAGTAAAGGTAGTGCTAGGGTTACAGATGTGCGAGGGTTTCAAATCAAGGGTTTTTTGGTTATTCTTGGGTCCCTGACACGTTTTTTTAGGGTTCTAGTCTTTTATATGTATCTTAACTAGGGTTTCTTACGTATCCAATGTAAGAAGCATTTCTATTTGGAGTTTGTACTATGTACTTATTATTCCAATAATAAAACTTATTTTTATCGAGCAAAAAGAAAGTTTTTTTACAAGCAAAACAGTTTATCTGTGAATTAGGAGGAGATGGTCTTTGGGGGGCCACCTCTGTGAGAAAAGGGTACACTGCATGATGCAATCCGTGGTCAGTTTGTCATTTTTGTTCTAAAAGAAAATAAATTAAGAACCATTTATTCAGAAATACATAAACAAAAATTACCCACATTGGAAACAACTAGCTTCACTCATACCGACCTTATAGAAACATACTTTCCACCAAATAGGAAAGGGTTTGACAACCCCTATTGGGCTAAATGGATCCCACACTTCACAACCCTGGAACCAACACAATGCTACCCATCGTAGCAGATATCATTGATCTTATCTCTCATAACTGAAACCATGAAAAAATAAATAAACAATCTACCTCCCCTTGCTTCATAAAGAATTAGAAACATCCACCTCCCTCTCAGCGACATCGAGGATAATATCATCTGGACGCACTCCGAATCTGGAAAATACACTACGACCTCAGGTTGCAAATGCTTAACCCAAGGATTAACTCAACCTTAGCAAAACCCCCTACCAACAACCAAATTTCTTTGGACATTACCATGTCAATAAAAAATTAAGCTCTTCTTATGGACATAAATTAATGAAGGACTACCAACCTTCACTGTCCTAAACCGAATCCATCTCTTCAGCTCCAATATATGCCCTCGTTATAATTACGATACATAATCAGCTGATCACTTACTCTTACGCTTCCCGGTAGCAATTACAACCTGTAACACTTTACTCAATCAACTCAGAATCACCCAAAATACCTTCACTCCCATCCCAAATGCAATAAAACCTCAACAACCATCTCTCAACTTCTACAACAACAAGCCCCTTCCACAGTCATCACTTCCTTCTGTTATCTCCTCTAGTCACTATGGTTAACTATAAATGAATTTGTCTACTACCAAAAGCAAGCAACATCAAATGACATTTTAATTTCAACCCTAAAGCAACAACATGAGTACATATGGCCCAAGAATCCTTACCCCCTACTCTTCCAGGAGACTTATGTACATTCACTCCATCCAGAGGTAACAGAACAATAACAATAATTTTGGTAGGTTGGTCTTATCTCACTTCGGATTGGAAAAAAATCAACCCAGACGGAGCTGCCAGAGGACACCCAGGAATCGCAGGGGAAGGCTTCATTTGCAGAGACCCAGAAGCAAAATCCATCATGGCTCTCGCTCAACCTCTTAGAATTACGACTTCTTTAATAGCAGAAACCTGGTCCTTGATGTTGGCCACAAAAATCGCGACAGATAGACAATGGATGAAAGTACTTTTCGAGACGGATTCTGTAACTCTTATGTACTTTGTTACATCTCCTACAGCACTACCTTGGTATTTAAAGAGAATGATAAAAGAAATAAAGCATCGTATTAATCAGATACCACATAGAGCCATTAAGCACAACTACAAAGAAGGAAACCAAGCGGCGGATGGCCTTGCTAATCATCTAGAGGATGAAAGCCAAACATGAAATCTGGGAACCAAAAGTTGGGAGCATACAATTCCAAGTTTCATTAATCAAATTGTACTCAACGATTCCATGGGTGGCAGATACCCTCGTGTAATTTCCTCCTAGTTTCTTTAATATATTGGTTTTGTTCATTGGCCGTTTTATAAGCTACAATTCAAATATTAATGTTCCGAGGCATAATTTGCGTTAAAATGATAGATCTTGAACTATATTGACAAATTTTGGGTTAAATATTTGATCAATATATACATTTCTGTACAACAGGCTCTTGCTGGAATCTTGATAGTAGCATTATATATTATATGAGTCAAGGTATATATATATTTTAGGAGGGTGTTTGGATTAAACATGAAACAAATCAGAAAATGGTTGTTTCCGTGATGTTTTCCATTTTTACATCATGTGAGAGTCATCCCCACACCGAATTTGAGTCCCGATTTGCATACAAAAAAACAAGGTGTTAGTAAAGTATCCGCAGCAGAAATTTCTCAAGCTTCTATTCTTCTTGGCAGGTTCCAAATTCTAATGCTAGACAAACATGAACAAAGACAGTTACCCTGTACCATATACTACCCATTTTTGTGGTTCTAGTGCAATTTCTGATGCATTTGCTAAACCTAAGTGCTGCCAAATTTTTGATATGACTTGCTCTAAATAAACCTTCCTAAATTGGGCCTAGGTAGATTAACTGGGGCCTATAGCTACATGAAAAAAATAGGGTCATTGAGTAACAATTCTTAGAAACCCCTTATCCAATATATATGTTAATACCTAATATGCCTTTCTTAAATTAGTGGTAATTCGGATAATTAAATATTGTTTAATCAAGTTAATCTTGAAATTAACTATGATTAATGCATAATCAATACTTGTAAAAATTTAATTTTTTTTCCAAAAGACTCGATCCAGAATCGATTGATGTTAGTGCATTGTTAACCGATTCTGAGTTGGGTTTATTCCGAATGAAGATGTAAACCCAGAATCGGAGTTTAATCAATATCCACATAAACCGATTGCAATAATCGGTGTTTATATATATCCATATAATCTGATTATATCTTACTTTCAGAAACAAAATATTCATTACATAGTTTGGGAAATTAGCGCAGTACATATATAAGATTCAGTATGTGAATTCTAGAATTTGACACATCAAATGCTCGTCAATGAACCTCCGAGCACGTCGGTACAACGTCGTACATTCTTTGTGGTGAATGAACTTAGTTTCCCCATTACAAATTATCCATAGCCCGTTGAAACGTTCCATCTGAAATTCAATGAGTCCTTAAATGTTAGTATGTGAACTTTTGACATAGGTATAAAGATGATCGCATTACTCACTTTTTTCCTAAGAGGAGCTCGTGGATGATAGTGGTACACCATATTTCTAACTTTTACATACTCTCGCATTGCGCTTTTTATGTATTGGAATCGAAAAGCAAAGTCTCTCCATTTATGGTTATTGGGATTAGCGGTACGTCCGTAAAAGAACTTTTTAACTCTCTTCCAAAACATTGAATATATTTCATTTGGACGTTCATGGAACGTATTAGCAAACGATTTAACGAGACACAAATCTTCAAACGGTTCCCATTCCATTTTGTAAGCTAAGTGTGTCATGTGGGAGTGGCTCAAAGAGGTTGTCCTTATATAGATGAAGTCTCAACGGCTATTTTTTTAGGGGGGGATCTTTTCCTCTTCTTCCTTGGCTCCTCCATCTCCCTAATCTTTGCACAGCTTCTACATCTTCGAGACTGTTCAATTCATCGATCATCTTTTTATTGGCGTTAACATTTTCCCTTCCCTGATTTCTAGATTTGCTTGGGTTATCAAGTGCCCGACTCGTCTTCTCTGTTTCAATTTCAAAGAACAAACATTCAATATATAATGCTAAAACAATTAACAAAACCGTAGTTGAGTAACAATACACACAAGGAATTCGAGAGTCGTATCTTTGTCCTCTATCTTGGGCCTCTCATCTACTCGTATCACTCAAGTATGCGAAACATTCAAGTACCACGGCATGTAACCCGTAATTGCATCATCATCTGTTCGAGATGCACCTTGCAGAGGATATTTGTGAAAAGATATGTCTTCCCAATAATCACATGATGGTAAAGGCTTGTGAACAATGTCAATATCATTATCATAAGATTTGGTTTTTCTCTCATTGATTTTGAACATCTTGTGCTCCTTTGGGATTATTTGTATGTAACTGCATTGTCTTGCGACTCTCGACGGGTTGTACATTACATATCCTCTTAGGTGAAACAAAGGCCCAAAATAATCACTTTTCTCTTCACAACCAACCTTCTTTCCTTTTCCTTTATCCAAATCCTTTTTGTAAGGATCAAAGATAACATCTTTCGTCGTCAAGTTGTCCAGCTGGCGTCTCAACTTCAGATAATCCGTTTTTTGGTGCTTCGACTTACTTCTGTAGGTGTACATGTCTCCATAATACCTTCCGTCCCATTCCTTGTTCTCAAAAGCCCTTTGATAAAATATTGGGAAGTGCAAATATATCCACGCTTGTAGAAATGCCATATTCCCTCCGATTTGGTTCCTTTGAGCCCTAGAAGCCTTTCTCAACTCGTTCAACGAGTGTGCAATCATGGTTGTGACCCAAAAGTATTCGTGAATCTTATCAAATGGTTGCAACAGCTGGATAAAGTTGGCGCTCACACGGGAACCGAAAACGTCGGGGAAGATAACATCTCCCAGAATGTAGAGGACATACGCATTGTCTATGGCGATGATACGTTCCATGGTCAGCACATTTCCCTCGGCACGAAGCTTCTTTGTTCCCATGAAGCTGTCCCCCAGCTTCTAGAGATGGAATATCCACTGCTTTAACTTGCCTACCAGCATCCCTGACTTGGTCTTCTCCTCATCCCATTGGAACACATCCTTGGTGAACGCGTAAATATTATCCCACTCAAGCTATTGCGCGTACTCTTTGTGTTTCACTACTTTACCTTCTATGCTTAGCCCGGTAATGAACTTCGCATCATTTGGAGTTATCGTCAGTTCTCCAAACGGAAGATGCAAAGTATCTGTTTCCCCGTAATATCTCTCGGCAAAGGCAGAACAAAGAGGTTTCTCGTAACCAAGGTCCAAATTCTCGACCGTAGGGATCAAACCCGTTGAATTGACTAGATTGATTACTTCCGGAACTTCTCCAATGGTTGATTCAATTGTTTCCAGTGGACATTTCCTCATCATACTCACTGACGTTCCTGTATTTATTAGACGAATGTCATCCTTGTGATCCTATAATACAAAACAAACCCAATGGACAACAATAAAAAACTACACGGATTTTTTTTATGTTACATAACATAAGGTTTAGGTACTTACTATTGTATAGCAAACGACGACGACCCAACTGTCTTTGTACCCCTATAGCATCTATCCTCCATCACTGGGTAACCCGTGAATGGGATCCTTAGGGCTGCGAGAAAACAGCTTCAGTGGGTCGGGCATGTGGTCCCCTTTCTTATTCTTCTTACCATATGTCTTATCTTGGTTTTCAGCGTCTCCTCCTTGGACTTGTTGTTGAACTTCTCCTCCTTAGACTTGTTATCACACTTTTTCTTGAACTTCTCCTATCTCTTCATCACTTTCATCCTCACCTTATTCTTCATCACTTTCACTCTCATTACTTTCTTCTTCACCACCTTCATTGCCACTAATTTCTTCCTTATTAACTTCCTCATCACTTTATTCTTCACCACCTTCTTGTTCAGTAGGTGTATCGGAATCATATTCTTTGTGTGTTGGTTGCTCCGCTTCAGGTGGTGGGTCATTGATGCTGATCCCTTTGGCTTTACTCCCCGTGGCCATTCGGTGTGAAGCATTCAAATTTTGACCGTCTTTTCGACGAGGTGTCAAAGGCTTAGGAGAAGCAAGGTCATGTTTCCTCTTATATTTATTTTCGGCTTGCTTTTATTGGTTGCCCTTGTTTGGCATGTAGAATACAGAGTTAAGAAGTAAACAACAATGGAATCAAATGCATTTTTTTTAAGTCAAGGTACACAATCAGTTTACTCGATATACATATAAAAACCGATTCAGAACATAACAAATACATAATTGGTTTATTCAACTGATCATGTAATCCGATTCTAATAATAAAACCAACAATCAGAATTTTCAAGTGCTAATGTAACCCGATTCTAATAATGATTCTAATAATAAAACCAACAATCGGTTTTATCGATATACATATAAAGTCCGATTATTGACTAACCATATAAGAATTTTTAAGGATACACAATCAATTTTTGTGAACACATATGTAATCCGATTCTAACAATAATCGGGCTATTTATACATTAACGTCTTCCGATTCTAATTTACATGCAGAAAAATCGGTCTATAAGTTTAAGAACATAACCCGTTTCTAAAATGAATCGGGTTACTTAGACATTAACGTAATCCGATTCCGTGAACAAGGAAATGTTTTGATTTCAAAAATTTCGATTTCTAAGCGATTACATGTTACTAAAACCTAGTTTACATGATTGGATTCATAAAAAAGTACCTGATTCGACCACGATGTTTTGGTTTCAAAAAAATGAAAAAAAGAGGGAGAAGAAGAAGACAAGAATCGGTTTAGGAGATGGAAATGATAACTGATTTTAGTTTTAAGTTTATTATTAAGAGCTGATGGGTAATTTAGTAATATTAATATTTTTTTGAGGGTAATTTTGGAAGTTTCAATAAATTTAGACACCCCTTATCATTGTTTGTGGTGGAAATAAAATTTCGATATGCCCCAATTAATCTACATAGGCCCCAATTTAGCAAGGTAAATAAAGGGAATTTTGATAAAAATATGCACCCACCGACCATCATTAAACTGTTAAGGCCCGCCATCTCAATATTTAACCGCACATCAGACATTTTCAATCAACGGTTAATGATCGTTCCCAAATGAAAAATTCCCGATGTACCCTTATCATAATAAAATGGATGTGAACTTGTTGCATTTAATTTCGCTCCCTCTCTCTCTTCCTTTCTTTTATGTTTCTCTGGAAACCATTGGGGAAACTAGGGATGAATCGTTGAAACAACATATTTGAAGAACTACATAACTAATAGAACACGGGCATCCAACTCAAAACCAATTGGCAATGAGTGGAGAGGCCCTAATAGATTATAAACCGCAGGATCTTAAATAACCCAACCATGTGGGACTAATAATCTTAACACGCCCCCTCACGTGTAGCCTCGGCGGGTCTTACAAACACGTGGACAATTAAATCGGGTGACGCGCCTTCACGTGTAGCCTCGGCGGGTCTTACAAACACGTGACAAATAGCCTGCTCTGATACCATAATAGAATATTATATATATGGTTATCATAATAGAATATTATATTGAGAGATACGTATATATTATGTATATATTGTATATTATATATATGGTTAGCATATATGTTGGTTAGGAAAGATTTTATTTTGCTGTAATTTTCTTTGGGTTTTCTCCCTATTAAGTCACATAGAATCGCATTGTATCCTTAAGCTTTTCAATAATAAGAATTCTTCATCTTCTCAACCTTGTCATTTCATGGTATCAGAGCAGGCTATTTGTCACGTGTTTGTAAGACCCGCCGAGGCTACACGTGAGGGGGCGTGTTAAGATTATTAGTCCCACATGGTTGGGTTATTTAAGATACTGCGGTTTATAATCTATTAGGGCCTCTCCACTCATTGCCAATTGGTTTTGAGTTGGATGCCCGTATTCTATCATGGCATCTGAGCCAGAAAAGACTTAATTTAATTGAATTCAAATCATAAAATTATGCTTAAGAATAGCACCATGACTTGTGTAGCTAATTTAGCGATCACAACCAATTACTCTGGTGGACGATTTCTATCATCACAAGATAGACTAGATCTTGCTAATATTCTTACCGATACCCAATGGGAAACCATTGTGCAAATACTTAAAACTTCGAATAATGACTCAAAGATTTTTGGTAAATGGATACTTGATACAGGGGCTTCACGACATATGACAGGAAGCAAAGAATTTTTATCTACGACTTATAAAATAGGTCTTTCTTCCGTAAAGCTTCCGAACGACACATACTCTCATGCTCCATGCGAAGGCACTGTGGTGTTTGTAAATAATATGAAATTATTTCGTGTTTTATTTGTTCCTGATCTCCATTGCAACTTGATTTCTTTAGCATGTTTGATTAAAGATTTGAGATGTATTGTCACTCTGACTGATAAATTATGTGTAATACAGGACCGTACTACGAGGACGGTGATTGGTGTGGGTGAGGAAAGAGACGAGGTCTATATCTTCCATAGTGGAACGCTTATTACTGCAAATCGAGTATCGGCTGGAGAAGATTATTGTTTATGGCATAGACGTTTAGGTCATGCATCTAACAAGGTTGTTTCTCTACTTCCGGCTATGAATAAAGTTGATTGTCAGAAGTTTCTTAATGAACCGTGTGATATTTGTTTTAGAGCTAAACAAACTAGGACTACTTTTCCGGTTAGTGAGAATAAAGCTGACGACTTCTTCAATTTAGTTCATTGTGATGTGTGGGGTGCTTATCGTACTCCATCTTCTTGTGGTGCACATTATTTTCTTACTATCGTCGATGATTATTCTCGGTGTGTATGGGTTTATTTGATGGCACATAAAACTGAGGTGGTGCAAATTTTTCAGAATTTTTGCGCTATGGCTAAGACACAATTTGATAGACAAGTCAAGAAGGTGCGCAGTGAGAATGGTACATAATTTCGTCCATTAATTCCTTTCTTTGATAAACATGGTATAGAATTCCAAAATTCATGTGTGGATACACCACAACAAAATGGGCGAGTTGAACGCAAACATCGTCATATATTGAATGTGGCGCGTGCTTTAAGATTTTAAGCAAATTTACCTCTTCGGTTTTGGGGTGAATGTATCTTAAGTGTTGTTTATATTATTAATGGCACGCCTACTCCCTTGCTCAATGGGAGAACTCCATATGAGTTGTTACATGGAAAGACTCCCATTTATACTCATATAAGAGTATTTGGATGTTTGTGCTATGCAAGTGTTGTTCCTCGTGATCGAAACAAGTTTAATTCAAGAAGTCAACGTTGTATATTTGTTGGTTATCCTCATGGGAAAAAGGGTTGGCGATTGTTTGATTTGGAAAGGAAACAATTTTTTGTGTCATGTGATGCAGTTTTCTTTGAAAACAAATTTCCTTATGCAACGGTGTCTTTAGATAATAATAACAAAGACTCCCAAATTGAGTTGGATAACATGTTGGAAACTTATGGAGAACAATTAGATTTCTTGGGTGGTAGCAATCCTACCGTGACAGATGCACAAGATGTGGGTGGTGGTAATGATACTTGCGCAACATGATCTGGAAGTTTACAGGCCCTGCCAGGAAGTGACGGAACTTGTCAGGAGGTGAAAGTACCAGTCTCAGGCATTCAATACGTGCCTGGTGTTGACAAGAGTCAACTAATTCCAACTGTTCAGAACTTTTCAGGAGGTGACAGAAGTCCAACAATCACAAAAATGTTAACAGCTGTAGGAGACAAAATTGTCTCATCTGTTGACAAAACTTGGGGCAAGACATGATTTGTCTAGTAGTGAAGGAAGTTCAATAGTCACTGAAGGAAGTCCAATAGTCACTGAAATTTCAGCAGCTTTAGGAGAAGAATTTATCTCAGGTACTCCTCCATCTGACGATGTAACATCACATAATGAGCCCGGTGATTTATTTCCTTCGTCTGATGACATTTCTGGCATACCTAACAACATGTCATCAGACCCTATCAGTGATAATTCGGATAAAGAAGTTCGAAGAAGTGTTCGTCCTCGGGTTCCTAATACCAAGTTAAAAGATTATGTATGTAATACCATCAAAGCGATAGAACCCGTCTCCTCCACCACTCACTCATCAACGTCCTCAGGTACGCCTTATCCCATAGCTAATTATGTGTCTTGTGCAAATTTTTCTGCTAATCATACTCGTTTTTTGGCGGCAATTACTACTCTTAAAGAACCTACTAGTTATGCTGAGACTGTTCGCCTTCCATGTTGGCGTGTAGCTATGTCTAAGGAAATTGGTGCTCTTGATAAAAATGGTACGTTATCTATTACTAATTTGCCGCCAGGAAAGAAGGCTATTGGTTGTAAATGGGTTTACAAAATCAAATATAATTCTGATGGTAGCGTCGAGCGGTATAAGGCTCGCTTGGTTGTTCTTGGTAATAAACAAGTTGAAGGGGTGGATTATCATGAAACTTTTGCTCCCGTAGATAAAATGGTTTCTGTTAGAACATTTTTAGTAGTCGCAGTTGCTAGTGATTGGGAGTTACATCAAATGGATGTTCACAATGCCTTTCTACATGGGGATCTTGATGAGGAAGTATACATGCAACTTCCTCCAGGATATTCGACTAATTCTCCTGGTAAAGTGTGTCGACTCCATAAATATTTATATGGTCTCCGTCAAGCTCCTCGTAATTGGTTTGCTAAGCTTGCAGGTGCACTTAAGGCTTTTGGGTTTATACAATCTTATGCTGATTATTCTCTATTTACTCTACGACAAGGTGAGAATTCTATTAATGTACTGGTCTATGTGAATGATTTAATTATTGCTGGGAATAATTCCGCTGCTATTAATGCTTTTAAAGCTTATTTAAGCCATTGTTTTCACATGAAAGATTTAGGAAGTCTCAAGTATTTTCTTGGTATTGAAATGTCTCGTAGAGCTGATGGTCTATTTTTATCTCAACGGAAATACACTTTGGATATTCTGTCTGAGACTGGACTTCTTGGAGCCAAACCATCTTCTTCACCCATTGATCAACATCATCGTTTGGCTCTAGATGATGGACCACTTTATTATGATTCATCCCAGTATCGTCGGCTTATTGGACACTTGATTTATTTGACCATTACGCGTCCTGAATTGTGTTACTCGGTACATGTATTGGCTCAATTTATGCAGTCTCCTCGGGTGGCTCATTGGGAAGCTTCTCTCCGAGTTCTTCGTTATCTAAAGGGCCATCCTGGTCAAGGGATTATTTTACGCAAGGATAGTGCTCTTCAACTTACCGCTTATTGTGACTCTGATTGGGCCTCTTTCCCTCTAAGTCATCGTTCACTTACTGGTTACTTTATCTTTTTGGGAGGATCACCTATTATCATGGAAGACAAAGAAGCAACACACAGTATATCGTTCTTCTGCTGAAGCTGAGTACCATTCCATGGCTCATACTTGTAGTGAGCTCACGTGGCTAAAGGAACTATTGAAATCTCTAGGTGTGTCTCACTCTCAGCCTATGCGCCTTTATTGTGATAGTCAATCTGCACTTCATATTGCTGCTAATCCTGTTTTTCATGAACACACCAAACATATTGAGATTGATTGTCATTACGTACGAGATAAAATTCAGTCTGGCGCCATTATTACTTCTCATGTTCGCACAACCTCTCATCTTGCAGACATCTTCACCAAAGCTCTTGGACGTCCTCAGTTTGAGCTGCTTCTTCGCAAGTTGGGCATTCGTGATCTCCATGCTCCAACTTGAGGGGGAGTATTGAGAGATACGTATATATTATGTATATTATGTATATTATATATATGGTTAGCATATCTGTTGGTTAGGAAAGATTTTACTTTGCTGTAATTTTCTTTGGGTTTTCTCCCTATTAAGTCACAGAGAATCGCATTGTATCCTTAAGCTTTTTAATAATAAAAATTCTTCATCTTCTCAACCTTGTCGTTTTAATAACCAACATGTACAGGAGCTTCAAACCCTATGAATCCACCACCCCCTCTTTTTCTATTTTTCTAAAAAGGACATACATTCGGATAATTCTACCCCGAAATGTCAGAAGACCACAAGAACATAAAACCATACAATCACAACTACACATCAAGATTGAGGTAGAACTGAAAGTTGGGTTTGAATTATTGGATGTTTTTGAGTTGTTGTTGAATTAGGAGTACGGGTTAAGATTGAACTTGAATTTGCAGGAATTGGAGAGATAAAATAGAGGACTTGTCGATGCACAAAAACACCACCAAGTCTTGCACATGAAGTGTTTGACAAAAACCCTGAACCATAGGTCATATTCTGTAACAATCAATTTCTAGTGCCATATCTAAAAATATACGGAAATTACAAATACCCATTCTAGTTAAACAGATAAAGATAATATCAGACCCTGAACCACCCCCTCTTTTTCTATTTTTCTAAAAAGGACATACATTCGGATAATTCTACCCCGAAATGTCAGAAGACCACAAGAACATAAAACCATACAATCACAACTACACATCAAGATTGAGGTAGAACTGAAAGTTGGGTTTGAATTATTGGATGTTTTTGAGTTGTTGTTGAATTAGGAGTACGGGTTAAGATTGAACTTGAATTTGCAGGAATTGGAGAGATAAAATAGAGGACTTGTCGATGCACAAAAACACCACCAAGTCTTGCACATGAAGTGTTTGACAAAAACCCTAAACCATAGGTCATATTCTGTAACAATCAATTTCTAGTGCCATATCTAAAAATATACGGAAATTACAAATACCCATTCTAGTTAAACAGATAAAGATAATATCAGACACGAATAAAAAGTTTAAAACCCAGAAAAATCAACAATTGTATTTAATATGAAATCTAATTAAGATATACAAATAAACGATCTAAGATTTACCACGTAACTGTGTTGAAGAATGAAAATACAGAACTAACGGGACATTTAATGATCTGGATAACCTTTTGTTGAGGCAATTGGTATTTAACTTACAGCTCTGATACCAATTGTTGCGCTAAAACCTTGCAGAAGCGATTTGCACATCTACAAACGGTACTCCATAATATTGCCAAGAACACAAACTAAAGAAGAAAAGAGATGATAATTTACGTGGTTCGGCAAGTTGCCTACATCCACGGGAAGAACAAGAGATTCATATATTATCACAAGGGAGAATACATATAAACCTTAAGAGAAAAAGAAGAATTTTTGGTGATGTTCATTTGCTTTCTCTAATGGCTTATTTATACTAGTTAGCTAAGCCTCCAAGTGTCAACTCCAAATTGAGTTCTACTTCCTTAACAATCTAGAACTAGCCTACAATTGGACTTCCTTTGCCTTCAAACTAGGACCTCCAAGACCTACCTTGTTTGAATGCATGAATTTACAAGTGTGAAAGGGAATGCTATGGAACTCTTCCACCAACCAATATTTTTCACATGGTTTTATTCCCACCTTCCTACTAGCCACCATCCAAAACATGGTTATTAGAGTTCCAAACAAAATTGGACTCTCAACAACCCCTTATTCTAGAATCATCTAGAATTGTAGGCACCGTCCAATCATCTAGAAGGCACCGTCCAAGCCACCATCCAACAATTATCCACCTCGGATCATGCATTCATGCATGAGATGATCAATACAAGAAATCTCCTTCGTATTCTAGCGTCGATTGCGCCATAGGCTGTCTACGTATCCTCTGCAAGGAATCAAACCGACCGTAGTTCACTCAATGGCCTTGCTAGAAGGTCTCCACCAGGTTCCTAAGAACCTCAACCCCAAAGGGTATCACCAAACTCCAAGCCAACATCAACAGTACCATAAAGATACCTCAAAATCCATTTCACAGCTTTCCAATGTCCTTTACCAGGATTATGCATATAACGGCTGATCATACTTACTGCATGTGAAATATCCGGCCTTGTATATACCATCGCATACATCAAGCTACCAACAACACTAGCATATGGGACTTAGGCCATATACTCATGCTCTTCTTTAGTAATAAGAGACATATCAGAACTCAACTTAAAATGAGGACCAAGGGGAGTACTTAGAGATTTAGTTCCTTCGTAGATACCAAATTTCTGTAACACTTTCTTCAAGTATGCCATCTGAGACAAACAAACTTTACCCTTCTCTCTGTCACGTTGAATCTCCATGCCAAGAATCTTCTTAGATTCTCTTAGATCTTTCATCTCGAACTCAGTTGACAATTTCTGCTTCAAATTATCAATCTCTTTCTTGTTATTCGATGCTATCAGCATATCATCGACATACAAGAGAAAATATATGAAAGACCCATAACGTAGCTTCTTGAAGTATACACAATGGTCATAGTGACTTCTTGTGTATGTCTGGCCAATCATAAACTGATCAAATCGCTTGTACCACTGTCTCGGAGACTGCTTCATCCTATACAACGATTTTTTCAGCTTGCATACACAACCTTCTTTTCCAGCTACTTTGAACCCACTCGGCTGAGTCATATAGATCTCCTCTTCTAGATCACCATGTAAGAACGCCGTCTTGACATCTAGCTGAACTAGATATAAATCATACTGTGCTACCAAGGCCAACAAAATTCGGATTGATGAGTGTTTCACAACTGGAGAAAACACCTCATTGTAGTCAATCCCTTCTCTTTGGGCATAACCTTTCACAACTAACCTTGCCTTGTAGCGTACTTGATTCACCTGAGATCCTTCTTTCTTAGCATATACCCATTTGCACCCAATGGCCTTCTTACCGTTCGGAAGCTTTGTAAGAACCCATGTTCCATTCTTGTAAAGAGACTCCATCTCATCCTGCATAGCAGCTTCCCATTCTTGACGCTCTACACTGTATATAGCTTCAAAATAGGTATTTGGAATGCCTTCTTCAATAACTGGTAATGCATAAGCTATAAAATCATTCATCCAACCAGGTTTCCTGGTTTGTCTTCTCGGTTTGATGGTTGCTATGGTCTCAGTGACCGTAGCTTCTGTATCTTCCACTACTTCATGTTCCTCTTCATCCAGATCGTCACTATCATTTGGAACTTCAGTATTTTCCTCCCTTGTAGACGCCACACCTTCGGAAGTATTCATAACAGATACATACTTAGCTGGAATTAGTGGAGTTGCATCAATCTCCACCTGCTGCAAAGGTTCACTGGTACCGGTGCTTCTGTTCTCCACCTGTCGAGAATCCCAAGACTTCACCATAGAAGCTTCATCAAATGTAACGTCTCTACTCATGACTATCTTCTTTTCAACTGGATTCCAAATTTTGAACCCTTTAACTCCTTTCTTCACACCCATAAAGATCCCTTTAATAGCACGTCTATCAAGCTTGTTTTCACTAACATGATACCAAGCAGGGCAACCAAAGATATGAATTGAGTCATAATCATAAGCTGGTTTACCATACCACTTCTCCATCGGAGTTTTACCTTCTAACGCAGCTGATGGCAACCTATTAATGAGGAATCACGCATATGTAACTGCCTCAGCCAAAAACGCTTTACCTAATCCAGCATTAGATAACAAACATCGTACCTTCTCCAGAAAAGTACGATTCATGCGTTCAGCTACCCCATTTTGTTGCGGTGTCTTCTTAACTATGAAGTGCCTCTGTATTCCCTCATCCTGACATAATTGCAAGAATGTATCACTTTTGTACTCTCCACCATTGTCCGAACGTAGTACCTTGATATTTCTGCCAGTTTGAGTCTCAGTTGCCTTCTTCCACCTCACAAAGACTTCTTGGACTTCATCCTTATGCCTCATGGTGTACACCCATACGCGCCTAGAATAGTCATCAATAAAAGACACGAACCAATGTTTCCCTCCCAATGATGCATTCTTGGAGGGACCCCAAACATCTGAGTGAACATAATCAAGAACTCCACTAGTGTTGTGGATTGCTGTGCCAAAGCTTGTTCTTGTCTTCTTGCATTTCACATAATGTTCACAAAACTCTAATTTGCAGGCAATAGCACCTTTAAATAACTCTTGACGAATTAAATAATGTAACGACTTGTCACCTGGATGTGCAAGCCGCATATTCCATAACTTCGTGGTCTCCATAGCTTCTGTTTCGATGTGTTCAGAAATAGAAACATCTCCCGTTACTGTACTCCCAGTTAAGTAGTACAAGTTATGATGCCTTGTGCCCTTCATGATTACCAACGATCCAGCGATCACCTTTAGAATTCCATTTTCAGCGACTAACTTGTAGCCCTTATCTTCCAAAGTTCCGAGCGAAATTAGATTCTTCTTCACAGCAGGCACGAACCGTACTTCCTTCAGTTCCCGAACCATACCATCATGCATCTTGAATCGAATACTACCAATCCCAATCATCCTGCAGGTGTGATTATTCCCCATACACACTTCTCCATCAAACTCTTCAAAGTCTGAAAACCAGTCCCGATGAGGACAAATATGATAAGTAGCACCAGAATCTAATACCCACGTACCGTTAGTTTCAATATAAGTTGATGGTATCACTGTCAGCGAGAAATCTGAAGCTTCATCTGAATCTTCACTTGCCTTAGCAATGTTCATCTCGGCATTATCCCTTTATCGATCTTTACGCTTGGTACAATCCTTAGCCCAATGGACAAAGTCATGACACCATGCACATTCATCCTTCTGCAGACGCGCTCTTGACTTTGAACGCCCTTTAGCTTTGCCACGATCACCATTATTCTTTCTTCTGTCTGTTGAACGACCTCTTGCAAGAAGCAAGTCACTGTTATCTTCAATTGACAGGTCTTCACGATCCATCTTCCTGAATTCCTCACTGCGCAATATTGTAGTGACCTCGGCGTATGTCATCTTATCTTTTCCGTGCATTAAAGCTTTAATCACGGGTTCATACCTTTCAGGAAGAGAGTTTATCAGACACATAGCTTGTTCCTCGTCATTGATCTTCTCATCGTAGTTAACCATCTCATCAAGAAGTTTATTATATGAATCTAGGTGCTCGGTTAGGGTTGCACCTCTCTTCATGTAATAGCGATACAAATTCCTTTTAAGATTATCCTATTTGCCACGTTCTTCACAAGGTATTCCTTCTCTAGCTTTTCCCAGAGATCCTTTGCTGAAGTCTCGTGCTGATAATTAACTCTTACTGTTGTTGCTAAACACCCTCGAATCGAACCAAGACATAATTTATTCATCTTGTTCCACTTCTTGTCAGACATCTCCGCTGGCCGACATTCTAGAGCTTCTTCTAGGTCAAGATGAACAAGAGCATCCATTACGTCTTTTCTCCATAAACCAAAGTTATTGGTTCCGGTGAACTTTTCAACCTTGAGTTGTGATCTATGTACCTTCAATTCAACTGCAATATAAGTACCCGTATCCAAGAGCGTAACCTTGCTCTGATACCAATTGTTGAGGCAATTGGTATCTAACCTACAGCTCTGATACCAATTGTTGAGGCAATTGGTATTTAACTTACAGCTCTGATACCAATTGTTGCGCTAAAACCTTGCGGAATCGATTTGCACAGCTACAAACGGTACTCCATAATATTTCCAAGAACACAAACTAAAGAAGAAAAGAGATGAGAATTTATGTGGTTCGGCAAGTTGCCTACATCCACGGGAAGAACAAGAGATTCATATATTATCACAAGGGAGAATACATATAAACCTTAAGAGAGAAAGAAGAATTTTTGGTGATGTTCATTTGTTTTCTCTAATGGCCTATTTATACTAGTTAGCTAAGCCTCCAAGTGCCAACTCCAAATTGAGTTCTACTTCCTTAGCCTACAATCTAGAACTAGCCTACAATTGGACTTCCTTTGCCTTCAAACTAGGACCTTCAAGACCTACCTTGTTTGAATGCATGAATTTACAAGTGTGAAAGGGAATGCTATGGAACTCTTCCACCAACCAATATTTTTCACATGGTTTTATTCCCACCTTCCTACTAGCTACCATCCAAAACATGGTTATTAGAGTTCCAAACAAAATTGGACTCTCAACAACCCCTTATTCTAGAATCATCTAGAATTGTAGGCACCATCCAAACATCTAGAAGGCACCGTCCAAGCCACCGTCCAACACCTTTAATACCCATATCAGAGAAGGACACCATATTATAACCAAGAAAGTATTAACGAGACATTTTAACGATCTTGAGGAGCTTCAAAATCATGTACTCGATGTAAAAATCTGGAAACACGTTATTTGAATTCCACTAAGACGATGACGAACAAGAGTCGATGCTATCCAACTTTAAGTCAATAAGGTCCTTGATTCTTGAAATTACCTCTTCCTTCTCTTGCTTTTCCTCCACTGTGTAAATGTTCTGCATGTTGATACCGTAGAAGCCAAAGAATTGGTTTTTCAAATTCTTATTGTTAGTAACAAAGATAATATCTTCATCGTATTCGTGATCATCATCTTCGCCAGAAACCAGTTTCTTGAAAACTAACGGAAATTCATTGTCATTTCCCAAGCGAAAGATACAACATCGATTTTCTTGATCAATGAGCAATGATGTTGTACAAAACCTATCTCTGAACTTACCTAATTCACATTCAATGCCAATTATTTTGATAACCCTTTTATTATTTCCCTTCGTGATCTTCTTCTTACAACTGCTGACAGACGACCTTAAAGAACCAATGAAGTCACCGAATTTGCCCAAATCATCAGTTATTTCACCTCTAATGAGACAAGTTTCGTCCTTAACACATATCTGAACAGCTAAGCCTTCATTGGTCTTCATAATGTTGATGTAATCTCTAGTTTCTGTTGCCATTTTCTATACTAGTAATTTCTTGATTGTCACCTTCTGATTTGTTGACGTTTGTACGAGAGAGAGGAGAGAGAACAGATTTTATCTACAGTGTTTTCTCTTTCTACGCTTTATAATATTTTGTGGGACTTTTTGTACACAATGGACGGCCCCGATTAAGTTTTCCTCTCTGGACCAATTATCCTACAGTCTTAGATAAATTAAACTGACAACGGCTATACTGTTCGTTTTGGATGGGTCCCAGTCGGCAAGCCTCCCACAAGGACACAACCAGGCCTTAACTTATTTGCACCCGGGGTGCAATCATGAACCTTTTTTTTTAACTTATTTTCCTATCAAAGATGGTGGATTTGGCATATACACCATGGAAGACACCAGAGCCTACTGTTATATCGCATCTCAATGTAAGATGACCTCTGTGCAAAAGGCGATCCTTGGTGACCTTTTCCCTACCAACAAAGGTCATGTTTATCGGTTGGCTCTGCAGAATTTTATTCAGGTATGTGGATTGCCTTCTCCTTATTGCGTTGATGATACTGCCCCCCCCCCTCCATGCATTCCTTGGCAGTTACTTACTTTGATGCAATTAAAAAGAAGCTCCCAGACCAGTTTTCTATGTCTGCTAGAGATTCCATTTTATGGAAGTGTAACCAAGTTAAGCATGCTCAAGATTATTTATTGGCGATTCCTATCAGTGGGCTTAACCAATTCCTTGGGCCGAGCCAGTTTAGAGCTGTCCTTTGCTACCGATTGGGTATCCCTTTGTTTGTTGAGAATGGGTCATGCTCTAGCTGTAACAAGCCTATGGATATTTATGGAGATCATGCACTTCACTGTGCTAAGGATGTTGGGTATAATTTTCGACATGACTTTGTGCGTGATATAGTTGCTGACATTTGTTACAAAGCTAGTGTACCCGCGTACAAGGAAGTTTCTCTTGGGTTTCAGACGGATGACGGCAAAGATCTAAGACCAGATGATATCCTCGTTCTTAACTGGGAAAATGGTAAGGATGTTTGCATGGATGTTACAGGGGTTTCTCCATTCGCAGGTGATGGCATTCGCTCTTTTGTTCCGGGCAAAGCCATTTCTAATGTTGTTGCTCAAAAATGCACTAAGTATTTGGATAAGTGTGTTTCACTTGGTTATGATCTTGGTGTTTTAGCTTTCTCTACCTTAGGGTAACTAGGTGAGGATACTTTATGTTTTTAAGCGTCTGAAGATTTGCCTAGTTAATAATGACGCTAGTAGTGGTGTTGGTAGCTTTATTTTTCATAGATTAGGTATTGCTATTCAAAAAGGTGTTGGTTCCCAGCTTGTCTCTAGGTTGCCAACCAAAAGTATGTAATTTTCTTGTACAAAATCTATTAACTCAGTAATAAAAAAAATTATTAAACAAAAATGTTCAACAAATACAACCAAAGCCCAAAACAGGCACTCACCTGGGCCTTTTTAGCCAACTTGTTTACATTATTGAAAGGGAAAATTAGGGGCAGGCAAAAAAAAAAAATTCTCACCAGAAGGCCCACGATTAATTTTCCCTACGGTCGCACCCAAAAATTTTAAAAAAAATTAAAAACGTGAAAAAAAGTCACTAATACCCTCAGCAGTTTCGTACGGTTAAAATAACTCCCATTTATTTCAATTCCACCCGTTACTACTTACTCCTATTTATTCTTTATCTTCATCGGTTTCTCCTTCACGATCTCCTTCATTTTTTTTTTCCATCATTTATTTCAATTTGCAGAAACCAAACCCTAGAAACTACTTACAGATTACAGATTACAAAATCGAAAACCCTAGAAACTATTAACAGATTACAAAACCTAGAAACACAGTTCGTCAAAAATGGATGAAACGCCAAGTTAAACGCGTCTTCATAAGTTGAAACACAAGAAAACTGGTATTGAAACTAGCTTTAATCGAAGTATTCTTGCTTGCATTCAGTAGATTTGATTTATTTTTTTCGATTTTAAATTTTGTTCTTGATGTTGAAGATGAAGGAGAAATTCAGTCGAAGAAAAAGAAAAAAAATGGTGAGATTCAGCAATTACTTCATCTGTTTGTGTTTTGATTTTATTTTTTCCATTTTTGTATCTTTAATTTTAAGTTTTGTTTGTACCAGAAGTCGATGATGAACCAGAAGCCGGAAATCCCAAAAAGAAGAACAAATCTAAGAAGAAAATTATTTCTGGTGAAATTTTCATCCTAAATATGTTTACCCCTAATTTCTTTTGCTCTATAACTTACCCACTCTTTGATTTTAACATCAGTTTTACCTGATTATGTTGAAGATGAAAAAGAAGACAGTGATAGTGACCAACCACTGGTAAAGATGCAAAAGAAGGCAAAGAAAAATAATGTGGAGAGATTGGGAGACTCTGGTATGCATCCTAACTAACTAATGTGTGATTCTGCATAAAAAAAAACTGCATAACAAGTTATTTGAGTGCATAATAAGTTATGCATACTTTATGAATGATTGCAGAACAGGTTATGCATCTGCAATTGTGAATGCATGACTAGTTCTGCATTATGCATGACAGGTTATGCAGCATAAAATCTAGTTATGCATTATGCATGACAGGTTATGCAGCATAAAATCTAGTTATGCATTATGCATGAAAGGTTATGCAGCATCAACATAAATGTGCATAACATGTTTTGCAGATGCATGACTGATTATGGCATTGTTTGATGGTAAGAGAAGCCAGCTGATGGATGAGGTCTTTTTATCATATAACCATGATGATATAAGTCAGCATTCATTCAAGGTGTATGAAAACAAGTGTATACCGTCAACATCCAATGAGCTTGCTGCTACTTTTCTGATTCCAAGAGTCCAAGGAGATAGAGGAAGAAATATTCTGAATTCAAAGGAAGAGCTAGAGCTGACTCAGTCACTTGCCTTGGTCAAGCAATTCCCACTCAAAACAGCAGCTGGTAAAGTGAGTACAGATCCCAAAGCAAGGGTAACAAAGGTTTGGGTAGAGGATATTCAAAGGTTGGTGTTGGAAAAACTTGATAAGAAAGGTTGTGAAGAGGAAGTTGTATGCCTCGTCTACCTCTACATGCTAGTCGTCTTGTTCTTTTGTGGGTCAATGGGAGACAATTTGGACGTCAAATATGTTGGTTTGGTGAATAATTTGAAAACCATGGACTATGTATCATTTCCTGATTTGATTCACGATAACCTGATGAACGACATCAAAACTGTGAAAGAAAAGAATCTTCAGATCAAGAATTGCCCTGGTTGCACTATATATTCTCTTGTCAGTTGGTTTTTTTTTTGTTTACTTAATTCTCTTACAATAAATCAAATCTATAAAAAATCTTATATATTAGTTATTGTTTTTTGCAGCTTTGGTTGGCTGAGAAATCTAACATAGATGAGTTGGCATCCGACATCAAGGTCAGTGACAGTGCTACTACACCAAGAGCTGGGAGGTGGGACTTTGCAGCAATGAAGAAAGCAATGATCAAGAAGCATAATACAGACTTGCAGGTATTTTTTTATGAACCTTTCTAAATAGTTGCATAGCATCTTATGCATATGCAATTGTGAATGCATAACCAGTTATGCATATGCAAATGTGAATGCATAACCAGTTATGCATTATTTAAAAATGACAAAGTGTTATGCAGGGTTGTGAAATATGAGTACATAATATGTTATGCATCTCCAATATTTAATGCATGGTTAGTTATGCATTGTTTAAAATATCTGCATCACATGTTATGTTCTGCATATAAGAAATGTTGTTATATTAAAAATGAGTGCATAATATGTTATGAACCTTTCTAAATAGTTGCATAACATCTTATGCATATGCAAATGTGAATGCATAACCAGTTATGCATTATTTAAAAATGACAAAGTGTTATGCAGGGTTATGAAATATGAGTGCATAATATGTTATGCAGATCAAATGTTTAATGCATGGTTAGTTATGCACTGTTTAAAATATCTGCATAACATGTTATGTTCTGCATATAAGAAATGTTGTTATATTTGTTATCCATTCCCTGATGAGTATTATTAATCATGTTGCAGTTTCATGAGAACTTTAGAGATGCTTATAGTCCAATGGAGTTGGAACTCTGTGAACCAAGAGAACAAAGAAACATGAAAACTTTATATGAGCTCATCGCAATGGATCTTGAAGTGAACAGGGACAAGTATGAAGATGCATTTCAGGATGAGTTACAGATCATTGAAGAGGATAAGTTTCCCGATAGTCCTGGAGAAAGGTTGAAGAATGTCCAATAAATGCTAAAAGACATCAAGCTGACTCAGGAGGGATATAGACAAACTGGTAGAGACTTCAATTCCCAGTTGTACGATAAAGTGAAAGAGTTGCTCGTTGCATCAGGCGTGAAAGAGGAGGTGCGAGTGGAATCATCAGCTGGCCCTAGCGTCAATGCATCATCAGCTGATCCAAGCATCCCACTGAGTCAAAACTTGCCCAGGAATGACACAGTTATTGAAGTGGTATCCTCAACTGAGCCACCCACACAAGAATCATTGCCGCAAGTTATCATACTAGATAGCCAAGACCAAACTGCTAGTCAGGGACTCCAGTCTTCACCTTATAAGTTCATGGACCTGGAAAAATTTGTTAATCTATCCAGCGATAAGGAAACAGACACGCCAGAGGAATTGCAGACAACACCAAATCTGGAAACAACTCAAGAAATAATTGAAGCACAGGAAAAAGAATTCCTTGCTGGTGATGATGGTGTTGGAGGAGAAGATGGTTATTATAGTGCTAGAGGAGAAGATGATGCTGGAGAAGAAGATGGTGAACATCTTCTAAAGACTCGGAATGTAGCTGAAGGGCCCTCATTTAATCTCCATATTTCACAAGGAGAAGATGGTTCTGGAGGACAACAACATCAAGCTGTTGAGATGCCAGAAGATCCAGTCGCAACAAAGCCGCAACAACCCACTGTTGATATGGAAGAAGAGGAAGTCGCAGAAAAGTCACAACAACCAGCTATTGAGACGGCCATTGCTGCAGATAAGGAGACGACCACTGATGCTGAAAACAATGAAGCTGCAGAGATGGGGAACATTTCACTATCATTGGTACAGAAATTATAAAACAGATTATGTATTTGAATATCCATGAACTAACTGCTTGAAGTTTATTTTTAATGTCACAATCAACTATGTACTATTTATTATTTTTAATCAACCATATACTATTTATTATGTTGTTGTTTTGCTATTTAATCAACTATTATTTACTTAATTTGAAAATAAATTGGTTATATCTAACAAATTTTTGGTTACATGAATCTGTAGGAAGAAGAACTAGAAGAGGAATTTTTTCCAAGAGCAGTCTATGAAAAGAAGAAAGTTGTGAAGAAATACGCCACTAAAGGAAAAACAAACAAGGCAGAAGAGGATGGGAACCAACCAGGAAGCAAGGTAAGAAGAATCAAGGAAAGGACAACATGTAATGATAGGACAAATAGTGTACTGCTCAAAGATTGTGAGCTAGGGAAGCAACAGAAGCAAAATTAAAGACAAAACTAATGAGAATAAAGTTGAAGAAGAAAACCTTCGTACGTCTACTGGTGGGCCGTTCATAAAATTACCTCCGCTGGAAACAATGGAATGCTTTCAAGATTACAAGGATACAATAGAACCATCCTTTATGGAAGTACTGAAGACGTACTTTGAGAATGCCAACAGCCTGTAAGTACATAAAAACTACGTTTATGCTTGTTTAGAAAATCAATGCATTACAGGTTATGCTTCTTATGAAATAAATGCATAAGAAGTTATGCTTAAAAAAACCCATGCATAATAAATTATGCTTCTAAAACAATCCATGCATAACACAAACCTCTAGTTTATGGTTCCACCGCATGTCACTTGAATAAATGATCTCACTAATTATGTCGTCTGCAGAAATTCAGCTTGGAGTATCAGAGAAGGAGAAGACCCGTACTTGTGGGATATTTGGATTCACGGAGATATAATAAGGCATCTAATGAACAATGAATACCTAGAATAATAAGTACTACGCTACTACAGTTATAGGTTGTTCACGAAGTGGAAAAATGAAGAGAATGATGTGAGTATTCAACAGAGGTATGCGGAGTCTGCATTCATGAGGCCAGATACTTGGGTAAGTCAAAAAAAGAATTTCATTTTGCTACATAACAAGTCATTATTGCATATTATCTTATGCCCATATTATTACTTCTGCATAACATGTTATGCAACTAGTTTTGAACTGCATAACAAGTTATTCATCATTGTTTCCTACACCTGTTGTGCACCCTTTCAATTACATCCACTAACTTTTTTTTCCTAAAAAATATTTCTTTTGCAGTTCTTTGTTAAAACAAAGGAGAAATATGGGATTTCCAAATATGTTGGAGAATTCATCTTGAATCTCCCTATTGAAGTTGAGAAGATGTTCATCCCAATGAACTATATGACAAAGGAAAACCCTGCTGGTACACATTGGAAATTGTTAGAGTATGACTTTTCAGAGGGTGAGTGGAACTTCTATAACAGTCTTGAAGGCTATAAAGTTAACTGCAAGAAACAAGCGCTTATAATGGCAAAGGCTTGTATGCCTTATTTGATCGAAAGGTATGACAAACTGAATCTATCACCAGAAATCGTGGATATAAAGAGGGAACCGCTTGTATACAAGGATATTTTTGCCAGGAATGTTCCTGAACAAGGTCATCACCCCGACTGCCTCATATTTGTATGCTACTATATGAAAATGAGTATGAAGTCTGAAGTCAGGCAGAAATGGCTGAAGTTGGGAAAGGAAGATGCAGTAGAAAAAGCCAATAAGAAAAGAGTAAGTCTGGTATTGAAATTGCTGACGGATATTCGAAAAAGTTGGGGGATAAATGCCAATGAATACATTTGGGATGATGTTGCGCATCAATGTGATGAAGCTATGCGTAAATGTTCCTGATGCTGTGCATAATAGAAAGGTTGAAATGTAACATTGTTTTAACAACATGTGTGTTGTTGGTAGGATGAGCAATTTAACTTGGGAGTGAAAACTAATTGGAAAGTAGTTAGTGTGAATCTTAACTTCAATCAGTAGTTATGCGTTGGTATGAATCTTGTCTGAACAACTTATATTTTGTTATCTTGTCGATATTTATATATATATTTATTTATTTATTTACTGCAATCTTATTTCATTTAACTGTACTATGATAACGAGGGGGCGCTGCCCCCTCGACCCCCGATTATAAACATAACATGATATAAATCTTACAAGGAAAATGAAGGAACAACAGGTTACATATAAACATATAAATATCATGTTATGCAACAAAAAGGCACATGTTATGCAACAAAAACAAAACTGAATAACATGTTATGCAGAAAAAAAACAAATGTGCATGACTTGTTATGCGGACGCATTACTTGTTATGCAGATACAGATGCATGAAAGAACCAATATGCATCCAAAAAGAATAAATGCATAACAGATTATGCATCTTCAAAAGAAAATGCATAACAGAGTATGCATCTTCAAAACATAATGCATAAGATATTATGCATCATCGAAAACTAATGCATAATATGTTATGGATTTAAGATAAAAAAAAATGAAAACATAATCTGATACAAGCTGAAAAACACACACTGAAAAACATAATCTGATACAAGGATATTTTTCATAAAACCAATACAAAAAAGAAACTAAGTAAAGAAAAAGTACTTGTTCATAAAACTAATTAAAGAAAAATGAATAAGGTTCAAACATAAAAGTAATAGTCTTAAGAAACAAACAAGATAGTAATAGTCTGAAGAAACAAACAAGATAATTGCTCTCCCTTAACTTCCCATAGGCTGCTTCGGCTTTTTTGGAGTCTTTTTGTAACATGTAGGCTTTGTACAAGTTTGCTTGTTGTGATTACTAATCTCACAAAAATTACCACAACGCATAGCTCTCCTTGGAGGCTTCTCGATACGGCTCAAATTTCTATTAGCTTGTGGTCGCCCTGGCGGCCTCCTAACATCAGGTACATCGATAATATCATTACCTTCATAAACTTTAGGCATGTTGTAGTTCGGAATAGGATGAATTGCATGGTTGTAGGCATTATTGAAGTATGCAGTAGTGAAATAAGGTTCAACAAAATCATACGGATTAGAACCAGACATTGTTATCGATGCGAAAGCATGCACACATGGAAATCCATAGACGCGCCACCTCTGACATGTACATGTCCTTGCCTCAAGGTTAACACTATGAGAACTCTCCCCTCCCTCCACTTCATAAACATGAGTATCGTACTGTATAACCAACCAGGTTAAGCCCTTATCAATAAGAGCCTTCATCTTAGATTCATTCTTCGGTGTGAGAATTGTAATGAAACTTTTACCAGTATTACGCCTTTCGGACATCATAGCCATCACATCCTTCCTTATCTGATCCACAAGAGCATTTGCAGGGAGCTTCTTGTGTACCTTCATCCAACTATTGAAGGATTCAGCAAGAGTAGAAGATGTCCTATGGTCGGTTGTCAGACGACGCAGAAATAATTTCACTTTCTTACTTCCTAAAATAAAAATAGTATGCGATAAGAAAGAGTTCGTATCCACAGAGAGGCCTTTGTTGTTATGCAAATTTTCAGTTTCTTAGTAACCAAGGGGGGATGTTGTTTTATCAAAGCAATAAAAACTAATTTGAAAGCAATAAAGTATTAAAGTAATCAATATGGAGAAAGTATTGGTCACGGGATAGTTTCATTCACAAATACATATTTTCATCAATGACTAGAATTGAAATTTAATCTCTCATTTACTAAAAGTCCTAAGATACCTTGATCGCAAGAGTATCCCGCTAATTCCCTGAGTTCATCACAACCACATTAAAAGATTCATATGTGAATTCTTCCTAAAAAGCAACCTAAAGTGTAAAAGCAAATTAGATTTAACTCCCTAGAAGCAATAAGCTATATGGAATAAGACTAATCAAGGCAATCGAAATGTGTAAAAGCACTAAATCAATTTAACCCAAGTTATGATTCATATGTGACTAGTAGGATATATCTCTACAAGCACTATCCACATTTATGCTACTTAGAATCAGGGATGAACAACGTTTTCGTATTGAAAACCCTAATATATATCTAGATATGAATGCAAATCGGATTGATTCCGGACTCAACCAATCAAACAATCAAATCATATTCAATATAAACAATGAATCATAAACAGTAAAATATTGAGACAAAACTACTTCATTGATTCCAATACTATTTGTGAAATCTACTTATTATCCCATAACCAATATTAAGAATTTAGCTACTCATGGTTTTTGAACTCAACATAATTATTATTAAAAATAAAATGAAGAACATAAAAATAAATGGAAGCAAACCCTAGTCGCTGCTCTCCTCCAAAAACCCAGTAGAAAGATACGTGATATGTGATATCCCCCTTAAAAAAATAGAAACTCCTCCTTTTATAGCTTTCCAACTTTCCAAATTAGGTCTTCAAAGCCCACGGTCCAATAGCAAGAAGTCCACCAAGCCCATGAACCAAGTGTGAGAAACCCATTTGAAATTATGTCCCAAAAATATGCTCACCGGAAAACTGGTGCACCGGCCGGAATATGACCGGAATCCGGTCACCGTCGCTGGAATCCGGCCACCGGAAAACTTTCTCCGATCACTTGAAGCATTAGAAGACGTCACCAGGAAAATGCACACTCCCAGAAGCTCAACTCGATTTCTCTGCAATTCAAACATTCACAAAATACCACCTAAACCAATTCCTTAATCTTACAAAAACGCACCCAAAAGCGCGACTCGTAGCTCATATATCCGTCCGCCAACTTCCATATCCGACTCATACCCCCCTCCCGATTCACTGAAATATTGCAATTCACACTTTAAATCCCGAAATCCGGAAACCCGAGCTAGTACCACCGACTCGCCATTTCTGCCCCTGTTTTCAGATCAAGTTTCTGCATTTCAAACTCATCTCTTCCATGTAACTACACACAGCCATTTCCCTGTATAATCCAAGCATTCATCTTAATCACTTCGCTTCAGTTCCTGCGACACCAACCATCCCCTGCCGCAGCTGCAATCACTTCACTATTTATGCTCTCAGCAACCCAATCAACATTATCTCTTCTCAATCAACTTCATCTCTTGCCTGCCAAGCCAAGTACCAAGACACTTCGCTTAGTTCAGATTCTCCATCGCAACTCCGTATAACTCCCATACTCCTGTAGATTCAATTCTCAGATCGACTAACTTCTCGTGCCAACTCACTGGCTCAATTGCACTTGCTGCGATCATTTCCTTGTAGCACCACCTGAACTACACTTGGTTTCCTGAACCTAAGCATCTAACCCAGCACTTCCACCTCGATTGCAGCCATGAATATCACCTGCAATATCATAACTTGAACATCCCACCTGTAATAGCATCAGTTCTCTCGGCTACGACTGCATTTCCTTCTCCGTCTAGCCACCTACAACATCTCAATCTCCAGGCTGACCACTGCGCTAGTCAGTACCACTAGCATTAGCAGCTCATTCACAAGACTCTACTCCCTTGCTGTTTCTTCCATCTACAACACCGTTCTCCATTTCAGAATCCATCTTCTTACCCCAATTTCTTCTCAAACACCAGCTCCAGCTCACTGCCATGCTAGCTTCTTGTTATCTAAGCAGCTCTTGCATCCACCAGCTGCAACATGAACTCTAGCTGCAAGACTTATCTTCACTGCATAGTTGCACTGCTGCTCAGTTCCTTCCATCACCAACATCAACTCAGGCATAGTTCAGAGCTTTCCATCTCCCCTGCAGCAACACCAATAATTGAACAGCCTCAATTCCATCTCAAGCCACCTGCAGTATGTTCATTCACCCCTTGAGCTTCACTCCATATATACCACCTGCTACTAGGCATCAACTTCATCATATGAAATTACTAATTCACAGCGGCACCTACAAATGCAACTTCACAAATAAACTGCAGCACCCATTTAACCAGTTTACAATTATCAACATCACCAGAACTCATAGCATCATCACTAGTTCATCTCTGGTTGAGTTCACTACTGCCTCCACAATCCCAATAACCCATTTTTGTGGCTTCTCAATCATATCCAGTTCAATTCAACACCACAAAGTAGGTTCAACTCATTCTATGCTACATCTGTGGCTTCATTTCCACCTGCATCATTCCAAGATGTAACTCCATGAATTCCATCTCAGTTCATAGCTACCAACTTCAAACCAAGTTAAACCACCAGATTCTTCACTATTGCAGCATCAATTGCGACTCAAACAAACCATCTCCTATCTCTTCCATGTGACTCCAATTCTCCATTACAGCCCTAAACTTGAGCCAAGAACCACCATTGTATCAGCTTCAGTTTTTCCACCAAAGCCACAGACAACTCTGTCTAACCAACACTAGTTTCAGCTGCATTTGGTTTGCAACCTCCCCTGTGTACTCTCCCATGATATACATCTCAGTTTCAGTTTCCCTGTAGCTTCTTGCACAGCTACAACCATTTCTATACAATAACAGCTCAAATAACATCATCATAACTGCATCATACCCATTTCAGTTCAACCTCACAACACCATTTTCACTTCAAAATCAGCATCAACACACCATCTTCTTTTGAGAAAATCACAGCACCAACATCACTGCAACCACCAAGAACAAATACCCTAACTTCAACTTTATCAACAACACCAACTCCTTGTAATTCAACCAGATCCCCTATCTTCTTATTAAAAACACAAATTACAGTAAGTCTCATCACTGATCCGCAGTTTCATCACCTATGGAGACCCATTTCACATCAAAACCCATCTGAGTCTTCCTTGTTCCTTAATTCAAAAACCCTCTCTCATAATCTCTGAGTCCAAGAGCAAACCCACCTTCAAAATTACAGCTATTACTTCTTTCTCATCTCAATTCAGCCTCAACCTCTCTTTGAATCACTTCATCTCTATCAAACCCTAATCGAGCAGTATCATGTCTGCATTTACTTGAGAAGCAGCAGCTGTATCTTCTCTGTTACTTTATATCAACTTCATCCACAATCCAATTCTTCTTTTCATTCAAATCTCAAAGAAGCTATGCCTCCATTTTCTCCCAGTCTCTCAATTTCAGACAGACACAATGATGAGGAAAAATCTCTAGGTTTTAGGGCTGTAATGATTAAAATTGATATTGGTACCATGTACTCCTTGTTAAGGGCTAACTACTTTGTATATGGCTTGTCGGTTCTAGGGAACCAACAGTTTATTCTTTGCCTCCTCTTTGCACATCTCAGACCGCTCCTAATGTAGCTCGACTGTGAATTGAAGTGTTTGCAATTATGCTCCAAATGGGCAATTTTTCCTTCTTTTGCTCCCAAGGACTCCATTGCTCCTAATAACTCAAAACTGAACATAAGATACATATTTCACAAAATAAATAGCAAAGAAAGCATAAATACTAGATATAAAATTAGGTGTTTTACAACACCTATCAGATTACCCCATACTTAGACTTTGCTAGTCCTTGAGCAAATCAAACAAAACTTATTCTAGAGGATACATACAATTCCCGTGAGCGTTTTCTAGAGAAATACCCACACAACCTACATTTCCAACTTACAAGTTCTCCGAAATGATAGTATCCAACGCGCTAAGAAGACATAGAGATTCTGCACACTAGTCATAAGAAGTTAGACACATAAATGAACACAATCTCATTCTTAAAAGTTGAGAGAGAAATAACCATCCCTTATCGAAAGAAATTCGGGTTCGGAGTGATCAAAAGTCTTGACTCTGCCTCACAAGAAAGGGTTTTATGAAATTGCACTCAATAATAAACAGATCTTTATGGGTCACACATGTGTCCAGGTAGGAATGAAGAGAGAATCCTGAGACACGTTGAATAGTAGGAAGGCAAACCCTCCGAAATGTTTTTAAAACCTACATCTTTTATTCATTTTGAAAACCCTTTTTTTTTTTTTGACGATCTCTTAGAAAGGAAATCAACCACTTAACGAAGGTGGGAATATGCTTACTTACCTTGTTATCCGTTCGGCGTGCAGCTAGCACCACTCTCACAACATCCATAGAAACGTCTTCGGTCTTCAATCCTTGTCTTCGTCTTGGGTCTTCAACTCTTGATGATAACTCTTGAACTTCGTAGAATCTTGACAATGTGATTCTTTCCTCTTATTCCTTGTTGCTTGAAACTTCAATGTAGATATTTCTTCTTCCGTTGGCTTATTGAATGAATACAAAACCAAAATATGAACTAAACAAACCAAAATATGATGCAATGAATATATATATATATATATATATTTTTTCTGTGCAAAGTAAATACAAAATGAAAACAAACAAAAATAAAAACTAATGATGATCCTAAAGAACTTTTCTCTTGTCTTTTTTTACTTTAGGGAACTAGCATAATGATAACTATGTTCCAAAATTTTTTTTGAACAAGAGAATATAATACAAATAAAAATAAAAATGCAAGTACAAATGCCATGGTGTGAGTACTTTACCGCTTGATTCTTCACAACTTGTATGTCTCGATATCATAAACTTCTTGAATTCTCATCTTGAAAATCTTCACTCTTGTACAATAGTCTTCAACTTGTAAAAATTATGCTCCTTGTCTTGTTGCTATACTTGAATCTGAAATCCGCTCATTTTTGTACCGTTGCTTGTAAACCTAAAACGTCTTCAACTTTCCTTCGAACTTGTGATGCTTCCCTTGTTGATGATGATGGTGTTTCTATGGACCTGTTGGTGTAGAGAGATAAAGTGGATGGTGCTAACTGCGAACAAGATTACAAGTGGTATGTAAGTTAGCAATTCGATGTCACCATTCATGATTGATAAAATAGCACTCAAGAGATCAAAATAACGCTTCTATTGGTGGGAGGTTGGGTAGCTCACCATTCTACCCGGAGTTTACGTACGGTGACACACACTCTAAAAGCACAAATTTAGACAGGTACAAAGAAATGAAGGTCGGTGCCTCTCATGATGTAACATGGGTAGTCTCCACTATAGGGGACCACTACTCTACTACCGAATTTAGTCTGCACCATATTTGCCAATGGCATGGTTAAATCCAACTTTAACTCTCATACAAGTAAGAAACCCGATCATGTTCTCTGTCATCTCTAAGTTCAGTCACTCTTATGAGAATCTCGATGTAATCTTAGCGACATGGATACTATGTGACTCTAAACTAACTACAAGTTGGAGTTTTTCATGCACTAATTTACACAAAAGTTGAAAATTTTGAAAAAATTTACAATGCAAATGCTTAACCACTCCCCCACACTTAAACTTTACATTGTCCTCAATGTAAATTGAGTCATCCAAAGTAAGTCAAGGTGGGAAATTATGCATGACAAATGACAAGAAATCAGAAAAATAAAACCAATATAATACAAGAAAAAGCTAAAAACAAAACAAAACAAGAAAATGAAAATAAGACAAGAGATACTCATCCTATGGGTTACCTCCCATTTAGCGCTTGGTTTAAAGTCGTCAGCCCGACTATCTCCTTGCTTTCTACTACTCCTCCAGAGGGAGTGCATCCACAAAATTCGCTCCTTCCACCACTTCGGAAGTGAAATTCTCATAATATGGTTTCAACCGGTGCCCATTAACTTTAAGTTCCTTGCATGTAGCAATACTACGAATTTCTACTGCACCATGAGAAAACACATTAGTAACAATGAAAGGTCCGATCCATCGTGACCTTAATTTACCCGGAAATAGATGCAAGCGAGTATTAAACAAAATCACTTTCTGCCCAACACAAAATTGTTTTCTAGAAATCATAGTATCATGAAAGGCCTTCGTTTTCTCCTTGTAAATGCGAGAGCTTTCAAATGCATCATTGCGAAGCTCTTCTAGCTCTTGGAGTTGTAGCTTCCTTTGCTTTCCAGCCCCATCCATCTCCATATTGCATTTCTTTATCGCCCAAAACGCTTTATGCTCAATCTCCACGGGTAAGTGAAAAGGTTTACCATACACAAGCCTAAAAGGAGACATCCCAATAGGTGTCTTGTATGCGGTTCTATAAGCCCACAAAGCATCATTTAGTCGCAAGATCCAATCTTTCCTTGTTGGATTCACCGTCTTTTCAAGAATGGATTTCACCTCTCGGTTAGACACCTCGGCTTGTCCATTTGTTTGAGGATGATAAGGTGTTGCAACCTTATGTGACACATTGTACTTCTTCAACAAGCTTTGCAAAGTCCTGTTGTTGAAGTGAGAACCCCCGTCGCTAATTATGGCTTTCGGAATTCCAAACCTTGCAAAAATGTTAGCTTGCACAAAATCTGAAACAACCTTGGAATCATTAGTAGTGGTGGCCTTAGCTTCCACCCATTTAGAGACATAATCAACAGCAAGTAAGATGTAATAATTCCCATGTGAGTTGACAAAAGGACCCATAAAATCAATACCCCATACATCAAAAACTTCAATAAATTGAATAAAGGTTTGTGGCATTTGATTTCGGGCACCTAGATTGCCTGTTCTTTGGCACCTATCACAAGTTGTGCAAAATATATGTGCATCCTTAAACAAGGTTGGCCAAAAGAAACCGCTTTCAAGTACCTTGTGAGCGGTTCTTTTACTTCCAAAATGTCCTCCGCAAGCATAGGAGTGACAAAATGACAAGATAGAATTAAACTCGGATTCGGGAACGCACCTTCTCATTACTTGGTCGCTTCCATGTTTCCATAAGTATGGATCATCCCATATGTATTGGTTTCCTAACCTCTTTAGTTTGTCCCTATCAGCACGAGACAAGTTCTTTGGGATTTGTTTAGTTACCAAGTAATTCACAATGTCCGCATACCATGGTTCTCCACATGCAATTGAGAAGAGTTGCTCATCCGGGAAACTTTCACGCAATGGGATAGATTCCTTGTCCACAACAAGACGGCTCAAGTGATCCGCAACGGTGTTCTCAATTCCTTTCTTATCTTTGATTTCAATATCAAACTCTTGCAAGAGTAAAATCCAGCGTATGAGCCTCGGTTTCGCTTCTTTATTCATTAGCAAGTACCTAAGAGCTGCATGATCAGAATAAACAACAACTTTCGTACCAATTAGATAAGAGCGAAATTTCTCCAATGCAAATACAATAGCTAAAAACTCTTTTTCAGTGGTTGTGTAGTTTTGTTGGGCCTCATTTAACGTTCTAGAAGCATAATAAATGGCATGAGGTATCTTCCCCACACGCTGCCCAAGTACCGCACCAACCGCGTAGTCACTAGCATCACACATTATCTCAAAAGGCTTGCTCCAATCCGGTGGTTTAATGATAGGGGCTGAAATCAAAAGTTCTTTCAAACGATTGAATGCCGCCATACACTTCTCATCAAAGTTAAAAACCACATCTTTTTGCAATAAGTTGCAAAGTGGTGATGCTATCTTGGAAAAATCCTTGATAAATCTACGATAGAAACCTGCATGACCAAGAAAAGAACGTATCTCCCTCACCGTAGTGGGAGGGGTTAGAGCACGAATAAGGTCTATCTTAGATTTATCAACTTCCAAGCCCTTAGAAGATATAATATGGCCTAAAACTATGCCATGAGTTACCATGAAATGGCACTTCTCCCAATTAAGCACAAGGTTTGTTTCAACACATCGTTCAAGGATTAATGACAAGTTGTGCAAACATAGGTCAAATGAATCACCAAAGACACTAAAGTCATCCATAAACACTTCAATGATGTTTTCAACATATTCGGAAAAGATACTTACCATACACCTTTGAAAGGTAGCTGGAGCATTGCACAAGCCAAAAGGCATCCTTCTATACGCAAAATTACCGAAAGGACAAGTGAAAGTAGTTTTCTCTTGGTCCTCCGGTGCTATCACAATCTGATTGTAACCTGAATATCCATCAAGGAAACAATAATAAGCATGTCCAGCTAAACGTTCAAGCATTTGATCAATAAAAGGTAAAGGAAAATGATCCTTCCTATTAGTAGCATTCAACTTTCTATAATCAATACAAACCCTCCAACCGGTTTGCACACGAGTTGGGACAAGTTCGTTCTCATCATTCTCTACCACCGTTACCCCTGATTTCTTTGGTACAACTTGTACCGGGCTCACCCACTTGCTATCGGATATGGGGTAGATAACACCCACTTCCAAAAGCTTGAGTATCTCCTTTTTCACAACTTCCATCATGGGAGGGTTCAAACGACGTTGCGCTTCCCTTTTAGGCTTTGCATCGTCCTCCAAACGAATCTTATGCATACAAACGGCAGGGATTATACCCTTGATATCAGCGATTGTCCATCCTATGGCCATCTTGTGCTTCCTTAGCACCCTTAGAAGTTTTTGCTCCTGTAATTCACTAAGATCGTTAGAAACAATCACATGTAACTCTTCATTGTCACCCAAGTACAAGTACTTTAAGTGACTTGGAAGAGGTTTCAATTCCAACTTTGGAGATTTAACAATAGAAGCTAAAAGCTTTTCATCATTGCATGGTAAAGAAATAAAAGAGACATTATGAGTTTCCGGACATCCTTGTAGTGAGTTGATATCACCAAGGGCTTCCTTAACTTCGTTACCACACTCTACTCCATCATCCATAGATGTAGTTAAAACAGTTTCCAAAGCATCATCACCATTTAATTCAAACACTTTTTGCGCCAATGCATCCATAACATCAACGGAGAAACAAGAGTGGACATCGCTAGGATATATCATCGTCTCAAAAATGTTGAAACGTATTATTTCTCCGTCAAACTCCATAGTCAACGTTCCCTTGTCTACATCAATAATGGTCTTAGCCGTTTTCATGAAGGGACGCCCAAGTAGCAATGGAAGAGACGAGTCCGGTGCACCTTCATCCATCTCCAACACACAAAAGTCAGCAGGGAATACAAGTTGATTAACCTGCACAAGAACATCCTCAACAATACCCATTGGGTACACATTAGAGCGATCGGCTAATTGAAACACAATTTCAGCCTTTTTCAAAGGACCTAGATTAAGTGAATTATACATGGATTCCGACATAACATTAACGGATGCACCTAAGTCTAACATTGCTTTGTCAAAAGTTGTGTTACCAATTGTGACGGTAATGTCAAAGCTACCGGGATCCTTGCATTTCAGTGGGAGTTTGTGTTGTAAGATTGCCGAAGCATTCTCCCCCACACTTAGCACTTCATTACCTTTAAGCCTTTGCTTGTTGGTACACAATTCCTTCAACACTTTCGCATACTTGGGGACTTGCTTGATAGCATGAATGAGTGGTATATTCACATGAATCTTCTTAAGAACGTCTAAAATCTCCTTTTCTAGTTCCGCCTTCTTAGAACTTGCAAATCTGAGAGGAAAAGGTATAGGAGGAACATAAGTAGAAACCGGAGTTTTAGAGTTAGGAATAGGTACCTCGGGTGTTTGGGGAATTTCCTCCCTCTCTTCCTCCAAAACCGGCTCCTTTGGAGCTTCTTCCTCACCCAAATCAGCAACTTTGGGTTGTTCAAGTTGTGTACCACTTCTCAACGTAATAACATTAACACCCTCCTTTGGGTTGATAGGTTGAGAAGGGAGTCTCCCACTATTTTGAGCTTTCAACTTGTTGATATCAATTTCCATGGAGCCCACTTGAGTCTGCAAATCCTTAATCGCACTCTTGGTTTCTTGTTGGCTCTCCTTGAACATGGTAGAAATACCTTGCATCATTGTTTGCAACTTTGCATCAATATCGGAACCTTGGTTTTGCACCGGTTGTTGTTGTTGTTGCTGAAATTGTTGTTGTTGAGGTTGGAATTGTTGTTGATGTTGCTGGAATTGTTGATGTTGCGGTTGAAATTGTTGTTGTTGCGGTTGGAATCCACTTGGACGGTTGAAGGTAGGTTGTTGAAACGCACCTTGCTTGTTGGCATAGCTGAAATTTGGATGATCTCTCCATCCCGGATTGTAGGTGTTGGAATTGGGATCATACCTTCTTGGTTGGTTTGGAAAAACCGCATTAGCTTGCTCCAACTCTTCACCATATGAAGGTAATATAACCGCAGCCATCTTTTGCATCATGTGCTCCATATTGTCCATCCTTTGATCACGGTGTGATGATGATGAATCACTAACTTCATGCACTTGCCTCACCATTGGCTCACCTCTTGTGTAGAATTTTTGCGAGTTTGCAGCCATGCTTTCAATCAAATCGGTAGCTTGGGCCACCGTCTTGTTCACTAGTGCACCACCACCCGCAGCGTCAAGAAGATATCTATCACTTGATTGAAGACCTTCGTAGAAGTACTGGATTATCATAGCATCGCTGAATTGATGGTGAGGACATCTTGCCACCAATCTCTTGTATCGCTCCCAACATTCATACAAAGACTCTCCCGCATGTTGCTTTATTACGAAAATCTCTTTGCGAATTTGAGTGGCCTTCGACGCAGGAAAATACCTCTCTAGAAAGATTTTCTTCAACCCGTTCCATGTAGTGACACTTCCGGCAGGCAAACAATACAACCAATCCTTAGCGTTGTCCACCATAGAAAATGGAAAAACTTTCATCATTGCACCATCGGCATCGGTCTCCGCTGGAAGCATAGCCTTTACAATGGTATAGAACTCCATGAGATGCTTGTTTGGATCTTCATTCGCCATACCATGAAACTTTGGCAACTCTCTAAGCAACCCCGGCTTGATCTCGAAGGTTGAGTTGGTTTGAATACACCATCTTTGTGCATCAACCCTATGAGAAGCCAAATCCTTGAGTGTACTATTTGCGTCTTCCATTGCTTCTTCTTCTTGAACTAGTGGTTCTTCTACAAATGGAACCTCTAGTTCTTCTTCTAGTTGTAACTCTTCTTCCACTTCTTGATGAAGAGCTTCGTGTTCTACTTCCAAGACTTGTTCTTCCGTTGTGTCTTGACTTGGTTGGAGTATTGTGCCTCTCTGAGTAGCAATCCCGCACCTTGGATATCTCCAATCCTTAGAATCCAGGGATTAGTACCTGAAAAACAATTCTCGCAAACATGTAAGAAACAAGATGAGAAACGGAAAACAAATATGCAAGCAGAAAAATGATAAAAAGAAACTAAAAACTTAATAACAAGTCGTTTGCCTCCCCGTCAACGGCGCCAAAATCTGGTCGGTTGTCAGACGACGCAGAAATAATTTCACTTTCTTACTTCCTAAAATAAAAATAGTATGCGATAAGAAAGAGTTCGTATCCACAGAGAGGCCTTTGTTGTTATGCAAATTTTCAGTTTCTTAGTAACCAAGGGGGGATGTTGCTTTATCAAAGCAATAAAAACTAATTTGAAAGCAATAAAGTATTAAAGTAATCAATATGGATAAAGTATTGGTCACGGGATAGTTTTATTCACAAATACATATTTTCATCAATGACTAGAATTGAAATTTAATCTCTCATTTACTAAAAGTCCTAAGATACCTTGATCGCAAGAGTATCCCGCTAATTCCCTGATTTCATCACAACCACATTAAAAGATGCATATGTGAATTATTCCTAAAAAGCAACCTAAAGTGTAAAAGCAAATTAGATTTAACTCCCTAGAAGCAATTAGCTATATGGAATAAGACTAATCAAGGCAATCGAAATGTGTAAAAGCACTAAATCAATTTAACCCAAGTTATGATTCATATGTGACTAGTAGGATATATCTCTACAAGCACTATCCACATTTATGCTACTTAGAGTCAGGGATGAACAACGTTTTTGTATTGAAAACCCTAATATAGCTCTAGATATGAATGCAAATCGGATTGATTCCGGACTCAACCAATCAAACAATCAAATCATATTCAATATAAACAATGAATCATAAACAGTAAAATATTGAGACAAAACTACTTCATTGATTCCAATAATATTTGTGAAATCTACTTATTATCCCATAACCAATATTAAGAATTTAGCTACTCATGGTTTTTGAACTCAACATAATTATTATTAAAAATAAAATGAAGAACATAAAAATAAATGGAAGCAAACCCTAGTCGCTGATCTCCTCCAAAAACCCAGTAGAAAGATACGTGATATGTGATATCCCCCTTAAAAGAATAGAAACTCCTCATTTTATAGCTTTCCAACTTTCCAAATTAGGTCTTCAAAGCCCACGGTCCAATAGCAAGAAGTCCACCAATCCCATGAACCAAGTGTGAGAAACCCATTTGAAATTATGTCCCAAAAATATGCTCACCGGAAAACTGGTGCACCGGCCGGAATATGGCCGGAATCCGGTCACAGTCGCTGGAATCCGGCCACCGGAAAACTTTCTCCGATGACTTGAAGCATTAGAAGACATCACCAGGCAAGTGCACACTCCTAGAAGCTCAACTCGATTTCTCTGCAATTCAAACATTCACAAAATACCACCTAAAACAATTCCTTATTCTTGCGAAAACGCACCCAAAAGCGCAACTCGTAGCTCATATATCCGTCCGCCAACTTCCATATCCGACTCATACCCCCCTCGGGATTCACTGAAATATTGCAATTTACACTTTAACTCCCGAAATCCGGCAACCCGAGCTAGTACCACCGACTCGCCATTTCTGCCATTTTCACACTGTTTCTTCATTTCAAACTCATCTCTTCCTTGTAACTACACACATCCATTTCCCTGTATAATCCAAGCATTCATCTTAATCACTTCGCTTCAGTTCCCGCGACACCAACCATCCCCTGCCGCAGCTGCAATCACTTCACTCTTTATGCTCTCAGCAACCCAATCAACATTATCTCTTCTCAATCAACTCCATCTCTTGCCTGCCAAGCCAAGTACCAACACACTTCAGTTAGTTCAGATTCTCCATCGCAACGTCGTATAACTCCCATACTCCTGCAGATTCAATTCTCAGATCGACTAACTTCTCGTGCCAACTCACTGGCTCAATTTCACTTACTGCGATCATTTCCTTGTAGCACCACCTGAACTGCACTTGGTTTCCTGAACCTAAGCATCTAACCCAGCACTTCCACCTCAACTGCAGCAATGAATATCACCTGCAATAGCATCACTTGAACATCCCACCTGTAATAGCATCAGTTCTCTCGGCTACGACTACATTTCCTTCTCCGTCTAGCCACCTACAACATCTCAATCTCCAGGCCGACCACTGCGCCAGTCAGTACCACTAGCATTAGCAGCTCATTCACAAGACTCTACTCCCTTGTTGTTTCTTCCAGCTACAACACCGTTCTCCATTTCAGAATCCATCTTCTTACCCCAATTTCTTCTCAAACACCAGCTCCAGCTCACTGCCATGCTAGCTTCTTGTTATCTGAGCAGCTCCTGCATCCACCATCAGCAACATGAACTCTAGCTGCAAGACTAATCTTCAATGCATAGTTTCACTGCTGCTCAGTTCCTTCCATCACCAACATCAACTCAGGCACAGTTCACATCTTTCCATCTCCCCTGCAGCAACACCAGTAATTGAAAAGACTCAATTCCATCTCAATCCACCTGCAATATGTTCATTCACCCCTTGATATTCACTCCATCTACACCACCTGCTACTGGGCATCAGCTTCATCACCTGAAATTACTAATTCACATCGGCACCTACAAATGCAACTTCACAAATAAACTGCAGCACCCATTTAACCAGTTTACAATTATCAACATCACCAGAACTCATAGCATCATCACTAGTTCATCTCAGGTTGAGTTCACTACTGCCTCCACAATCCCAATAACCCATTGTTGTACAATCATTTCAGTCACTAGTGTATATCCTTAGTGTTTGGATTTGCTTCTACATACATCTCCATTTAGTTCACTTATAGCAGAGTTTGTTGATTTTACATGGTTCTGACTTGTCTCTGCAGATTATACAAAATCTATGGTTAGTATTTTATTTTTGACCTTAGTAATGAAACATAAAATTGGTTATTTTGCAGGTATTTGGGCTCAAGTTAAAAAGAAGTACTCTGCTGATATTTTAGCAGCAGTTGAAATCTTTGTTGAGGAAATTGGTTAAGCAAGCGGAGTCTGGTGATACTTCTGGTGATATTTAGTCTTTCTTTCCCTGTTTTTCAATGCCTCTATCAGTTGACAAATGCTAGGTTACCCATCCATTTAGAAACATCAACATAGATCAAATATTTTATGTCAGTCACAACATACATAAGTTACTTGTGTACATTTGTATCATTTGAAGAATCCTATATTTTATAATAAAATTATCTAGCGGTGATTCTCAACTACATTTGTATCTTTTTTGTTTTGCCATTGTAGTTTGTATATATGTTTGGATGTTGAATATGGGGAACTGGGTAATTGTAGGGGGAATTTGGGGTAATGAATTTTGACTGGGTCAATAGAATGGGACTTGACCTTTTTTTTTGAGGTTGCAAAAGATTAGCAACATCAAGGCTCTGTTGCTAAATTAGAACCAGAACCAATACAGTAGAACCAGAACCAACAATATCTGGTTCTGGGATATGGTATTCTTGTAATTAGCAACATATTAGCAACAATATCCTGCTGTTGCTAATAAAAAATTTCGCAATGGCAACGGCTGTTGCGAATGTCCGTTGCTGACCAAGATTCGCAACGAAGCTTATGCCGTTGCTAAAAATTGCGACACCGTGTTTAGCAACAACGAAGTCCCGTTGCGACCCCATTTAGCAACATCTATTGTCTGTTGCTATATCCTTAAAATGGTGTAGTGTGTGGCTTCTCAATCATAGCCAGTTCAATTCAACACCACACAACAGGTTCAACTCATTCTCTGCTACATCTATGGCTTAATTTCCACCTGCATCATTCCAAGCTGTAACTCCATGAATTCCATCTCAGTTCACAGCTACCAACTTCAAACCAAGTTAAACCACCAGATTCGTCTCCATTGCAGCATCAATTGCGACTCAAACAACCCATCTCCTATCTCTTCCCTGTGACTCCAATTCTCCATTACAGCCCTAAACTTGAGCCAAGAACCACCATTGTATCAGCTTCAGTTTTTCCACCAAATCCACAGACAACTCTGTCTAACCAACACCAGTTTCAGCTGCATTTGGTTTGCAACCTCCCCTGTGTACTCTCCCATGACCTGCATCTCAGTTTCAGTTGCCCTGTAGCTTCTTGCACAGCTACAACCATTTATATACAATAAAAACTCAAATAACATCATCATAACTGCATCATACCCATTTCAGTTCAACCTCACAACACCATTTTCACTTCAAAATCAGCATCAACACACCATCTTCTTTTGAGAAAATCACAGCACCAACATCACTGCAACCACCAAGAACAAATACCCTAACTTCAACTTTATCAACAACACCAACTCCCTGTAATTCAACCAGATCCCTTATCTTCTTATTAAAAACACAAATTACAGTAAGTCTCATCACTGATCCGCAGTTTCATCACCTATGGAGACCCATTTCACATCAAAACCCATCTGAGTCTTCCTTGTTCCTTAATTCGAAACCCTCTCTCATAATCTCTGAGTCCAAGAGCAAACCCACCTTCAAAATTACAGCTATTACTTCTTTCTCATCTCAATTCAGCCTCAACCTCTCTTTGAATCACTTCATCTCTATCAAACCCTAATCGAGCAGTATCATGTCTGCATTTACTTGAGAAGCAGCAGCTGTATCTTCTCTGTTACTTTCTATCAACTTCATCCACAATCCAATTCTTCTTTTCATTCAAATCTCAAAGAAGTTATGCCTCCATTTTCTCCCAGTCTCTCAATTTCAGACAGACACAATAATGAGGAAAAATCTCTAGGTTTTAGGGCTATAATGATTAAAATTGATATTGGTACCATGTACTCCTTGTTAAGGGATAGCTACTTTGTATATGGCTTGTCGGTTCTAGGGAACCAACAGTTTATTCTACGCCTCCTCTTTGCGCATCTCAGCCCGCTCCTAATGTTGATCGAATGTGAATTGAAGTGTTTGCAATTACGCTCCAAATGGGCAATTTTTCCTTCTTTTGCTCCCAAGGACTCCATTGCTCCTAATAACTCAAAACTGAACATAAGATACATATTTCACAAAATAAATAGCAAAGAAAGCATAAATACTAGATATAAAATTAGGTGTTTTACAACACCTGTCATAGCCATCACATCCTTCCTTATCTGATCCACAAGAGCATTTGCAGGGAGCTTCTTGTGTACCTTCATCCAACTATTTAAGGATTAAGCAAGAGTAGAAGATGTCCTACCATACCTACAACCCTGAAAAAAGGCATTTGACCACTTCTCCGGAGGGATATCTTCAATATAGTCTGCAAACCAACCATAACCAAGACCCCTAATCGTAGCGATGCCAGTTTGGAAACCTTCGGGACTAAGAGCATACGCAGCAGCTTGAAATGCATCAATAACAGCACCATACCTTTCGTCAGAGCCATTAATTGGTAAGTTCATCTTCAGATGATAGTAGCAGAAACTATGGAAGGCTCTAGGAAAATAAACTGGAATAGCTCTCTTTAATCCTTCTACACGATCAGATAAAAATGTGATTGGCCTTTGATCATGATCAAGAACATAACTCAAATTCCTCATGAACCATTCCCAGTTATCATTATCTTCACCAGCTACCAGGGCCATGGATAGTGGAAAGAACCCAGCACAGCAAAAAAATATAAAATCAAGCCAGCATAAACATGAAGTATGCGCTAAAAACAGATGCATAATGTCTTATGCATCTAAACTAAATAGTGCATAAGACATTATGCACTTGCATAAAAAGGATTCATAAGATTAGAAAAGTGAAAAACAATAATGCATAAGACATCATGCAATTAAAATATAAATGTATAATGTCTTATGCATCTAAACAGAAAATGATGCATAACCAGAAAAGTGAAACCAAAAAATGCATAATGTCTTATACATCTTTTAGTAAAGATGTATAAGACATTATGCAGTTAAAATAAATAATGTATAATGTCTTATGCATCTAAACATAAATGATGCATAACCATAAAAGTGAAAACAATAATGCATGAGACATTATGCACATATATAAGAAGCATGCATTATCAGAAAAAATACCATTTTCAGCATTGATGGCGGTTGCAGCCATGAGGCATCCTCTATATGTCCCTGTAAGAAATGTAGCATCGACATATATCATGGGACGAAGGTAACGGTAACCATGGATGCATGCCTCGAAAGAAATAAAAAGACGCACAAACTTATTTGAAGGTGCCTTATCTTCTAATTTAGTTGAACTATCCTCGTTCAATACAGGTTCATCCATTTGAACTTGAAAATCAATCCAAATCCAAGGATTTGTGCTGCGAATGGCATCTACATACCATACCAGATGCGAATACTACATGGCCTCATCACCAAATATTTCCTCATACACTTTCTCTCTTCCATTGTAAGCTTGGTAATATTTCATATTCATCCCGTAACTAGATTTAAAAAACTTTTTCAAATCAGATGCTTTGAAACTCGGATCAATTCTAATTTCATCCTTGATAAGACTAGAAACAAATTTACTACTGAGCCTGTGGAAAATCCTTTGACATCCCACACCACAGGTATGACTTCTAACATACTTCTTAACCTTAAGCATCGTGTTTTCAACATCAACAACACAAACCTTATACTCCCAAGGGCATTTTTCTTTAGAGCATTTTGCATAGAACCTGCTAGGTTCATTCTTAGTATATACAAGAACACGCCCAGTTTTTACTTCGTATTTCTTTACCACAATACATACCTCTGCTACACCTCCAAAAAATACTTTATCAACATCACCAAGTAATTTATCCCAGCCTTCAGTCCTAAGAACCTTGTTAATAGGCACATAACCATCTTCAAGGAAATTCACCATAGCTTCTTCTGGTTCAGTTTCTATTACACGCCTACTTGATGAAGCTCTACTACGACTGTTCAAAGAATTGAAGCCAACTTCAACAAGTAAATCAAATCTCTTCTGACCTTTACAGTGGCAACGAGATACAAAACACTGAAGCAGAACATCAGAATCAACTCGCACAAACTTGCTTCCATCATTATAAGAAAATTTGACATGATGAGGTAGTAAACGAGTCCACTTATGTCAAACGGCTATCTTCAAACTCTCCAGAGTTGTGTTGACATCAACATGATGTGCTAAGAATTCACTAAAGTAGTGAATTACATCTAGTGCACTAGCAGCAGGCATTTCACCCTGCAAAAACACAAAAGACAAAAATCTATCCTGCATATGGCTTCACAAAAATTCTTACTCAAAATTAAAATATATAATCAACAACAGCAAAAACAAATCTACATTAACCATAATCAGATCAGAAATCAACAAAGATACCAAAATCAATAACATCTCCATTAACGTAACAAAAAACAAATCAAAAATATGAGTGGAAAAACAAATCAATTGATAAATCAAATAGAATATAAGCAACACCTAAAAAATTGTTGTATCAACATCCGAACATGAAATCGAAACAAACAGATTGAATCGAAAAGATCTACATTAATCGTAACAATTTCAGAACCTAGAAAAAAAAATAAAAAAAAATCTTAAAAGATCTAAAAACCGATTCGAAAACCTAAATTAATCTTCGGAAACCTAAAATAATAGATCCTAATCTTATAGAAACCAAAACCTAGAATTGAATCCATATTAAACAAAAATCAGAAACAAGAATTGGAATGTAGCTCGAACCTGAAACTTTAATTTCAGATTAAATCCCTCAATCAGCTCCTTCTGAATCTCTGAGCTATCAATCTTTATCGAAACTAAATCTATGAGTTATCAATCTCTATCGAAACTGAATCTCAGAAAGTGAAAGTTAGGATCGAAACTGAATCTCTTCAATTATCTTCGCTGGGTAAATTCGCTGCTAGATCATCTCCTTATTCAGCTCTCGATAATTGAATCTCTCTGATCTAGCTGGTATTCTATCTCCTTCTCCTTCTCAATCGCTCAACGTGAAATCTCTCTCTCGAAACCGAATTTGTGAAATCTGAAACGAAGCTGTGAACTAAGTTTCTGTTCGGGTGAGGTTAAACTTGGAAATAATAAAAAAAAAAAAGGAAATTTCGAAAACTTTGGGTGCGTGAATAATTTTCACGCCGTGTTTGGGTGCGCGTGTGATATTTCACGCGTGTGGGTTTCACAGTAGGGAATGTTGTAAGAATGGGTCTCCCTGTAGTTTCTATTTAATAATGAAAGAATGGAATTTCTATTTTTGTAAGGATTGAAGGTCTTCCAGCATAAACAATGTAGACTCCCTTATTCAAATCTGCGTCTCTTTTTGCTAGTGAGTCAGTTGAGAAGTTGATTTCTCTAAAACTGTGAGTAAATTCCCATTGCAGTTTAGAGCAAATGTTATTCCATCTAGTTATAGCAATCCATGGCAAGTTACCAGATTTAAATGCTGATATTGTTGCACTAGAGTCTGATCTGAATATGACCTTAAAGAATTTGTTTGAGATAGGCCACTCACTTGCACAGAGAACAACCATCACTTCTGCAAGTAAATTAGTTGCAATACCTAATCCTCCTGTTGCTGCTACAATTACTCCACAATTGCAATTTCTCCCTATAAAGCCAAAACCTGCATTTCTAGGATTTCCTTTAGAAGCTCCATCACAACATATGAGGAGTTGATTCTCTGTTGGAAGGGAGAAGCAGATTTATTTAACCAGAAATGTCTTCACCTTCCTATACTTGAGGTTGAAGAATTTTAGTACTTGCAGATCATATACATTATTCCATATACACTGTTTCATTCTGACATCACTTTCTTGCACAAATTGAATTATCATTCTTTTCAAAGATTCTTGATTAATAATAGCATTCTCATAAACCATTTCTCAAGAACCACAATTCTTTCATTGTGATTAGGGAAGCATTCCTCCAAATCTCTTTGATAGCAGGAATCTTTGATACTGTTGACTTTAGTATATCTTCCAGAGAGTTAGGATTAAGAAAGTTGAAAAAACCTCCAAGCCACTTCCATATTATTTCACTGAAATCACAATACCAGATAATGCGTTTTAGTGTTTCTTCATATTTTCTGCAGAAAGGGCACCTGGAATCCAGTTGAACATTTCTTCTTTTCATCATGTCATCTGCTGGGACTACTACTTTCCCGATTCCACACATTGCTAGCTATGCTTGGATGGATACTAGGGTGCCATACCTGTTTAGTCCACTGTAATATTGGATACTTCTCCCTTATTAGTTCATATGCTGATGCTACTGTGAATTTTCCTATGGAGGTACCACACCAAATCCTTCTATCACCTTTAGAATCCACCAAAGAAGGATTACAAGATATGGTTCAGGAAGTGAGGTTGATCATCATCCCATAAACCAGTTATATTTAGCCGCATAATCATCCTTAGAACTGTAATCTCTAATAATATATTCAAATTTAAAGAAGATTGATTTGTTTGATAGAACTAAAAAATCATCTAAGATTGTGCCGGCAGCCCAACTAATTTGAGTTACAGTTTTATTCAAAAAATAAATAACATTCTTAGAGTCACTCCTGATGCAAATGTAGTCTAGATCTTTGCTAATACTCCACTGTAATTCTTCCAAAATTGCTAGACTTTCAGCCTCATCTACACTGCTGTGTGACCATGTACTATTATGCATCCTTGGTGAGTACTTGTAATATCATAATAAATAATACCAACACCAAAGACATTAGAATCATCATCAAAATAGGAGTCACAATAAAGGATGAAACACTCATCTGGAAATCCTTCATTAGAAGGTGGCAAACTAGTTATATGCTCATGAGACTGCGAATTAGAATTATTAGAAATTATAGAAAGAGCAGTTTTATTGCAGAGATTGATTGCCCATCTAGCAATTATGATGTGATTAAGAATTTTATCTTTAAAGACCTTACAACATCTTTCCTTCCAAAGACACCGACTAGTGGTGGAAAGGGAAATCTTAACGTCATTAGAGAGAGAACTACACAACCATTTCAAGATCCAATTAATATTTTAAGTTAATGCATGCATCTACCTCTTGAATGAATAAGTGACCATGAGGGGTCATGGACCATACTTACTTAGAAAACTTACAATTGAGCAAAATGTGCAATCATGAACCTTAGATGTAATTTTTTTTTAAACTATTTTGTTCGCACAAGTAAATCATAAGATTTCCCCACTCAAAAAAACTTTCACTTAACTCTAGTTGGAAGTGATCATAATCCAGTAGTATTTGTGACTGACTCTACAACCCCCAATTGTTGAAATAATTTTAAGTTTTTTCTCACTTGGCTTAATCATGATTTTTATGCTACCTTAATTGTTAATGCTTGAAAAATAATGTCAATGGCTTTCTTGATTTTTACAAAAGAGAGATCTATCTGGATGAAATATGAAGCACTTTGGTGATATGGTGATATCAATATAAATGTGGACAACTTGCAAAAGGAACTGGATACTCTTCAAGATCAAACTCCAGATTCAAGCATTCATAATCAAATAATTACCTTCAACAAGGAGTTAACAAGTGACATAAGGTTAAAAGTGGTGTTCTGTCAACAGAAATCCAAAGATTACTTCATAAAAGACATGGACAACAACAGTAAATACTTACATACCAAGACAAATAGGAAAAGGGCCAGAAACATTATTGATTCTATCAAAGATCATAACAACAACTAGATGCAAAGTAGAGATCAAATTGCTAATTATCTTATTTATCACTTCAAAATATAAGTACATTTATTGCACCAGGTCCGGATAAAAGTATCATGTATCCCTTCTATAATCTTTATTATCAAGAGATCAACTCAACTCTTAAGAGTATGGAAAACTTGAGTGCACCAGGTCCAGAAGATTAGCAAGCATGTTTTTGCAAGAGTCAGTGTGCACTGTTGGAAAAGATGTTTGCATGATAGAGACAAGGTTTTTCCAAACTAAGCACATTCATTAAAAAAAATCAATAAAACCTACATTTCTCACCCGTAAAAAGAAAAAGTCTACTTGTGCAGTTGATTACTTTCCGATTGGCTTGTTAAATACTTCATACAAAATCATATCAAAGATTCTTGTTAACAGAATGAATGAGCTAATAGAGAAAATTGTCTCACCTTTTCAGGATGCATATATGTCTGGAAGGTTGAACATTTATAAAACTATCATATCTCAAGAAATTATTCATTCAATGAAGAAGAAGAAAAGAGGGAAAATTGTATGGATGGCTCTTAAACTAGATATGTCAAAGCTTTTGACAGAATAAATTGGAATTTATTAATAAATGTACTCAAATACTGTGGTTTCTATGATGATTTATGTGATCTAAGATACCAATGCATTGACGCTACTTCTTTATCTTTGTTACTAAATGGTTCTCCATGTGATGAATTCCATCCAACTCGAGCAATAAGACAATGCAAGGTGATCCACTCTGACTTTATCTCTTCGTTCCAGTTACAGAATTTTTATCAAGACACCTTAATTTGGCACAATAAGACAACACCATCGAATGTATTAAAGTGGATACAACTTCACCAGTCACTAATCATTTTCTCAAGAAAATCCTACTTAAGTTAAAGATCTTCTGAAGTTACTTCACCATTTCGTCTCACAATCAATTCAAGTTATAAATTTTGACAAATATGCAGTTCATTTCATCAAGTACATTATACATGAAGTAGCCGAGACTTTCATTCACATACTGGAAGTACAAAAAGTATATTATAATGAGAAGTATCTTGGATATTCTCTCATTATTTGACACTCAAAGCACGAACTTTTCAAGTCTATTAAAGAAATTTTTGAAAACAAGTATTCCACATGATCTTCCAACTCTTTGACTCGGGAAGGAAGAGCTACTATGATCAAACATGTTCTAAATTCTGTACCTATTTATCAAATGAGAACTATTATTTTCAGAAATTGGCTAAACCTAAGTTCAACTGTTACACAGTGAGGTTCGTCTAATAGCTTGTGGTATATTTTCAGAACACCTAGGTATGGATGACAAGTTATCGGCCAAACTACTCATTGTTTTTCATATATGAAGAATACCCGGAAGTTCGGCTGATAACTTTTCAGCCGAACCTAGTGTGTTTTATATAATTTTTTTTTTAGAAAATAATAATAAATAATAAAATATTGACAAGGAAAACTTTGCCATTGATCAAAATATATAGATAAGGGGCTTTTATATATGACTATTGTCCAATGACTCATTTTTGTCGTTATTTGATATTCCCAGAACTTTTCAGTATTCCCTAAAACATGATTCGTAGACAAGAAACTAGGAAGGAAACCTGCACTTTTCTATATTACCTAAAACATGATTCATAGACAAGAAACTAAGAAGGAAACAATACTACCACATGGAGGTTTCCTTTTCGCTTTGCTCGCCGAGCCAACCTATAACAAGGGTGGGCAACTGGGCTGGCACCAAGCCCAATTTTTCCCAAACCTTATGAAATATGAAAAAAAGGAACCCTTTTCTTCCTTATTACCTACCTTAAAAAGAATTTGCCTCCACCCCTGACTTGCTCACACTTTTAATGCCACATATGTTAACTTTTCTTATTTGCTCACTAGTCTCCTAAAGAAGTTGAAATTACATTTCTCACCCTGCCTCCTACTAAACTATTCTCCAATCCGAGATACCCAACCTTACTTTCACAAACGAGCAACATTTGTTTCCAATTCATTCGAAAAAAATATTTGTTGTCAACACCACCTACAAATAGCCCATGAACATTGGCTTACTCGAATGTGTATACTTTTTTTTTTTAAATACGAAAGAATAATTGAAATTTCTATTAAATGGAAACCTACAATAGAGTTTCATCTGAAGCTAGTGCCTCATTTAACTAGGGAGGCATAATTTGTTTCCATTCCTGCTTCTCTTGAAAAGAAAGTACATTTTTCGCAATAGTATCTGCGACATTATTTCCTTCACAAAACTACAGTTCCATGTGTTAAAACTATTAGGAAGGTAGATGATATCTTGAATAATTTTAGCATTGGTCCATTTGATAGCTCCTCTTTTTCCATTAATCGCATTCACTACTCTCTGACTGTCACCTTCTAGATGCAGATTCAGAAAACCCTTCTCTTTAGCCCACCTCACCGCTTCAAATGCAGCCAATGCTTGAGCTTGCTCTGGATTCATTGCTGAAGTGCGGTTTCCCCAAGCTCCATTGCTTGCACCTGTTGAATCGCGACTAATTAGTCCAATGCGTCTCAGATTATTAAGTTTGCAAAAAGTTGCATCAAAGTTAACTTTGATATCATTATTTTCCATTTATTTTGTTGAACTAGATAAGTATTATCTCTATTCTTAGTATGGTGAATTCTCTGTATCCTTTTCTGATCTGCAATATGAGTCTTAATTCCCGTGATAACTGAATCCATATTAATCTATTTATTTTCAAAAAGAATACTACATCTCAGTTTCCATATGTGCCACATTATAAAGCATATATATTGGAATTGATTGAAGTTACTGGGTTTATTTTGTGGATCAAACCATGTTTTCATCCAGTCATGAATGTTTTTACCCTATAACAGCTGCACACAATTATTATCAATATTAGAAAAAGCATAAGTGAAAACATTGCGTTCCATAAAAAGATGCTGACTAGTTTCTATATGGACAATATAAAGAGGGCAGTCTTCCTGGGTGTAAGAAGAGTATCTAGAAGATTTGTCTTAGTTGGGAGGAACTTAAAAAATAGGGGGTCTAACAACCACACCAGATATTTCGATTAACAATCTGTATGGACAACTCCGAGTCACTTTCTAGAGAATCCACTAGACAGTCAGACTCAATCAATAGAAAATATCTCAAGGAGTTATTATCTCAATCTCTCAATTTAATTTACTCAAGAAAATACAATTTGCGAGTCTTTATCAAAGAGAGATAACTTGGATGGTACCAAAGACCAATATCCAAGTGTCAATCAATTTAAATTAACAACCAAGAAGGTCGGATATTCTAATTGATTGAACAACGCACAACCTGTATTATTTCAATTATATAACGAAATATAATGCGAAAAACAAATAACACAGATACCAGAATTTTGTTAACGAGGAAACCGCAAATGCAGAAAACCCCCGGGACCTAGTCCAGATTAAATATACAATGTATTAAGATGCTAGATGCACTAGCCTACTCCAAGCTAACTTCGATCTGGACTTTAGTTGAACCCCAACCAATCTCACATTGATCCAAGGTACAATTATGCTCCTATATCTCTGATCCCATCAGGATACTACGCACCTGATTCCTTTAGATGATCTCACCCACAACCAAGAGTTGCTACGATCCAAAGTCGAAGACTTTAATAAACAAATCTGTATCACATAAAAAAAAATCTGCAGTAATAAATAAATTCGTCTCCCGCGAATAAACCAACGAGTTTTGTTCCGTCTTTTGATAAATCAAGGTGAACATGAACCAATCAATAAAACCAGACTTATATTCCCGAAGAACATCTCAATTTTATCAATCACCTCACAATAGTCTTAATCAACGCAGCGAAATTTTTTTTTGTGGAATCACAAACGATGAGACGAAGATGTTTGTGATTACTTTTATATCTTGCCTATCGGAGATAGAAATCTCAAGCCAATTATTACAATTGTACTCGTACGATAGAAACAACAATATCATTTCACATAACTACTAGAAAAGTAGTATCGATCTGGCTTCACAATCCCAATGAAGTCTGTAAGTCGTTAACCTGGTTTTAGAAGAAGAAAATTAAAGGTTAAAGGAGAATCGAATTTAGCTTAGCACAACTAGTATCACACAGAATGTGTGGGGTTTACGTTTCCTAGTTGCTAGAGTTCTCCCTTATATAGTCTTCAAATCAGTGTTTGCAGTCAATGTTAGCTTGCTAACAAAGCATTCAATATTCACCGTTAGATGAAAACATAATTAGATTCAAGCTAATATTTATCAACCGTTAGATCGAAAATATATCTTGTTACACACAGATGTAATGCACTTTTCAAGGCTTGTGTAACCGTACCTAAACTTGTACATTAGTTTGTTCAACACTAGTTAACCAAATGGTTAACCGTATGATCACTTTCATATCAACCATATTCTTCTTTACCATAACTAGTCCAAATGACTCAAATGAACTAGTTAGAGAGTTGTTCAATTGCAATAAAATCTCATGTACTACACAAGACACAATCGAAGCAAAAACGATTTGATTCACTCGAAATCGATTCATGAACTATAAAGCCATGGTTTGCAATAGCATTCCTTAGTTTATTAAGATAAGTTCACGAATATCGTTTTTAGGCATAACCTACTCAAGTTCGCGGACTGGGTTCGTGGACTTAAGTTCTCGGATGGAGTTCACAAACTCCAACAGAAATTCTCGGGTTCGAGAACTACGCTAGTTCGCGGACTGGGTTCGCGTGCTGCTCCGGTTTCACTTGATCAACAAAGTTCACAAACTTCGGTTCAATCAATAAGTACTTATACATATATGTGTTTCCACAACAATGCTTATATCTTCCAATGGTTATATTGTCTAAACTCTCATTTCAAGCATTTGAAACATTCTCAGAGGATGCTATATAGTTGTTATACACAAACTATTTTTCGTCATAGCAATTTCTAAAGTGATTGAAACATAGCATGACTTTCGCCATTAGGTAAAGATGAACTCGGCTAAAGTGAAAGATTTACCAACACATATTTCGAGAAATAGATAAGAGAGATATACTCAGATCGAAATATCATATGTGTATGATCTAAGTCTATATAGTAATACGAATTTTGTTTCAAGATAGGAGATAGAGTAGATAGAATTTTGAGTGATATATAAGTTCAAGTCTCCACATACCTTTTAGTCGATGAATATACACTGGTTCCTTGAGTAGTCCTTCATCTTGTATGATGATCTCCATGGAGTTCTTGAGCTCAACTACACTTTCTATCCTAGTCCGAGACCTTATCTATAGTAGACTAGAAATCAAGACTTTATAGTTTTGATCATTAACATTGACAAACATGTTTGAGATACAAAAGCATGCGAGTTCGACCGAGCAATGCTCTAACAATCTCTCATTTTGTCAATTTTAGTGGAAAAACTATTAATACATATGGAATACAAAAAATATATAAATAAACTTTGTAGCTCCTATTCCACATGTCGTCTAATCTTCAACAATACTTGAAATCTTCATCACTTCCAAGTAGTCCAATGATCCCAAAGGTTGTAAGTTTAGTATCATCGTTGTTGAAAATCCATAGCTATAACAATGAGAAAACAAGAGTTCTAAATCATTGTTATACATCGTCATAGTATCATTACTGAACGTCAAAGTCCAATTACATCACGACCTTAACAATAATACTACGGTAATATGTCACTCCCCCTTAGTAAATACTCCATCTCACATGGAAACCACTCCCCCTTACATAATGATCCGAAAACCATATGTATTTGTAGTGTGAACTACATATTAATTCTCCCTTTTGTTTTCAATAAAATTGGAAAAGGTACAAGAACGGGATCCTAATGAAATTTTCGAAAGAGACATTTCATGACCAAGAGTAAATGTATATCATATTGTTTAGAAGCAATCATAAAGCCGAAGCTAAATGCGTTCATCAAGGAGTTTATAAAGATACAAGATGACCCCTATAATATTCCACAGCTGCACTCCCCACAAAGATTTGGCAATTAAGCACAAGTTCAAAAGAACTCTCCCCCATAAAATGTCATTCCCAAGGGAACAACAAGAGCGACCTTAATTTCAAAATAAAAGAAGGATTTATGTGGACTTAACAAATCACATACAAGTATGAATTTGAAATCCAAAAACAAATATTCAATCAAATTAACCATAAGAGAACCGTGATTAACTTGACTAAATATGCTCAACACAAGTAAACTTATGGAGACTTAAGAAATCAATTAGATTAATCACAAGAGAACTCATAATTAATATAATCTAAGTACAAAACTAAACTAATCACAAGAGTAATCAATTTAATTGGCCATGCTCAACACAAAGTACCTTACGGAACAACAACTAAGTTAATCATAAAGATCAACTTTGGTTGTTCTAATGTTCAACATAAGACACTTTATGGAACAAAACAATATTTACACAAAGAATCGTGGATCGGAGAATCGACCTTATACCTTGGAATAATCAAGGATTCATTCTATTTCTCATCACCATTTGCACAATGACATACAATAGACATAATCCTTGAATCATAAAAGATTTTAACCTATCTTACATCAATAATTGACAGTATAGGCTTAACTTTTGTGTTTGTCAAAAGTCTATTTATTCTTTTATCAATACTTGCATATCAATTCATGAACGACTTTACTTTTGACTAAATATGGGATAATCAAGTTCACGGATGTAAACACACATATCCCATAAAAATATTGCAATATATAAAATCATAAAGATTAATAGTGCAAAGATCATCTTCCAAACAAGTTTAGAATTTAAACAAATAAATCTAAAAACAAGAAGATGAAAACTTTGGACATAGCTATGTGTAATCACAATAATGGCTATTCCAAAACACTAGTTATTCTTCTAAACAAAAAGGAAAAAAAGAAGATTTACTAGGAAAAATAAGCTCAAACATGTCTACTAGAAACCGATCATAAGCTAAATTTCACGTTCGACAGCTTCACTGGTTTCAAGACTTTTGAGCTCATGATCCATATTATCAACTGCGTCTTCGGAGAAGATATCCTTATTGAGAAGTTCTTTAATATGTGACTTCATGAGACCAAGGTCAGCAGTAACCTTTTTCAACTCACTTCTAACCACATCAAGATCGTTCATTGTATCAAAAAGTTGCAGTTTTGCTTTATCAAAGTATTTAAGAAAGTCATGAACCACTTCAGCAGAAACCATATCCTCATTATCAACATCTTGATGTGAGTAGGCATAATAGCATGAGGCATTAGGTGCACCATATTCTACAAGAGTTCTTTTCTTCCTTCCTTTCGAATCAACACCAAAACCTTTCTCAAGAAACCCCTTAGCAAAAACACCATAGAGAGATGAAGAGGAAGACATTCTTAATAATTTAGAAGATAACCTAGAGTATGCATTCGTGACTTATGTAACTCAATAGGTCATCTATTTAATGGTTTCTTAGGAAGGAAGGTTTTTAGGGTTTTCAAGATGTAAACTCGAGATGGTAACCCGTGTACACATCCGAACACAGTACACCCCACAAGGAAAAACTCACGACAATTTAAACAGGGAAAATAATAAAAGACATTGCAAATACTTTTAGGAAATATTGTCTCCTGGTACTAGTTCAGCTATAAAAGAAAAGAGAATAGCTCAACTAGTCAAAAGCAAATTGCCAAAGTATACATGATTTTTACACATCTTGCCCAACAAGATATTTATGAGCAAGTTCCTAACCCTTATGATTAATTAACACAAGTATGAGCTCATAGCTCATTCAAGGAACTGTGTTTATGATCAAGTCTCGTTTTCCTTCTGAATTTTGAGAGGGATCCCTTTTGATTTGAGAAATTATCAAAAAACTTACTATCATCAAAATCTGAGACATAGTTTGAGTTCTTACTAGAAGAGTCTTGACTTGAGGAGGATGACAACCTGTTGACAATTTCTTTGTACCCTTGAATTATCTTTATCAGGTTTTTTCTCATATCATCAATCTTCCTTCTTTCTCCTGAAATTTTTAAAAAATCAAGGAATACATTATTTTCAGAAAAAACTGCTTGGTCTTTCCTTAAACGATTCTTATTAAGACTTCTGTTCTGCTTTCGAGAATTTGAGGAACTCATTGAAATGACCTTCCCGGTAACATATACAGGGTAAGTACGAAAACCAATGGGTTTCGACATACGAATATCAGTTACACCTTTGAGGATTAAGTCTAAGTTGTGTTGAAGTTGAGCAAGAGAATATTTATTCAACCTAGAGTTTCCATTTTGTATAACATAACCTTTTTCTTCGCAAAAGAGACATACTTTCTGATCACACGAGTGATTAGGAAGTTTAGTCTTAACATTCTCGTTAGGATATTTCTTCCTTCCATATGATGTGGAATTTCCTTGATCAGGTGAGACTAACACATCTTTCTTAATTGGAAGGAACTCCATTTTTACTTCTGGTGCTGGAGCATTTTCAGATGTAGCAGAAGTAATTGGTATGTTCGACTACTTAGAACATCCTTGAATAGAGAGATTACTCAAGTGATATCCTATTTCCAATGCATCCTTTTAAGACTTGCCTCAAGAGTCATACACGAAGAATGATCTTCAGTATTTTCTTTAAATTTGCAGTCTCTTATCATACCAAGGAGAACACTGACGTTTTGTTCCATCCGATTGAGTCCATCATCTTGGATTCTAACAAGATTTAGAATCAAATCATTCTCTTCATATGTTTACCGTTTATTTTGATAAATAGAATCATTCGAAGGGTAATCGGGACAACACATGTCAGAACCTATCTGTCTAGTTTGAAAAAAGGTTCATCTATGTTCAAAATTGGAGAATCTTTCTCTTTAATAGAAACAGACGAGACAATTTTTTTATTTTTGGTGACGCGTTTATCAGAAATATTACTCTTGTCCATAGAGTCAGATCGCTACAAACACGGACGTGTGAGGTCTTGAACGTGTTTGCCTTCTCTGATACCAATTGAAAAGGTAGGGGTCTAACAACCACACCCAATATTTTGATTAACGATATGTATGGACAACTCCGAGTTACTTTCTAGAGAATCAACTAAACAGTCAGACTCAATCAATAGAAAATATCTCAAAGAGTTATTATCTCAATCTCTCAATTTGATTTACTCAAGCAAATACAACCTATGAGTCTTTATCAAAGACAGATAACTTGGATGGTACCAAAGACCAATATCCAAGTGTCAATCAATTTAAATCAACAACCAAGAAGGTCGGATATTCTAATTGATTGAACAACACACAACTTGTATTATTTCAATTGTATAACGAAATATAATGCGGAAAAGAAATAACACAACACCAGAATTTTGTTAACGAGGAAACCGCAAATGCAGAAAAACCCTGGGACCTAGTACAGATTAAACATACACTATATTAAGATGCTACAGACACTGGCCTACTCCAAGCTAACTTCGGTCTGGACTGTAGTTGAACCCCAACCAATCTCACACTGATCCAAGGTATAGTTATGCTCCTACATCTCTGATCCTAGCAGGATACTACATACTTGATTCCCTTAGCTGATCTCACCCACAACCAAGAGTTGCTACGACCCAAAGTCGAAGGCTTTAATAAACAAATCTGTATCACACAAAAAAGTCTACAGTAATAGATAAATTCGTCTCCCACTAATAAACCTACGAGTTTTGTTCTATATTTTGATAAATCAAGGTGAACATGAACCAATAAATAAAACCAGACTTATATTCCCGAAGAACAGCTCAGTTTTATCAATCACCTCACAATAGTCTTAATCGACGCAGCAAAAAAAATATTGTGGAATCACAAACGATAAGACAAAGATGTTTATGACTACTTTTATATCTTGCCTATCGGAGATAGAAATCTCAAGCCAATTATTACAATTGTACTCGTACGATATAAAAAACAAGATTATATCACATAACTAAGAAAAGTAGTTTCGATCTGGCTTCACAATCCCAATGAAGTCTTTAAGTCGTTAACCTGGTTTTAGAAGAAGAAAACCAAAGGTTAAAGGAGAATCGACTCTAGCTTAGCACAACTAGTATCACACAGAATGTGTGGGGATTAGGTTTCCCAGTTGCTAGAGTTCTCCCTTACGTAGTCTTCAAATCAGGGTTTGCAATCAATGTTAGCTTGCTAACAAAACATTCAATATTCACCGTTAGATGAAAATATAGCTTGTTATACACACATGTAATGCACGATTCTAGGCTTGTGTAACCTTACCCAAACTTGTACATTAGTTGGTTCAACACTAGTTAACCAAATGGTTAGCCGTATGATCACTTTCATATCAACCATATTATTCTTTACCATAACTAGTCCAAATGACTCAAATGAACTAGTTAGAGAGTTGTTCAATTAAAAGAAAGTCTCATGTACTACACAAGACACAATCGAAGAAAAAATTATGTGATTCACTCGAATCGATTCATGAACTATAAAGCCAAGGTTTGCAATAGCATTCCTTAGTTTATTAAGATAAGTTCACGAACATCGTTTTTAGACATAACCTAATCAAGTTCGCGAACGGAGTTCACAAACTCTAGCAGAAATTCTCGGGTTCGAGAACTACGCCAGTTCGCAGACTGGGTTCGCGTGCTGATCCGGTTTCACTTGATCAACAAAGTTCGCAAACTTCGGTTCCAGCAATAAGGACTTATACATATATGTGTTTCCACAACAATACTTATATCCTCTAACGGTTATATTGTCTAAACTCTCATTTCAATCATTTGAAACATTCTCAGAGGACGTTATATAGTTGTTATACACAAACTATTTTTCTTTAGAGCAATTTCCAAAGTGATTGAAACATAGCATGACTTTCGTCACTAGGTAAAGATGAACTCGGCTAAAGCGAAAGCTTTACGAACATATATTTCGAGAAATGTCATATGTGTATAATATAATTCTATATAGTAATACGACTTTTGTCTCAAGATAGGAGATAGAGTAGATAGACTTTTGGAGTGATAGATAAGTTCAAGTCTCCACATACCTTTTAGTCGATGAAGATCCACTAGTTCCTTGAGTAGTCCTTCATCTTGTATGATGATCTCCATGGAGTTCTTGAGATCAACTACACTTTATATCCTAGTCCGAGACCTTAGCTATAGTAGACTAGAAATCAAGACTTTATAGTTTTGATCACTAACATTGACAAACATGCTTGAGATAGAAACGCATACGAGGTCGACCGAGAAATGCTCTAACAGAATTGTTGGAGAAATTTCCAAATGAAATGATGCACTTTTACATGTAAGTTAGTTTTCCAAACAGATTTCCAATCTATCACATCACTATTAGCTGGCCTAGATTGAGTGTAGTCTAAAATGGATTTGTAAGCAATCTTGACAGAGAATTCACCATTTTTTGTTGGCTTCCACCTAAGAGTGTCCTTTCCTGTTATGGGGATTTTGATATTTCTTATAGCATTGACATTGTCTCTATCAAATAAGACTTCCAAAGTGTTAACACTCCAAGAATTTGTATCAGGATCTATAAGTTGAGAGACTGTTATAAGATTAGCATAAATGAAATTAGATTTGGAAGGACCATTGATGGTGGGAATCCAAGTATCCTTCCATATACTAATGTTAGTCCCAACACCAATCTACCAACAATAAAGTTTCTTGATGATTTATAGACCATCACAAATACCTTTCCACACATGCGATAGAGTATCAATAGTCTATACGGCATACAAATGCCCGTTTGAGAATGCAAAGAATTGTAAGTCAAACAAAAAGTTAAAGAATTTTGGTCCCACTATCTAAGGTTACTCTGGCATTTAATCTTGTAGTTTACACCTGGTACGATGTTATTGCATAGAGCAAAATAAATCCCGTGATATGAGGAAGAGATTTACTTTCTAAAATTTTCTATAAATCAAATAGGTAAATGAAAAGTTGTTTTTTCTCTCCCAACTTTATACGGCAAATTAAGTGCCATTTTTCCTATAATATTTCACACGGAAAATTGTTAGCCGTATAGGGAAGACATTCACTTACTCGTTCAATCGAAAGAGAAGGTGATTGACTTTAAGATGAAAGGGGGTTTCCCTCTACCCATAGTAGGACCTAATTTGATCAACTCTTTCATTCAACTGTTAGGATCTCTCCTGAATTAGTTGCTCAATAATTTGCAATATTAGCTGTTAAGATCCGAACAAAGAAAAAAAGAAGAAGGATTGCTTACTTATTGCTAAATCAATAGAAGCTTGATCGGTTACTCTCACTTCTTGCAATTGTACTTTTTCAACATGTACTAATTATCATGGCTTGAATCATGTACCCATTTTGTGTTTTTTTAAGTTGACGGTTCTTCCTTTTTATGTAAGAAAGCACGGTTTAAGTTGTTTAGCTTTTGTGCAGGTTTGGTTCAACATTTATGTCTGGAATCTTGTGGTTGAATTTGGTGTCATATGCAAATACATTTCAAAGTGTAATGACAAGGTAATCTATACACTTTTCCACTCAGATATGTACTTATAAAAGAAAGCTAGCAGTAAAATGTTATAGATGTTTACTTGGCCATGTATAGAAATGATTGAAACATAGGATGGACAAAGGAAATGTGAGGTTTGAGATTTTTTTGTTTTATTATAATCCAAATCCACAAGTATCAAACACTACTTTAGACTCTGATCTGGTATTCGTATACCTGAACTCAAGGGACTTAGCATTTCAATGGTGTGCAAGTACTGATGAGAGTACAGTTGTGGCATCTCAAGCTGATTAGAATTCAATAATTGATTTACAGTATAATACTATAGCACAAGTACCTAGCTCGGTAGTTAGAAAAACCATCTTTCCTCATAACTAGGGATCTTTACGAAATAATCTTTGGCTATCATATCTCTTTACATGTCATTCCAGTAAATCTTTTTCTCCTAGTTCTAACTTTTCTTCTTAAATTTCTTAACACATTTTTCATAGTTTACTTGGGTTAAAAATGTTGTCTTTTGATTTAAGTCATGGTACAGTAGGTAGTGGATTGTTCAACATCAGATGCTTAATTGTAAATGTTTAGTTCAAGTTTCTAGGATGGTTTATTGATTAGCTCGACGATAACATGGGATAGTTGGGTATGTATGGATTTACAATCCCTTTTATTTTCTTGTGGTCTGTAAGTGTGGTGTCTTTACTAATGATTATAGATACATAAACGATACTTCAAAATTTCATGTTTTTTGATAATGTGCACATAGTTGTACACCTGCTATTGTTAGCGTGTACATAAATGTACACCTGCTATTGTTAACGTGTACATAAATGTACACCCGTTGATTTTCATGTGTATATATTTGTACACATGCTGAATTTTGAAACTTCCCGGTTTCAAAGAGATTACTCATCTCCTTCTTGGTCTAGGAGAAGGGTAACTTGGATAAAGGTTTTCTTGTTGGTTGATATTATATGTTGATGCATTGTTATATTCTAGGTTGATTGTTTGGAAAAACTTTAATGAATATTAATTTAATTGCATCACACTTGAAATGAAAATATGATGTAGAATAGTGATGATTATGTGGTTGTTGATGGTGGTTTTTAGCTTATGGTTAAAATCGTAAAACCCTAATCAGACAGTGACATCACAGAACTTGAGTAATAATGTCTCCACTAAGCGCATTTATTGAACCCTTTAATATGTCTGCGAGAAAATTACCAGGGTACCTTTTTTTTAATACTAATTAGGGTTTCGATATGCCAAACCCTAATTCCCACAACATATGTGCCAATGGCATGCTGTGCCAGCCACACCTCCGCGCTAAGGCATGCCAACCATGCCAGCCGCACCACCATGCTAGCCACGTATCCACGCCAAGGCATGCCAACCATGCCATCCGCACCATCGTGCCAATGGCAAACCATGCCAGCCACGTCTCTACGCCAAGGCATGCCAACCATGCCACCCGCACCACCGTGCTAATGGAAAACCATGCCAGCCACGTCTCTGCGCCAAGGCATGCCAATCATGCCAGCCGCATCACCGTGCCAATGGCAAACCACGCCAGCCACGTCTCCACACCAAGACATTCCAACCGTGTCAGCCGCGCCACCATTCCAATGGAAAACCATGCCAGCCACGTCTCCGTGCCAAGGTATGCTGACCATGCCAGCCACGCCACCATGCCAGCCACGTCTCTGCGCCAAGGCATGCCGAACATGCCAGCCGTACCACCGTACCAATGGCAAACCATGTCGACCACATCTTCGCGCCTAAATCATGCACGAGCATGTCAACCATGCCGGCCTTCCCTATGCGGCTACCAAAACGAAGGCGTGTGACGATCAATGGCCACCTTTCCATCCTAGATGCAAATCCTAGCCATCCAAGGTCGGCAAACAACGCATGGGAACCTTTGGCCCAAAACCCCAGTTTTGGACATGCCAAACCGCGCCAAGGCATGCCAACCATGTTAGACGCACCATGCGCCAATAGCATGCCTAACCCTTGGCCCTACCATGCCAATCCAAGCCAACCGCACCATGCCTTGGCCCCAACCATGCTAGACGCACCATGCGCCAATGGCATGCCAAACCCTTGGCCCCACTATTCCAAGCCATCCGCGCCATTTTTACGTTGGCCCCACCATGCCGGACTTCCTATGCGGCTACCAAAACAAAGGCGTGCGACAATCAACGGACACCCTTCCAACCTATATGCAAATCCTAGCCGTCCAAGGTCGCCAAACAACGCATGGTAACCTTTGGACCAAAACCCTAGTTTTGGCCACGCCAAACCGCGCCAGGGCATGCCGTGCCACATGCTCCAATGGCATGCCAACCACCTTACCACGCCATACCATGCCGGCCTTCCCTATGCGGCTACCAAAACATAGGTATGCGACGATCAACGACCACCTTTCCAACCTAGATGAAAATCCTAGCCGTCCAAGGTCGCCAAACAACGCATGGTAGCCTTTGGCCCAAAACCATAGTTTTGTCCATGCCAAAGCCATGCCACCATGCCGCTGGCTACCAACATCCCTATTGAATTCTTCATGAGTTTTACTTTTGGGCTGTTTTCACCTCCCTAACGAGCTCAAAACCTAAATATTCACGCGAAGGGAGATAGGAAATTCTTTTCTGTACAGAATGATGGGGCGGACCATCAAAATCCTAGTCCGTATGAGAATTCTACATTGATTCTAGTAAAGGGCGCTAATTAGAGTTTCAGCATACCAATCTGTTAGATCATTGTTCGGTCAAACTCGCATGCGTTGCTATCTCAAGCATGTTGTCAATCTTAGTGATCAAAACTATAAAGTATCGATATCTAGTCTACTATAGCTAAGGTCTCGGACTAGGATAGAAAGTGTAGTTGAGCTCAATAACTCCATGGCGATCATCATACAAGACGAAGGACTACTCAAGGAACCAGTGGATCTTCATCGACTAAAAGGTATGTGGAGACTTGAACTTATCTATCACTCAAAAGTCTATCTACTCTATCTCCTATCTTGAGACAAAAGTCGTTTTACTATATAGACTAAGAATATGCACATGTGACATTTCGAGCTGAGTATATCTCGCTTATTTATTTCTCGAAATGGGTGTTGGTAAAGCTTTTGCTTTATCCAAGTTCATCTTTGCCTAGTGACGGAAGTCATGTTATGTTTCAATCACCTTGGAAATCGCTCTGACAAAAAATAGTTTGTGAATAACAACTATATAACGCCCTCTAAGAATGTTTCATTGATTGAAATGAGAGTTTAGACTATATAACCATTGTGGGGTATAAACATTGTTGTGGCAACACATATATGTATAAGTCCTTAATACTTGAACCGAAGTTTGCGAACTTTGTTGATCAAATGGAACCGGAACGTGAGAAGTAAATCAGTCCGCGAAGCCAGTCCGCGAACTGGCATAAGTTCTCGAACCCGAGAATATCTGCTGAAGTTGAAGCTCAGGTGCAGTCCGCAAACTGATGGAAGTTCTCATCCCGAGAAATTCTGCTAGAGTTTATTAACTTCAACTAGTTAGCTTGAGTCCGCGAACTCAATAGGTTATGTATGAAAACGTTGTTCGTGAACTAATCTTAAATTACTAAGGAATGCTTTTGCAAACCGTGGCTTTATAGTTCATGAAATGATTCGAGTGAATCACATCGTTTTTGATTCAATTGTGTTTCTTGTATTACTTGGGATCTCATAGCAATTGAACAACTCTCTAACTAGTTAATTTGAGTCATTTGGACTAGTTATGGTGAAGAAGAATATGGTTGATATGAAAGTTATCATTTGGCTAACCATTTGGTTGATTAATATTGAACCAACCATTGTACACATTTGGGTACAGTTACACGAAGTCAAAACGTCAAGTACATGTGTGTATGATAAGATAAGTTTTCGATCTAATGGTTGAGAGATATTAGCTTGTATCTAATCAGGTTTTCATCTAACGGTGAATATTAAATGCTTTGTTACTAAGCTAACATTGATTGCAAACCATAATTTGAAAGATTATATAAGGGAGAACTCTAGCAACTAGGAAACCTAATCCCCACACATTCTGTGTGATACTAGTTTGCTAAAGCTAGAGTCGATTCTCCTTTAACCTTTGGTTTTTTTCTCTAAAACTAGGTTAAGGACTTAAAGACTTTATTGGGATTGTGAATCCAGGCCGATACTACTTTTCTTGTAGTTGTGTGATCTGATCTTGCTGTTTCTATCGTACGAGTACAATTGTAATAATTGGATTGAGATTTCTATCTCCGATAGGCAAGATAAAAGTAGTCAAAAACATTTTCATCTCATTGTTTGTGATTCCTCAATAATCTTCTTCGCTGCGTCGATTAAGTTTATTGTGAGGTGATTGATGAAACTGAGTTGTTCTTCGGGAATATAAGTCTGGTTTTATCGATTGGTTCCGGTTTACCTTGATTTATCAAAAGACGGAACAAAACTTGTAGGTTTATTCTTGGCAGACGAATTTATCTATTACTTGTAGACTTTTCTGTGTGAGACATATTTTTTTATTAAAGTCTTCGACTTTGGGTCGTAGCAACTCTTGGTTGTGGGTAAGATCATCTAAGGTAATCAAGTGTGCATTATCCTACTGGGATCAGAGGTGTAGGAGCATAATTGTACCTTGGATCAGTGTGATATTGGTTGGGGTTCAACTAAAGTCCAGACCGAATTTAATTTGGAGTGGGCTAGTGTCTGTAGCGGCTTAATACATTGTATGTTTAATCTAGACTAGGTCCCAGGGTTTTTCTACATTTGCGGTTTCCTCATTAACAAGATTCTGGTGTCTGTGTTATTTCTATTCCGCATTTTATTTTATTATATAATTGAAATAATACAGGTTGTGCGTTGTTCAATCGATTATAATATCCGACCTAATTGGTTGTTGATTTAAATAAATTGACACTTGGATATTGGTCTTTGGTACCATCCAAGTTATCTCTCTTTGATTAGACTAGTGAATCATATTTTCTTGAGTAAATCAAATCGAGAGATTGAGATAATAACTCCTTGAGTATTTTTTATTGATTGAGTCTAAATGTCTAGTTGATTCTTTAGAAAACAACTCGGAGTTGTCCATACAGATTGATAATAGAAATATTGGGTGAGTTTGTTAGACCCCCCGCATTTTTAATTGGTATCAGAGCCAGATTATCACGTTAAAGACCTTAGAAGTCTATGTTTGTATGGATCTGACTCTATGGACAGAGGTGCTATCTCAATAAACGTACCACCAGTCTTCGATGGCTCTAATTACTTATGGTGGAAAATTGCTATGTGATATTTTCTTCAAGCACGTGATTTTCAATCATGGGTATATGTTGTTAATGGCAATGATCCTCCCGTTGCTGCAGAAGGAGAAAATGTTCTAAAGAATATTGTTGAATATACTCCTGCAGAGATTCTTGTAGCAAAGCAAAAATCCGGCGGTTTGAATGCGATCATACATGCCATTACCCCAAATCTTCAGCACTATGTGTCTAATTGCACTAAGTCGTAAGAATCTTGGGATATCTTAGCAACCTTATTCGAAGGAAACTCCAGTGAAAAGGATGCAAGGCTTCATAACCTTAATTCCGATTGGGAAAACCTTCGTATGGAAGATGGAGAAACATTTGATGAGTTTAATCACAAAGTGTCTGAAATTGTTAATGCATCTTTTGCATTGGGTAAGACTATTCCTGAAACGGACATTGTTATAAAAATTCTCAGATCACTGTCATCTAGATACGATGCTAAGAATCATGCCATCGTTGAGGGAAATATCCTAGATACTCTCTCCAGAAACACACTGGTTGGTAAGCTTAAGATCTTTGATCACGAACTTTCATCCAAGGCTAAAGATGTTGCGTTCAAAGCACTAAAGGACACTAGATTACTTGATAAAAGTAAAAAAGTGTATATCTCTGAAGATGATCACTCTGAGATAGATTCATCAGATGAAGATCTTGACAAATCGGTCTCGATGATCACAAGACAATTTAGGGATATTCTATTGAAGAGAAGTAAACGTTTCTCCAGAGATAAGCCTAAGGCAGCAATCAAACCTCATAATCATGTTCCTCCTAAAAACAGGGATATTGATGAAGTTGATGATGAGGATATGCCTCAGTGCTTTAAGTGTAAAGGATTTGGTCATTTTGCAAACGAGTGTCCAAATCGGAGAAAATACACTGGGAATAAAGGTCTTGCTGCAACTCTTGATGAAATGTCTGACGACTATGATTCAAATGAAGATGAGAAATCAAGTGTTGCGCTTCTTGGTGAAAATATTGATTTTGATAATTGTAGCAATACACATATCAATTTTGATATTCTTTCAGAAGATAATCCAACTGTTCTGGAAGAAAAAATTGACCCTTTTCTTGGAAACACTGTTTATAAGGTCACAGGATCCACTTTGTGCCTAGCCTCCTGCACAATTTAGAAGCCTGATTATTATCAAAGTGTGATGTGATCATATTGTTCATTAAAAGGTCATGATCTCTCGAGGTGTTACAAGTTCAACCACAAGCAAAGACACGTCAACAAACTTCAACGAAGAGTAAATCATCTAGCAAGAAAGTTCAAACTTGCTCAGAAGACCGCAGAGGTATGTAAGATTTTATCTTCGTCTAAGAAGTTAGTTTCCAAGGAAAAACCAAGACCATTTGAAAAGAAAATATGGTCAAATCGTTTTGATAGACAGAGGTCTATGGATTACTCTCAAGAGGAAATTGGTGGACAAATTGTTGTTCACCACATCACAACTTAATTGTATTGTTTCTAAAATCTTGTCTCATGTGCCTGATCAAAAGAGACAATGATTTTGTACCTCTCAGGTTTTAAGAAAAGTCTTGTTCTTCTTTTCTTAGTTATTTCTTATTTTTATCTATCAAACAAAAGAAAAAAGGTATTATCAACAACTTTACTCTTGATAGGGATAATAGTTGATCGTTTACAAACCTATTTTAGGTATCGAACCCTACATTACTTTTCCTTCTCAAAAACCTCATTTTATCACTAGACTACTTGTTGAGCCAATTGTGAATTCCTCTCACAAAAACCATGGACGCTCCAAGAATGACGTCTTACGATGGAAAAGAAGGTAATGTGATTGTTAAGCCATAAATCATGAAGGAAAAAGAAAAATCTCCATTGCCTCCAACTTTGAAAAGAAAAAGAAGGAACAAGAGGAAACCAAGGGATGTTCCTTCAAATTCTCAGAAGTTTTTTGATGTTCTTGAAGTGTTGAAGGAGTTGCGTAAGGAGATTAAACAAATAAAGGATTTTGTGTATAAGACTCATGAGATTCAGAAGGCCCTGGTTCGACAACAACAACCAAGAAGGTTCATCGATATAAACTCCTTTCTTAATGAACGCTATGTTCCAATGGTTGTTGACGACAAGGAGTTCGGGGACGATAATGAATTCTTCAAAGGTCTTAATGTCTAGTAAATCTTCTATTGTTTTCTATTTTATTTAGAGGAATAACTAGTGTTTTGGAATAGCCATGATTGTGATTACACATAGCTATATCCAATGATTTCATCTTCTTGTTTTTAGATTTTTTGGTTTAAAAATTCTAAGTTTGTTTGGAAGATGATGGTTGCAGTATTAATCATTTTGGTTTTATATATTGCAATATTTTGATGGGATATGTGTGTTTACGTCCGTGAACGTGATTGTCCCATATTTTGTCAAAAGTAAAGTCATTCACGAATTGGTATGCAAATATTGATAAATGAATGAATGGACTTTTGGCAAAACACAAAAGTTAAGCCTATATTGTCTATTGTTGATGTAAGATAGGTTAAAATATTTTGTGATTCAAGGATAAAGTCTATTATGTCACTTTGTGATGGAAAAATAGAATAGGTCCTTGTTTTGTTATCCACGGTATAGAGCTTAATTGTTCCATATTATTTTGTATTACCGTGAAGGTTCCATTGTGTATCTCATGTTGAGCACGATACAACTAAGTTGATTTCTTATTGGCATGGTTGGTTGTTCCATGAGATGCTATATGTTGAGCATTAAGAACTAAATTAATCAATTTGTGTGGTTATTTAGTTTGTATTCCATGAGTTCTCTCATGTTGAGTACATGTACGATTAAGGTTGTCATTTCCTATGATAATCTTAGTCGGGGTTCCATAATCTCTTATGTTGAGCCCAAATGAACTAAATCAATCATCTTGTGTGATTATTTAAATTAGCACTCCATAGATTTTTCTCATGTCGAGTGTGGACAATTGAATTGATCACTTTGTGATTAGTTTAATTGTGTAATCCGGTTAGAGTATTTATGGGTTCTCTTGTAAATAATCTAATAGATGAATTAAGTCTCCATAAGTTTACTTGTGTTGAGCATATTTAGTCAAATTAATCTTGGTTCTCTTTGGTTAATATGATTGAATATTTTGGATTCCAAATTCATACTTGTATGCAATTTGTTGAGTCTAAAGAAATCCTTCTTTTCTATTTAAATTAAGGTCGCTCTTGTTGTTCCTTTGGAAATAACATCTTATGGGGGAGAGTTCTTTTGAACTTGCGCTTAATTTCCAAATCTTTGTGGGGAGTGCGGCTGTGGAATTTTTAGGGGTTATCTAGTATCTTTATAAACTCCTTGATGAATGCATTGAGCCTCGGCTTTATGATTGCATCTAAACAAGATGATAGAACATTTACCTTTGGTCATGAAATGTCTCTTACGAAAATTTCATTAGGATCCCGTTCTTGTACCTTTGCCAATTTTATTGGCAAAAAGGGGGAGAATTAATTGTAGTTCATACTACAAATACATATGGTTTTCGGATCATTATGTAAGGGGGAGTGGTTTCCATGTGAGATGGAGTATTGACTAAGGGGGAGTGAAGTATCACCATATTATTGTTGTTGAAGTTGTGATACAATTGGACTTTGACGCTGTGTAATAATACTATGACACTGCATAACAATGATTGAGAACCAATGCTTTTCTCATTGTTATAGCTACGGATTTTCAACAACGATGATGCTAAACTTACAACCTTTGGGATCATTGGACTACTTGGAAGTGACAAAGATTTCGAGTATTGTTGAAGATTAGACATGTGGAATAGGAGCTACAAAGTTTATTTATATAATTTTTGTATTCCATATATTAATAGTTTTGCCACTAAAATTGATAAAGGGGGAGATTGTTAGAGCACTGCTCGGTCAAACTCGCATGCGTTGCTATCTCAAGCATGTTTGTCAATCTTAGTGATCAAAACTATAAAGTCTTGATTTCTAGTCTACTATAGCTAAGGTCTCAGACTAGGATAAAAAGTGTAGTTGAGCTCAAAAACTCCATGGCGATCATCATTCAAGACGAAGGACTACTCAAGGAACCAGTGGATCTTCATCGACTAAAAGGTATGTGGAGACTTGAATTTATCTATCACTCAAAAGTCTATCTACTCTATCTCCTATCTTGAGACAAAAGTCATTTTACTAATAGAGTAAGAATATGCACATGTGACATTTCGAGCTGAGTATATCTCGCTTATCTATTTCTCGAAATGGGTGTTGGTAAAGCTTTCTCTTTAGCCAAGTTCATCTTTGCCTAGTGACGAAAGTCATGTTATGTTTCAATCACTTTGGAAATCGCTCTGACGAAAAATAGTTTGTGAATAACAACTATATAACGCCCTCTGAGAATGTTTCAATGATTGAAATGAGAGTTTAGACTATATAACCATTGTGGTATATACACATTATTGTGGCAACACATATATGTATAAGTCCTTAACACTTAAACCGAAGTTTGCGAACTTTGTTGATCAAGTGGAACCGAAACGTGAGCAGCAACTCAGTCCGCGAAGCCAGTCTGCGAACTGGCGTAAGTTCTCGAACCCGAGAATATCTGCTGAAGTTGAAGCTCAGGTGCAGTCCGCGAACTGACGAAAGTTCTCATCCCGAGAAATTCTGCTGGAGTTTATTAACTTCAACCGGTTAGCTTGAGTCCGCGAACTCAGTATGCGAACTCAAGAGGTTATGTCTGAAAACTTTGTTCGTGAACTAATCTTAAATTACTAAGGAATTCTTTTGCAAACCGTGGCTTTATAATTAATGAAATGATTCGAGTGAATCATATCGTTTTGATTCAATTGTGTATCTTGTAATACTTGGGACCTCATGGCAATTGAACAACTCTCTAACTAGTTCATTTGAGTCATTTGGACTAGTTATGGTGAAGAAGAATATGGTTGATATGAAAGTTATCATTTGGCTAACCATTTGGTTGACTAATATTGAACCAACCATTGTACACATTTGGGTACGGTTACACGAACTCAAAACGTCAAGTACATGTGTGTATGATAAGCTATGTTTTCGATCTAAAGGTTGAGAGATATTAGCTTGTATCTAATCAGGTTTTCATCTAACGATGAATATTGAATGCTTTGTTACTAAGCTAACATTGATTGTAAACCCTGATTTGAAAGACTATATAAGGGAGAACTCTAGCAACTGGGAAACCTAATCCCCACACATTCTCTGTGTGATACTAGTTTGCTAAATATAGAGTCGATTCTCCTTTAACCTTTGGTTTTCTTCTCTAAAACTAGGTTAACGACTTAAAGACTTCATTGGGATTGTGAATCCAGACCGATACTACTTTTCTTGTAGTTGTGTGATATGATCTTGTTGTTTCTATCGTACGAGTAAAATTGTAATAATTGGCTTGAGATTTCTATCTCCGATAGGCAAGATAAAAGTAGTCACAAACATCTTCGTCTCATTGTTTGTGATTCCTCAATAATCTTCTTCTCTGCGTCGATTAAGTTTATTGTGAGGTGATTGATGAAACTGAGTTGTTCTTCGGGAATATAAGTCTGGTTTTATCGATTGGTTCCGGTTCACCTTGATTTATCAAAAGACGGAACAAAACTTGTAGGTTTATTCATGGGAGACGAATTTATCTATTACCTGTAGACTTTTCTGTGTGAGACAGATTTTTTTATTAAAGTCTTCGACTTTGGGTCGTAGCAACTCTTGGTTGTGGGTGAGATCATCTAAGAGAATCAAGTGCGCAATATCCTGCTGGGATCAGAGGCGTAGGAGCATAACTATACCTTGGATCAGTGTGATATTGGTTGGGGTATAATTACAGTCCAGGCCGAAGTTAATTTGGAGTAGGCTAGTGTCTGTAGCGGCTTAATACAGTGTATGTTTAATATGGACTAGGTCCCAGGGTTTTTATGTATTTGCGGTTTCCTCGTTAAAAAATTCTGGTGTCTGTGTTATTTCTATTCCGCATTTTATTTTATTATATAATTGAAATATTACAGGTTGTGCGTTGTTCAATCGATTATAATATCCGACCTAATTGGTTGTTGATTTAAATCGATTGACACTTGGATATTGGTCTTTGGTACCATCCAAGTTATTTCTCTTTGATTAGACTCGCAAATCATATTTGCTTGAGTAAATCAAATCGAGAGATTGAGATAATAAATCATTGAGTATTTTCTATTGATTGAGTCTAACTGTCTTGTTGATTCTCTAGAAAACAACTCGGAGTTGTAATACCCCGAAATTCGGCAGTGGTTGGCCGAATGGAATATAAGTAATGGTTTGTCCTTTCCTATCACCGAGGCCTTTTCAGCACAATTGGATCCAGAGTTGGAAGAAAACTCTGCAGTTAAGCGTGCTCGGGCGGGAGAAATCCAGGGATGGGTGACCTCTCAGGAAGTTTCTGCTGGATTACCGCAAGCGATGCCCGTTGAAAACCCCACACTGCCGGATGACCACAGTGACTAAGTGGGGACAGTATCGGTGGAGGGACGGGTCATTACAAATGGTATCAGAGCCGACGTCACCTGCCGAGGGTGAGAGAGTACGCTGAACAGATTGAGTGTCAGATACTGGTCTCATGAGGGGCAGGGAACGTCGCAGATCGGGCTTGGATATATTCCGGAGTCGAGGACTACTCCAATTTAAGGTGGTGGCTGGCCGAATGGAATATAAGTAATGATTTGTCCTTTCCCAACACCGAGGCCTTTTCAGCACAATTGGCTCCAGAGTTGGAAGAAAACTCTGCAGTTAAGCGTGCTCGGGCGGGAGAAATCCAGGGATGGGTGACCTCCCGGGAAGTTGCTGCTGGATTACCGCAGCGATGCCCGTTGAAAACTCCACACTACCGGATATCCGCAGTGGCTCAGTGGAGACAATATCGGTGGAGGGACGGGTCATTATAAATGGTATCAGAGCCGACGACGGGTCACCTGCCGAGGGTGGGAAGGTACGCTGGACGGGGTTGGTCCAGATGATTCTCATGAGGGGCAGGGAACGTCGGAGATCTGGGCTTGAGAATATATCCAGGAGCCGAGGACGGCTCCAATTTAAGGTGGTGGTGTTGTAATACCCCGAAATTCGGCAGTGGTTGGCCGAATGGAATATAAGTAATGGTTTGTCCTTTCCTATCACCGAGGCCTGATGAGTACACTTGACTGAGTTGTGGGGAAAAACATCTCAGTTAAGCGTGCTCGGCCGAGAGTATTCACAGGATGGGTGACCACTTGGGAAGCTGCTGCTGGATAACCGCAGTAGTGCCGTTAAAAATCCCACACTGCTAGATAATCTCGGTGGGTAAGTGGGAACAATATCGGTGTTAGTTGGGATACAACTAGGGGTCGTTCGCTTGTGCTCGGGTGGGGGAGTATGCTGGGGGATTATGCCAGATACTGCTCTCATAGGAGACAAGGAATGTCTACATTATACCGAGGCCTGATGAGTACACTTGACTGAGTTGTGGGGAAAAACATCTTAGTTAAGCGTGCTCGGCCGAGAGTAGTCATAGGATGGGTGACCTCTCGGGAAGCTGCTGCTGGATAACCGCAATAGTGCTGTTAAAAATCCCACACTGCTGGATAACCGCAGTGGGTAAGTGGGAACAATATCGGTGTTAGTTGGGATACAACTATGGACGGATCGCTTGTGCTCGAAAGAGAGAGTATGCTAGGATGTTGAGCTAGATACTGGTCTCACATGAGGCAAGGAACGTCTACATTATACCGAGGCCTTTTCAGCATAATTGGCTCCAGAGTTGGCAGAAAACTATGCAGTTAAGCGTGCTCGGGCGGGAGTAATCCATGGATGGGTGACCATCCGGGAAGTTTATGCTGGATTACCACAGCGATGCCCGTTAAAAACCCCACACTGCCGGATAACCGCAGTGGCTAAGTGGGGACAGTATCGGTGGAGGGACGGGTCATTACAGGAGTTGTCCATACAAATTTCTAATCGAAATATTAGGTGAGGTTGTTAGACCCCCGTATTTTCACAAACCCTAATTTAGACAAAGCCGCAAGCGCTTCCCTTCCAAGACGCATGCTGCCAGTGGATCCACTTTATGTTAAAGCCATGCCGACCATGCTTTCATGTAGCTGGCTACCAAACGAAGGGTTGCAACGATCAACGACCACCCTTCCATCTGAGATGCAGATCTCAGTCGTCCAAGGTTACCAGCTAATGCATGACCACCTTTGGCCCAACGCCAAAATCCTAGCTTAACCACGCCTAATCATGTTAAAGCCATACCGACCATGCTTTCATGCCTCTGGCTACCAAACGAAGAGTTGCAACAATCAACGGCCACCCTTCCATCTAAGATGCATATCTTTGCCGTCCAAGGTTACCAGCTAACACATGGCCACCTTTGGCCCAACGCCAAAATCCTAGCTTGGACACGCCTAACCACGTTAAAGCCATGACGGCCATGATTTAATGTCGTTGGCTACCAAGCGAAGGGTTGCAATAATCAACGGCTACCATTCCTCTCAAAATAGAGAATCTAGACTGTCGAGGGTCACCACCGAGCCGACAAGTCTCCCAAGAACAACTGGCCAAACAGCAGCAACATGCTACATGTTTTCCACGAAAACACTCGAGACATCAACACATGTCACAAAATGGGGGATGCTCATTAGGGTATTGATTTGGCGGTTTACGGAGAGCAGCGTACACTATGCCCGTTACAAGACAATGTCATAAGGATGAGGCGGTTATAGTAAATACAAGGAGTAATGGTGAAACGCTTTCCTTCATTATGGAAAATCAATTCTAGGCGTTACCAGTTACCACCTCCTCCCATTTACTCATCTGTTTCTATTTCTTACGAGACCAGAGTACGTTTTACTTCGAATTGTATAAATAGGTCTCACCTGTTTCCACCAGAGAACAAGTTCTCATCAAGAGCATACAACACTCAGAAATCACTTGTTAGCTTTCCCATCTGTTAGCTTTCACATTCTGATACGAGTCAAATAACTACTCTTCTAGAATCAACTATTCTGGTCTCAACACTCTCTTCGTTTCCCTCCCCAAAACCAACCCTTCTCCTTCACTTTGTGACCGAAGCAAGTCTGGAACGGCCATTTCTTGGTTTAGGCCGGATTTGTACAGATTGATCTCTCGAATCTAAAGTACTCCCTTGCAGTACATTGTTTAGGGTTTAGACTCGTTTCTCACCCACAACACACAAAATTATCGAAACCAGCAGAAACTGTTTTCACCCTCAAACAGCGGTATACATAAATACGGTTCAAGAGTTTGAAAGGAGTGATTCTGGAGCTAGTCTAGATGAGGCTGTATCATGGGTAAAAGTATGAGCATTTAATAAGACGTTTAAAGTATGTATCTACCCTAGTGTTTTCATTTCTTTTTCTTGTTTTGTTTACTTGGATGATGAACTTTTAAATGTTTGTACCACAATAATTTGACGTAGATAACCTAATTGAACATAGAAGCGCTCTGACTTAGAAAACATGCATATTTTGTGGTACTTAATGTGAACATAGTTCTACATGCGTTGATTCTTAATGAGTACAAAATTGTACACCTGTTTATTTGTTAATAGGTACAAAATTATACACATGTTGATTTGTTAATATGTACATAATTAGTCGTACACATGCTAATCTAACACTAGACTCATTTCCATTTTAAACTTTTGTTCCATATTTATAACAAACATTTTCTTCATGGATTCCTATTTTAGGTGATTTTTTGGCATCACTAGACATTTTTTATTGAGTTGAAGATATGTCATGAGTCACCAATAATTTAAATAGCTCATGATTTCTTTCTGAAAAGTCCATAATCAATAGAAAAGCTATTTTAAATGGTCTACGTGCAAGATATATTTATGCTCACTGCTATTTTCTAGTTACCGCCTTGTTTTTCTACTTTATTTGTCTTATATTTTCTTTCATCTCTTGGCTTGTCGCCATTTCCTCCTATATTTTCTTTCTGTAGATAATAATATCGTCAACAAGAAAACGAGTTGCATCTCTGAATAGTAAAGTTCACAAGGTAAATTCTTCATTTGTGTTTTCTTTAACCATTATTCCTTTCCTTGTGAAATTTGTGAATATATTCTTTCGAAAGGCTAAAGACCGGTAAAATATTTATGTGCATTGTTTTTATTATACCGGATGTACGAGGTACTTGTTTGTACACCAGTTATGTGCAGTGTACTTTTTAGTGCACGAGGTTATCATACATGCTTGTTGTAAATCGTGCAGTTTTCTTCTACATTGATTATGAACCTGAATCCAACAAACTAGTACTTTCATTTAGACATGTATATACACAACAAACATATAATTCTTCCTATATCGAATATCCTTATCCCCAAGCCTTGGTTAGGTAGTAAAATTTAGGGACTCATAAGCATCATAGGGCTTAGTGATGTGTAAATAGTACACTTATATTTTATGTATACAAACCAAAAATGAGGGAAACCACTAATGTCTACAGGTGTTGGACTTTTTATAGTTGTGTACATAGTTGTACACCATTGCGCTATCTCAACTATGTACACCATTATGCTCTCTCATGATTTTATGGACTTGGGTTTTTATAAGTGTATACACCACTGTACAATCTCAATAATATATATGACCTGTTTTGTGTGTATGGATGTTGGATTTGTTAGATTTTTTTATAGGTGTTGTGTACATATTCAGTAATATATGCATGTTTTGTGGATACATAAGACGGATTTTTGTAAGCGTCTATATAGTTGTACACCATTACGGTCTCTCATGATTTTAAGTTTTTTTTTTTGTCGGTATGCACGCTAGATTTTTGTAGGTGTATACAACATTGTAGTCCATTCTACAATCGCAATAACATATATAACCTGTTTTGTGTGCATAGTTGGATTAGTTGGATTTTTGTAGGTGTGTACATAATTGGACAACATTCTACTCTCTTAAAAATATAAAAAAAAAACTAATTCTTGATGAAACTGTAAGTTGTTGTTTTTTTATATCATTAGATGATTTTAATAGCATCTTTGCTATGTGTTTAGGTACTTTTCGAGAGAGCTTAAGAAAGTGGGAACAACAATACACATGTTTTGTAGATGGGCGATTTTCTGAATTTTTTGATTTTGGTGCTTAGGTGAATAATTTATTTGTATGCAGTGTACAAAATGGTGCACCGTATCTTGTCTTTGAATTTTCTGGATTTTTGTGGACGTATACAATGTAAATTAATATTTTAAAAAAATGAGAATTATATAGTCATATGCGTACTTTTTTTGTAGCTATCGGAAAGAGCTTTCCGAATATATAAAGTTTACGAATTTTGGACAAACGGTTCAAAAGATAAATTGTTTTTTAATTATTTTTATGTTTATTAAAATTGCTGACATCATCCTAAGTCACAGTGGACTAAACTGCAAATATTTGGACTAAATTGTAAATGATGAGGGTTATTAGTGTACTTTCCAATATTTTGGACTAATTTGTACCTAGTTAACTCGGGCTGGACCAAACTGTACTTTTGGACTAAACCGTATTTTTCCCCATCGGAATTTCTAGTTCAACTCGTTCCTGCGCCACAAAGGTTAGCAGAAGGTTAGAAATACATAGAAGTCTTAGCACAATATAAACACTCTTGTAAACCTTGGTTACTTGCCGACGATTATATCCTAGTTCCAAAGGAACTATACATCCTAGTTCCATCTGGACTATATATAGTTACCATATATATATTTAGTTTGCCTATAAATATCAGAAAGCATCAACACAGGCGTACGTCTAAGAATGGTATGAAAAAGAGGGACAAATGTCGAATTCCCATTCGTCCCCCATGCCCCCGTCCCTATTTGCCCCCATCCAAAAATTTCTCTAAGATTTGAGGGTTTTTATTTATTTATTTTTGGCTTCAATGGAGAGTCTTCACTCAGATATCATACGCAAAATTCTCAATCACGTACCTGCAGATTCCATCTTGAATTGCAAACTAGTATGCAAAGAATGGGGTACTCTGCTATCTCGTTGTAAGGTGGGTCTTCTTTTTTTGGTCTCCCTAGACAAGGAAACCAATGCTCAACTCTTGTATGGAGATTACAACGAGGTAATAAATAACGATCATGGTCGATTTTCTCACAAAACACTTGCCAAAACTAATCATCCTCCCATTAAGATGGTAGATTACCGACCTCTCATAGTCGGTTCATGCAACGGTTTGGTTTGTATTTCCATACCAGAACCTGATAGCCGTTATCTTAATGATCCTGTTTACGTATGCAATCCTACAACCGGAGAATACGTTAATCTTCCAGGACTGTCTCCGAAAGACGGAGAAATAGGGAGTGGATTTGGTTACCTTCAGAAAACGAACGAGTATAAGGTTGTTAGAATTCATTACCCTGCTTATACTACTCCTCCCGATCACATCTCCTATGGAAGTGTCCAGGTTTTTACACTTGGGGATGGTGCCGGGTGGAGAAACCTCAAAACAATCACCGAAAAATTGTATTTACCTGGAGTTTGTGGAAATGGAGTAATTTATTTTATCGACGACGTGAATTGGAAACTTGTGACTTTTGATCTAGCAGCTGAAGAGTTTCAAGTTCTTCCCACACAACCACCTTGTTTTCGTTTTGCCGATCATAATAGCCAAATTGAAGCCAAGGTTCTGGGAGGATATCTTTATGTAGTTCATCGCGAGCGTGGAAAATCTGTAGACTTGTGGTCATATAAGAACAAAAGTGATGATATCAAGTGCTGGGGTTGGAGTAAGGAGTTTAGCATTCCGCCATGCGAAGACCCTAATAAGGAGAATTTTTATCGGATAATCTCCTTGACAAAGAGCAACCAAGTTCTGTTTTGGCGCCTCAAAACTGTTTTGTGCTCGTATGACTCTAAAACAGGAACTGTAAGCGAAATTGCGAGTGATGATCGGAGAAATATAAATACTTTTCAAGCAATTCCACACATGAACAGTCACGTTTCTCTGAAAGATCTAGGAGTACAATCTAAACAAGCCAAGTTAGGCGTTCTATAATATGACTGAGATCTATCTGAAGAGTCTGAGCCTCAGAGGGTTGATTAAGAAGAATATCAGAACACCAAGCCGAGCGACTCTTTGTCAGCTGACGTCGTCCCCTACACGAACATAAAACACCAATCTCAATTTTGGTCACTTTAACGTATGCATAAATGGCTAGTCTCTTGCTTGTTAGAAAAATGCGTACTTAGGGAAGCATAAAAGTTGAATCTTCATCACTGTGAATTTGCTTCACTTGCTGTCAACAGCTATGCGTTTAATTAATTCCAAAAGCAAAAAAACTTCATGAGCACAAAGGAAAGTATCTAAACGACATAAATACACATTTTCTTGAAAATGCACAGCAAAGATGCTGGAGAACAGAACTATTTAACAAGTGAGTCCGATGTGATCCCCGGAAACCAAAGGACATAAATACACGCCCCGACCTAGTTGACTCTTTCAGAAAATGACGAAAATAACGTTTTTAATCAAGACAAATTACGTATTTGCTCTCCTAGTTATTGCTTTGACCCAATCAGACACTGTTGGACATTGTGTTATAGGGGTCTTAGGGGATATGTAGTCCCCCAACAATAAAGCATCTCTTTTACGCCGTCAGACACTCTGTGCTCTAAAAATATTGAGAATCGGCAACTCAGTTACAAATTAGAGGATCCATTACATACGGTCAAGCAAGGGCGGAGCCAAGATTTGTAAGGAGGGGGTGCATGAATTTGTTTTTGGGCAGATAAAAAATTTTACGGGTGCAAAATGCAAAATTAGGCGTATGGATAGTTTAAAAAAATTACTTTTGGCCCAAATTAGACTTTGGAACCAGCTGAGTTGGGGGTGTAAGTGCACACCCCTGCACTGGACTGGCTCCGCCCCTGTTGGCAAGGTGTCATACCCGCAAATACAACTTGTAAAATTTTTATGTGACTATAACCTGGCAGCATAGTGGTTCAGTGAAACAAGGTCCACCCATTCGTATTTCAACTTTATAAGTTTGCACTAATGTAAACAGCCAACACCACATTTCTACAACGAAAGTCCTTCTTCTTTCTCTTTACTTTGCACCGCAAACTCAGTCTCACCGGACCGAGCAAAAAAAACCACCACACACAAATACCCATGACCCCTGCTAAACTCCCAAGGGATGGGGTCCACTAGAGGCCATAAATTCACAAATTCTGCGAGAAGAGGTTTTCTTGTTGTTTTTTTTTTCTTTTTTTTTTCTCGGTCTGTCCAAAACGATTGTTTGGAGTTATAACCAGCCAGGGACGGTACTAGGGGTGGCTTACCCAGGCTGCAGCCCCCCCTCAAAATAAATAAATACTAGAAACTCCTTTTTAGCCAGCTTATTCGTAAGAAAAAAATGAAAAAGCCCAGGTCAAAATTATAGTTAGCCCAAAATAAACTTTCTATCTATACAAAAATGAAAAACCACACGCCACGTATCCCACTAATAACTCTATGTATATACAAACATATAAGAAAACTAGTCTTATGTTGACTCCCTCCAACCTTTTTTTCTTCTCATCTTGCATTTCTTTTTAGTTTTTAGGTTAAAACTTAGATCTAAAGCACCAGTGACGGAGGAGGGGGTCAACATATTCATATAACTATAGATTAACCCGGAGTAAAAAAATTCATTAGCCCATTAGTATGACATATTCAAATGACTTCTTCCCAATTTAATTGGTATGTTGCCTTTTTTTTTTTTACTTCTTTTAAACTTTTGTGTCCTCTTTTGTTTCGGTTAGTGCTTAGAAATTAAATTCAACGGTGAAATTTACTCCCACTCCATCACAATTTGATCTATCCAACCCATGTTGTTTCCAAATATTTACTAAAACTTGGTCCATGCGTACGTAAACTAAAAATTAGCCCAAATATCAAAATCTATTACATAATATTTTTCCCATTTTCTTTTGACAAAAAATTGATATTTAAATGTTCTGATGTATCGGCTTTTAATTTCATGAACTGATTTGAAAACCATACAAAGATGTAGAAGTAACATTGTAAAAGTTCAAAAAATTAGGTGCCTTGCCGCCGCATTCCGGATAATAATATTTATTTTTAATATATATGTTGTCTTCGTAATTTAAAATATTGTCACTCAGCTGAACCTTACTATATAAAAAATGATACGCAACATGCAGTGCTTTTATCACTGTATTTAAATTTTAGCATTTAGATTGCTATAATTTGGGTGTACGAAAAAAATTTTTAGCCCACCCGGACACAAAATCCTGGTTCCGTCCCTGTAACCAGCGGATGATTTTGAAATTATATTTTTGCATTTGACTAGTGACTATTCAACTTAATTACTCCGTTTTCAACTTGTAACTGTTTGGAGCATAATTTATTAAGACGTATCCAAACACCTCCTTGAAATCAAGATTCCATGGCGCTTTGGTCAGCAAGGGCAGGGAGCAGCACCATCTATGCGTAGTTTCCACGTAATAAAATTGTGGGGCAAATTTACTTGAAAAGTATCTAATAGACACCCTCAGCAGGCTGGAAAAAAGTAAATGAAGAACACTAAAAATGGTTATAAAACAGAGTATGGTTGAAACAACATCAGAGGCTTAAAGATTAGTTTTTTTCTTCAATTGAAACCGGAAGAATCAGTGCAGTTCCCTTCAACCTAATATTTAAAGATTAGGAATTTGATTTCAAAGCAAGGTAGCATCAGTATTTCAAGAGCTAAATTGAAGGCATTTAAAGGAAAAAGGTATGATCTTTATTTCTAACTCCATTTTCATTTTATTTGTTCTTTGAGCTCATGGTTTCATATTTGAGCTATCTCTGCAACAAAAACATGTTTTTTTTTTTCAAAGAACAATTTAGTGCTAATCATCGTAAAGAAACAGAGTGTGGTTCAATCAGATAACTAAGCTTTTCCACTTCTTAATCTTAGAATAACATGAGATCTAGAAAAACCCTTATGATTTGAAGTATGATGGGTCTCAGTGATTCATGAATTTTAGCTTCACTCTATTAAGAAAAAGTATGGGGCAACTGCCCCATTCCCCCCCTGCTCTGTTACTACTAGTATTTTAAATTAATCTAGGTGTTTGTTTTTGTAGGAAGAAATTGAGAGGATTCTGAAAAGTGGGAACAAGAATCAAGGTCTAAAGAGATGAATTTTTTCACATTTCTTCCAAACAATTATCACCACCACCTTGTAAGTACACAACCTAAACATGTTTGTTACTTCTCTTATGTAATCTGCAATTGATTGATTATTTGAAATATATATGAATTGATCATGCAGAAGTTGCCAAAGAAGTTTGTTAAGAATTTTTTGATGAGTGAATTTTCAGAGATTGGTGGTAGTACTGTGAGTTTGAAAGGACCAAGTGGCCAAACTTGGACTGTTGAATTGATGAGAAAAGGTGACAGTAAATTGTACTTGAGAAAGGGGTGGGAAATATTTGTGAAGGAACACAATCTGAAAGAAAATGATGTGTTGTTCTTCAAATACAGTTCAGGGGTTTTTGACGTGTTAATGTTTGATGATGGGGATTTTTGTGAGAAGGAAAGTTCATATTTTGTTAGGAATTGTCAAGGTTGTCATATGAATACTAATGGGGGGTTGAATGAGGGAAGAAGAGTAGAAAGCGAGCCTCGGCGATATAATGAAGGAGAAAATGAGCCTAGGCGATCAGAGGAAGTAGAAAGTGAACCTTCTATAGAGATCACTGAACCGAAGAGGTTGCGCTACACAGAGAAACCAATCACCATTAGTGATGAGGTGCAGGAGGAGGAGGATGCTGACAGAGAAACACCTCGATTACTCGGAAGAGTACCTGTTTGTTATGGGCGGCGTTTGCCTAACTCGGTTCCTGGTTGTCAAAGCAAAGCTCTAGTTAGAACAACAGAAGTTTCTGTTACAGGCGAAAACAGCGAAGGTGGTAACGATCTCTTCTGCTATGTATTAATATATTCATTGAGTTAAATATTAGTATGCATCTTTTTCATTTGATTGTATACACTGACGCGCGCTTTCAGATGAGGAAACGGAAGTTAACCAAGTATCCCCACTGGCAATAGCATTGCAAAGAAGAAATGTCCACGCAAAAGAGATCCATTTACCTTATAAACAAGCTGTTCGTGAAGGTAAACGTCGGGGAACACCGCATTTTGTTGTACTCATACAACCTAGCCATGTATCAGGCATGTGCTTCATGGTAAAAAAATTCCTCTTACTCATTACAGGACTAGAGTAAAGCATTTATGAGTGTTTTATATTTAACATGTAGAGATGCAATTGCAGGTAATTCCTATTAAATCAGCAAGGGAGTATTTACCACCTAATGGAAGTGACAACATATCCCTTAAGATGAATGGTAAAACATGGCAAGCTCAATTTACATATTATGGGAGGATTGCAGGATTCCGTGGTCCGGGTTGGAAAACATTTGTACTCAAAAACAAATTGGAAGTAGGAAATGCGTGTTTGTTTGAGAAGACTACTTCTTCTGCATTGTCGTCTAGAACTCCAAGCAACTCAATTACCTTTAGCGTCAGCATCTTTCGGAATGTGGTTTAGCCGTAGAAGGTGGCATCAAGTCTAATGACAAAAAAGATCAGGAAGACCACGAAGAAAGTCACATTGAATCAGATGATTTCCTATATGTTACCAAAGTAGTTTACATTCATGGTTTTTATATTGTTATCGGTTCTGTTTGAATTTGGCTTAAGTTGCTACTTCAAAAATCATTGGACTCCTAGTATTACTGAAAGATATTGCTAAGCTCTGACTATTATTATCAGTGACTGTTAGAATACGGGCATCCAACTCAAAACCAATTGGCAATGAGTGGAGAGGCCCTAAGGGATTATAAACCGCAGGATCTTAGAAACCCATACAATGTGGGACTAATAGTCTCAACACGCCCCCTCACGTGTAGCCTCGTTGGGTCTAACACGTGGACAATTAACTCGGGTGACGCGGAGCAAAGGCGCGGTCAATGACTAAATCGCAAATATGATACCATGTTAGAATACGGGCATCCAACTCAAAACCAATTGGCAATGAGTGGAGAGGCCCTAAGGGATTATAAACCGCAGGATCTTAGAAACCCATACAATGTGGGACTAATAGTCTCAATAGTGACAATTACAATATCAGCTGAAATATGATAAGCAACCTTACAATTTTAGCATATCAAAAAATTTAAATTCATCAAAATATGCATAAAGACCATCTAGCCGTACGGAATACAGACATTGTGTGTGGCAATGATGCCAGTCTCTTTTCATTTTATATACTCCCTCTGTCCCTAGTTTATAGGCGGAGTTTTGAAAATTCCTTGTCTCATTATATAGGCGGAAATCTAATTTCAAGAAGGTTTTTTCCACTTATACCCTTAAATAAATAACATGAGTATTATCACAATCAAGTCTATATCTCTAGCATTGGAAATTGGACAAAGGGTAAAACTAGAAAGTGAATGGATATTTGTAAAATTAAGAAGTTTTATTATTCTAAGAGAAATGCACTTCTCCGCCTATATATAGGGGACGGAGGGAGTACTTCATAGCTACCTCGAATCGTATTTCCAGTTGAACCACTCGACCTCATAAAACACCTAAAGGTTTTTGTACGCATAAAGTCCTTGTGAAACTTCCAAGAGAATTCTTCACCGTAAGCGAGTTTCTGCTCCCCAAAGTCGTCGTCCTTTGATTTACAATGAATTGTAAGGACCGTCTTGTCAGATATATCGTTTCTTACCGAGGCATGAATCGCTTTCCAAAAGCCACCAAAAGCAGAACCCTCACAAACTAGTAATGCAAAGATCACCAAACCAACAACAGCATAGATAATAGCACCATTAACTCTACTCTTGTAATCACCTATTAGTCTCATTATTATTAGTCTTTGCTATTTCCCACTCTCTCTAATCTCTCGTTTCCCTACTTCTTTCTCCGTACATGATATATAACTGGCACATACAAATGGGATATTCTGATTATTCTGCTTTCAGTTAGAGCCTTACAGGATTATTCCAGTTATATTCTCCTACTTCAATGCACTCTGCAAGTCGCCAGCAGATATATTCTTCAGATGTAATGCACTCTCTGCCATATTCTGACAGCTGGGATGAGTATGGAGTACATATTTGCATGCACATAGTTCTGGGAAGAGTTTAGGATTTGTGGCTCTGGATGGGAAGATTTGGTGCCTGGTGATTCCCGGATTTGAAGCATACACCCGAGTTTTTTCTTTCCTCGGTCCCCGGTCGATTCATGAAGAAGCTGCGGCATTAGTTTAAGTGCAATAAATAAATAAAGTATGTCAGTTTTTTTTAAATAAAAGAAGTATCTAACTAGCAGATCAATAAAAAAGCCGAGATGCTATTCTCCGCCCTTTTCTCCAGCCCACTCTCCTCCCGCCTTACGTGTCAAGCTCATGTGGCAAAAAAATCAGTCTAACTTCTAAATACACGTCACACAACAACTTTGATTGAAATCTGGGCGGGATTTCAAAATTTCACGGGGATTCCAATATTTTCAAATTTGAAACCAACTATTATTTTATTCTTATAGATTTCACCTCTATCACTAATTAATTCTTCTGGTCTTTTCTGTTCTTTTCTTCAGAGAACAAATACGGAAAAATGAGAGGAAACTAATTCTTAAAATCACAGAAAGCTCTTTGTTGGTTAATGATTCGGAGAAACTAGAAATGGGGTTTTATCTAAAAAAAAATTAATGGAAGATGATGCAAACTAAGAAAGAGGAAAGATCGTTATTGTATTAATGGAAGATGACGGGAACGATTTATAGCTAGTGTTTTACATACAATCCAAACAATAGCAGTCCAAACTGTAAATCTGTAATCCCAATTTTTATGTTGAAAATTCTGCTCATGAATTGTTTGCTAAAATGTCACACAAATGTTTGCTAATACCCTTTGGAAACCTTTGTATTAGTTTTTAATAGTGATGATTGTATGAATGAAATTTGTGTTGTCTTAATTACATTTGAGATCATTGAATTAATTGTGGTAACATGAAACTGCAGTATTCATTTGCAGGTAACATACATACATGACATATTTCGAACACTTCCATACATTTGTATACATTTTTTTTAGTTTCATATGTACTTCGGATTCTATGGATTTAGTTAACTTTTCATTTTAACTTTGTGAACATTAACCACTTACATACAAAGTGTTTATACTTTATCGTCCTTGAACTCATATGTTGAGTGCTTATTTCTGCCTCCTTGAAATCATATGTTGGCTGCAATGCAATGCGTTATTGCAAGTAGCATTCATGGCCAAAAACTTAAAAATTTATTACTGTAATGGGTAAAGTAATGCACTGACATGATTGGTACCCTGCACACGGGTGCACACCAAATAGGTAATGGCAATCGACACAAAGCCAAGCTTCGTATCCGGTTCAAGTGAAAAATTTCATTCAACTGGAATTTATAGACAAATTCAGGATACTCCGATAGTTGTAAGTTACTATGAAAACCTGCACTCCAACCCTCTTTGGTTGATTGTAAGAATAAAGTTTTTTTTGCATCAGAGATTTACAGTTAGAGCTATGAGACCAAATGAGAAGTGGTAAGGACAGTTGAACTCTATGTATATTGATATGTCAGAGATTTACATTTAGATCTTACAAAAAAAACTGCACATTTCATGAACATTGAAGATCAAAAGTATTTAATCTACGATTCATCTTGGACACATTTAGTGGTTACAAAAAAGCTATATATAGAGATTACAAAAAACCTGCACATTTACAAAAAAAAACTACACATTTACTGAAGAAGTTTAGTGCCAAAAGACTGACTTTATGACAACCCTTCGAACATCTGCATATTAGGCGTTATAGGCGGCAACCCTGGCGTTGAGCATTGCATATGAAAATAACTCATTGCAATTGGATCCTACGGTAACCATATTCATGGAAAATTAGTGTAATCATTATTGAAAGTATATCTGTCATAACCAAATTTTTAATCAATCTAAATATCAAAGAGTGGATGGACTTAATTAGCATTAACTACAACTGTTTCTATTCTGCAATTCAACCTACCATATGTATACTGTAAAAGCCAATATGTGTAGGAAACCATTGTGTATATTACCATTTGCCGTCCCACATAGGGAGGATGTGGATTCCCATAGAAATTCCAAGGTTGGTACATATGCACTTGTGGTGCTACTCCATTAGCTTGATACATAGGAGCTTGTGGTACTAATTCATTAGGTTGATACATTTGGAATGGAATGGAGGTTCCATTCCAATTGGTTGATACATATGAGATGGTGGTGCTATTTCAGTAGAATCTTGTTGTGGCACAACCTATATAATTCCAACCATATTGGTTATGGCATTGCAATATTAAAATGATTAATGTAAAAAAATCAAGGTAACTTACCTGCACATTTCAGTCTCCATTCAGATTGGTAATTTCCTTATTTTTGTTCTTGTTTCCCGGTGGTCTACCTCGTTTTCTTGGTGCAGGTACATCAACAGATACAACTCCATCTTGTACATTACATGCAATCCCATCAGTATTAGCTATAATTGTCTTCTTGTTGTATTTCCATGTACTCTTAAATGTATTACTTCTTGGTCTTCCAGGGCGCTTTTTCTCTTTTGGATTAAGTACTGTATCATTCACCATATCATTATTCACAATTTCTTCCTCAGGTGAATTATTTTCTTCCCCTTCTTTACACTCATTGGTGGCATGACTCTTCGGTTTGGCCTCAAGATCCTTTAATATCTCCAACTGTATGACTAATAGTTGTTTAATATCATTGAAAGAAATTTTTGATTTTACAGCCCTTTCCGCAACCTCGCTAAAAAGAATACTCAAGTTGTTATAACGATCACGCTCAACGGTGTTTTGCCAAAACCCAATATTAGCTTTGATGCTTGCGTGTGATCTTTTCACATCTTTTCTCCATCTTGTTTTGATGTATTTATCATGTATCAACTCAATGTCATGCCTGATTAACACATTAAGAGCATGTCTACATAGTATCCCTTCAAATTCAAACATAAGGAAACTACAAGAAACATCAGATTCATTTGAATGAAAAATCACATCAAAGTTCATCTATTTTTTAATCTTTTGCTTGTCAATCCCATCAATCCAAACACTCGCACGAGTAATATACTTAAATGTTCCAATAAGATCCTCTTCTTGTTTAACAATATCGCAATACATTTTTGAGGTTAACTCTTATTGAAACTCTTTGAACTTTGTCAAGGTATACAGTCCTTGCATATGTTTTTCCATTTCAAATAGTGTAGCAGTAGGAATCAGTTTCGAACACGTGCCTGCATCAGCTCTAGTCTCTTTCTCTACCTTATCCCTATTAGCACGTTCATATTGCTCTATAAATTGCTTCAAAGTTGTCTTCGGACCAAGGTATCCATCGAAAAATGAGTTCCTACTCTCGCTTCTTTGTGTAGATTGTATTCCAGCCCAAAAACAATCATTTATAAAACAAGGTACCCAACGATGTCTATCTTCGTATAAGTCTTTAAGCCATTCATGGTCATACAATTCGTACTTTTGTAACATCTCCCTCCATTTTGTTTCAAAATCTGATGGATACTGAGAATTATAGACAACCTTTTTCATTGTAAACGTAATGCGCGAATAATTACTATGACTTTTAAACTTCTCCGGTAATTTTTTCATAACATGCCATATGCACCATCTATGTATACTATTGGGGAAAACTATTTCTATAGCATTTTGCATAGCCTTCGCTTGATCAGTTATTATTGCAGGAGGAGCACATCCAGACATACAATCAAGCCATTGTTCAAATAACCATACAAAAGAATCGGTATCTTCATGTATAACCAACTCACATCCAAACAACACTGATTCTCCATGATGATTTACCCCTACAAATGGAGCAAAGGGCATATTGTACATGTTCACCAAGTATGTAGTATCAAATGAAATAACCTCGCCAAACTCTTTGTATTCTTCTCTACATCTACCATCTGCCCAAAATACACTTATCAAATGACCCATGTCGTCTACATCCACATTTGAATAAAATCCTGAATTTTGTGAACCCATCTTGGAAAAATACTTTAGAATCGCAACAACATCTCCTTCGCCCAATCGTGAACTTCGCAGCTTATCGATTAGATTTCTACAATCTTTCTGAGTACATGTCATATTCTCATGACCACCAAATCCATTTACGCATACATCATAGCTTTTGTTCAACCTTACACCTGATTGATCAAGGAGATCTACTTGATTTCTCACCCATGAATTAATGTAGTGGTTACAGCAAAAAAATCTAGCATTTTCCGGTTTTAATTTATGATTATGCTCCAAAACAATCTTGCTGATTACATAACCAACTAGATAATCTAACTGTATCACTAGCTTGGCTTGGAAACCGCATTTAATTGTTGCTTGAGGCTGTAATGGTTTCTCAAAGGTAGAATCACACTTACATGCTCGAGCACAGGTGAATATGTAGCTTCTTATGTCTCCTGTGACATTCTTCTTTAATGTGCTCTTCATCACCAGAAACCCGGTTTCTTTCCCCAAATGTCTTATAAAACTCCCAAGCATCATCTATACTTTTAAACCCCAAACCAACAGTAGGATTTATATTAGGTTCAACTCCATAAACATCGATGCAATCTGACTCTGTAGGAATTTCATCCTACATGAACAAAAAGAAGTTAGATATCAATAGTTAAAAAAAAACATTTAGTATGTGTGGCTTTTTATCGAACAAGTCTTAGGCATGGATTTTTTATACAATATGTTTTTGATTCATTTAGAAAACAACATTTCTTCTATAAAATCCATCCTATCTCATTATAATCTAACCCCCAAGAACATATCTAAATTGCATGATCTCATTTATAAACGTTTACCTTATCGTTTGTACTTGGAGATTTTTCTTCTACTATTTCCGATAGATGCATCTTTAACAAAATTTAGAGATAAAATCCAAAGCCAATCGGTTCTTCTTTCTTCATAACTCAGGGAGAAAGAACATAAAAGAGATTTTGTTGCAGCAGGTTTAAGAAAATCTATAAGATTAAAATTATAATACATATTTTCGAAATTCAAAATTTTAGTTTCCCGCCTAAATTTCAGTCAAAGCTTTTATGTGACGTGTATTTGGAAGTTAAGACGATTTTATTGCCACATGGGCTTGACACATAAGGCGGGAGGAGAATGGGGAGGATAAAAGGGTGGAGAATAGCATTTCCGGAAAAAAAGCGAAACAAATAATACGAATTCTAATTTATAAAAGAAAATCTCAATACATTTCCATATTTATTTATTTTTTGAAGCAATGCATTTCCATATGAACGTAGAAGTAATTATAGTCGGAATTTTTTTTTTATAGTCGGATTCTTTTTTAACTAATGATATATAAGAAGATAATATATCATTCTGGACATTAGGGTATAACCAAGAGAAGTCTTACCATTGCCACCATGACCAGCATGTTTATCATAAAAGAGTTCAACGCTGTAGATATCGAAAAGAAAGTGTTTCATTTAAGTTACGATACAGTCCGCAGTTTGATTTTGGAAAAAACTGGTGATAACTTGAGAGGTAAAAAGCGGCTTCAAATCGATTTGAAGTATAACAATGAAGTCTATCACTTGGTTTTATTATGTTTCACAAGTACGACCGATTATGTTGTTGTATTTTTTAACCACTTAGTCGATGGATTAAATCTAGTCGCTGGTGATGTGATTTATTTCGAGCACCAAAGTGGACGTTCGTTTAACTTGAGGCTTCGGAGAAGAGAGTGCTAAACAATAAAAAAACACCCGAAGGCGCTAGTACTTGATTTATTATCATCAGTAAAAAGTAGAACGTGTTTATTAACAGTCAGTTTATTTATGTTGTTTTTCTATTTGATTAAGCAGAAAGAAATTGATTTATTTTGTAATTTTATTTTTTTGGAACCGCATAAAGTTAATTTACTTAATAAAAATTTCACTAGTTGATAAAAAAAACCTATTGCATAGTGAATGATTTCCAGGTGAAGAGCATTTTATCTACGAGAATTTGTCGATGTGTTCCTTAGAGCATGGTTAAGCCAAGGGTGGAAAAATGAATTTCCACCTAATGAAAATTTGACGGAAACTGAATATTCGATCGATGTATTTTATTTTAGCAGAAACTAAAACTCCTTGGCCAAAACTATCTTCGTTTTTTTTTTTTTTTTGATTGACGGAAAAAGACTTTCATTAACTAGCAAATATAGTATAAAAAAAAATCTATAAGTTCATAGTTGTCAAAAACATTAGAATTGATGCTAATTTTTTGAATTTTTTGATTAAATTGAGAAGACTTGTGTTGAAGGTTTTTAATCCTTGCTTCCTTGGCAATGTAGTCAGCAACAGTATTGTACCTTCGAGCGACATATTTTACCTGGGCTTGAGGGAGATCCCTCAAAATTTTCCGAGCTTCCTGTAAAGTATTTTCAGCTTCCTAAGAGTTATCCGCCAGAGGTTTGGAATCGGTGACTATCGAGACGCTTGATAATATATTACTCCCACCGTTTCAGAAAGATAGTCCGCTTTAACTTTGTCAAAATATTAAGGAGGCCATAGTATTTTACTTACCTTTTTTTTATTTATTTTTGAAGCATGATTTTACTTGACTATGTCCTTAGTTAGAATAGTTACTTACCTATTTTATTTTAGTAATAATGTTAGTAATAAAAGAATGCGTAATTAGGGGATATGAAAACTAATTGGGGGATATAGCTACAAGACAAAATAGGAGTCCCAATAGCAATTCTGGGTCACCCCTTATGTAATTATTTTTTTAATTCCTAATCTACCCCTCACTAATTAGGTTTAGTGGTTAATAATAATTAGTAAAAATCTTAAGTATTTGGGGGATAGATTAGTGTGTATTTTTATTTGTGTTTGGGTGAGAGTAGAAGGAGGGGAAAAAATATTTGAGAGGATTTTTTTTTTTTTTTAAAATGGAAGATGATTGTGATGAGAGAATTACTGCTAATAAGAGGTTGAAAAATTGTTTTTTTTTCTTTGAATCCACCATTGTTGCAGCTGAAAAAGCTTGGTGCCGGCATGGTATTCAACCAAAAACCCATGCCGGAAATTGTTGGAAATGTTCATAAATTGTTTGCCACTATCTCGTTACGATTTTTTTTCTGGTTTTGATCTTCAGAATGTTGATTTTTTTTTTCTGGTTTTGAACAGGTACCGGCATGGTAATCTAGTTTTCGAGCATGCCGCTACTTGTTCCGGCATAGTATTTTGCTTAAATTTCTATGCCGAAACAGGATGAAAAGTATCCATAATGTTGATTTTTTTTTCACTTGACTACCGGCATTGATAGGAAATTCTCGAGCATGCCGGTATCATGTTCCGGCATATGGTCTTCATCAATTCCGGCATGGTCTTCATCAATTCCGTTTTGAATTTTTTCTGGTATTAATCAGTCCACTGCCGGCATGGTCATTTGATATGAATACCATGACGGTATTGTTTTCCGGAATAGCATGTTGCTTTATTTTCTATGCCGTAAAACAATACCGGCATGATCTTCATATCAACTGACCATGCCGGCAGTGGACTGATTAAAACCAGAAAAATTCAAAACGGAAGTGATGAAGACCATCCCGGAATCGATGAAGATCATATTCCGGAACATGATACCGGCATGGTCTTCATCAATTCCGGCATGGTCATCATCACTTTCAGCATGATCTTCATCACTTCCGAATAAAAAAAAAATTCGTTTCCAAAGTGAGGAGAAGAGAATTTGATATAGAGTGGGGAGAGTTTAGAATTTGAAAGGGAATGGGGAATATTTGGGTTTCAAATCTCTACCCCTAAATAAGATTAATAAGAAGTGGAGATGGAAATGGGGGATATGATTTTGTTTTTTGATTTTAAGTTTTTGATTTTTATTTTGTGGGAAGGGTATTTTAGTATTTTCATAACCAAAAATAACCCCTTAACACATACCATGGGTTGGGGGAAGTAATTCATATCCCCCAATTAGTTTTCATATCCCCCAATTACGCGTTCTAATAAAAACCACCTAAAATTGTTAGGAGGATTATAAATACGAAATATAAAAGAAAAATTAAAACATATCAAATTTATGGAGTATAAACTTTATATGGAATTTAATTGTTGGATCCAAATATATTTTCCCTTAAAAGGAACGAAGAATATATTTGTTTCCTTAATTATATAGATTTCTTTAATATCTTAGATTGTGTCCTGCAAAAAATAAATTTATGAATATAAAATTTTTAAGGGTATATTAGAGAGTTCATTGGGAAAATATGACTATAAACAGAAGCTGGACATAATTTTGAAACAGACGAAAATGGAATAGAGATGGTCTTTTTGAAACAGAGGGAGTATCTTTTAACCAAATAACAACTTTTAGTAAAGATTTTGATTCTGCTTGTAAAGCTGATATTTGCATAAACATCTCATGATCTACTGAGTATAGCATAAATGCATATCCCATCATCGAATCTTCTTTCTTGAAGGAGGCATTGATAAAAATAATCCATTCTGTATTTAGTTTAGACCAATTTTGGAAAATTGGACTAGTTTTTTGGGACGATAAAGTCTTCCGGGTATTTGTCGATGGTGTGGAGTTTAGAAAACTAGTGACAAGTAAAATTACGACACTAGTACGGGTATTTGTCGACTGGTTTTATTTTCTCGAAATTTTTCGAGCATCTATATTTCCATATGAACCAGAGTATGGTGGATATTTTGCCCGTACTATAATTCAGGTTTGGTTCCATAATCCACCATTTAACCCAAGATATGATTGGGCATGTACTGTCACTTGAGATTATGCTCCCGAGGGATATGCCAAACCAAATATCTCTTGCGAATGTGTATTCCTTAAATAAGTGTTGTTTCGTCTTCTGAGCTTGATTATTACACATTTCGCATCTCGTATCAATATCTTGGTTGTGTGCTCCCAATCTTGCAGATGCTGGTAGAGCTTTTTGAGTCAGTTTCCATATGAAAAGTTTTATTCATGGGATTGCTTGAATTTTCCAAATTTTGACCCATGGAAAGTCTGACTGGATGGTATTATCTTGATCTTGCTTATCTAGGAAATTATAAATGTTCTTAACCAAAAATATTCCCGATTGATGATGCCCTCACCTGATGATGTCTTTTTCATGTCTTCTTGGAAGAATAGCTTGGATTTTTTTCCTATCCTCTGGGTTAAAAAAATTGTTTATTTTTTCTCGATTCTAGTTGTTTTGCTCAGGTATCAACTCTTGAACCATTTTTAGAGATGGGTCTTGTAAATTCGGTGGTTGTTGTAAAATATCCAAATTAGGAATCCATCTTTCCTCCCAAATCTTAACTGATTCTCTATTTTTTACTTTCCAAACGTGATTTCCTTTTATTAGTCATGAAGTATCTCTTTGAGAATTGCATTATGATCCCGCTATTTTTCGTACCTTTGCCAATTTATGTTGACAAAAATGGAGAGAATTATTGTGTAGTTCACACTACATATTCATATGATTTACGGATCATTATGTAAGGGGGAGTGGTTTTCATTGTGAGATGAAGTATTTACTAAGGGCGAGTGATACATATCACCGTAATATTATTGTCAAAGTTGTGATACAATTAAACTTTGATGTTGTGTAATAATACTATGACACTGTATAACAATAATTGAGAACATTTATTTTCTTATTGTTTTGGCTACGGATCTTCAACAACTATAATGATGAGTTGAACATGTTCAGAATCACTGGAGTACTTGGAGTGACGAAGAATTCAAGGAATGTTGAAGAACCAAGGAAATCAAGCATTTGGATGAGAAGCTAAAAAGTTTATTTATTTTGTAATTTATTTGTATTGATAGTTTTGTCACTAAAATTGACAAAGGGGAGATTGTTAGAGCACTTCCCGGTCGAACTCGCAAGCGTTGTTATCTCAAGCTTGTTTGTCAAGTTTAGTTGTCAAAACTATAAGTCTTGATTTATAGTCTACTTGTAGCTATGTCTCGGATTACGATAGAAAGTGTAGTTGAGCTTTAGACTTCACGACGTTCATTGAATGAAGACGAAGAACTACTAAGGGGATCTTGTGGAACTTCATCAACAAAAGGTATGTGGAGACTTGAACTCATCTATTACTTAGAAGTCTATTTCTATTATATCTCCTATTGAGACAAAGGTCGTATATCTATATAGACTTTACATTATACACATTTGATATTTCGAACTGAGTTTAACTCACTTATATCTTTCTCGAAATATGTGTTGGAAAGATTTTTTATTTAACTACATTCATCATTATTCTTGACGAAAGTCAAAAGATGATCATGTGAAAATCACCTTGTAACATCTTACATGATTTGTGTGAGACAGTCATTTGATGTAGGCTCAGAATATTCCGTATTGATCATTCAATCACTTGAAAATTTCTTATAAGCTAATAGTGTGTGTGAGATAGATATTGTCGTCTTCTAAGAATGTTTCAATGATTGAAATGGGAGTTAAGATCTAAAACCCATGTCCAGATACATTACACTTTGTGTACTTAGTGTACGAACTGTTTTGTCGGAATTCAGGACCAGAAGTTTCCATACTCATTCACAAACTTATTCAACTGTTTAAGTCAGGGTCCTTAAGTTTGCATACCCATTCACAAACTTATATAACAGTTCAAGTCCGGGAACCAAGTTTGCGTACCCGTTCACAAATGGTTTCAACTGAGTTCGGTACAGAGCTAAAGTTTGCATACCCATTTGAAAATTGTCGTCCTGTGACCAATGTCCGGAACTTAAATTTGTGTACCCGTTCGCAAACTTAAGTGGTTCAAGTTCTTAAATCGGATAAGTATGATTTCATACTCATGAACAAATACATTTATAAATTAAGGAATGGAATCTTTGCAAACCGTGGCTAGATTGTTCATGAACTGATTCTTTTGAATCAATCTGATTTTTATTCAATTATGTCTTGTATACTTTTATGATAATATAAACAATTGAACAACTTTATGAGTAACACAATTAGATTCATTTGATTATCAATTGATCTAGAAGTGTTAAGATAAATTAACATGGTTAAGAGAAAAGTGTTCATATGGCTAACTTTGGTTTACTATTATTGAGTCAATTCAATATACACGTTTAGGTACGGTTACCCATATCTAAACGAAAGTATATTTCATTTGTGTGTAACAAGCTAAGACCATCTAACGGTGGAAAGATATTAGCTTGAATCTTAAATTAGGTTTCATTTAACTGTGAATATTGATTGCTTTGTTCCAAAGTTATCAAACCCTGATCTGAAGACTATATAAGGGAGAACTTTAGCAACTGGGAAACCTAATACCCACACCTCTTGTGTATACTAGTTGCGACTAGAGTCGATTCTCCTTTAACCTAGATTTTTCCTAAAACCATTATAGGTTAACGAATTAAAGACTTCATTAGGATTCTGAAGCCAGACCCAACTATTTTCTCTGCAGTTGCGTGTTCTGATCTTACTTTGTTCTATCGTATCGAGTACTATCTTCTCTAAGATTTGCTCGAGATTTATCTCCGATAGGTAAGATATAAAAAGTAATCACAAAGATCTTTGTCTCATTCTTTGTGATTCCACAATAACATTTTCTACTACCATATAGTTAAGTTATTGTGAGGTGATTGATATTACTAGGATTTTCTTCGGGAATATAAGACCGGTGTATCAATTGGTTCATGTTCACCTTGATTTATCGAAATATGGAACAAATACTTGTAGGTATTTATATGGGAGACATATTTATCTATTCAATAGACTTTTCTGTGTGAGACATATTTGTTTATCAAGTCTTTGACTTTGGGTCGTAATAACTCTTAGTTATGGGTGACATCAGCTAAGGGAATCAAGTGCGTAGAGTCCTTCTGGGATTCAGAGGCGTAAGGAACGCGACTGTACCTTAATTAGTGTGAGATTGGTTAGGGATCAACTATAGAGGCTTAATACAGTGTGGTGTTAAAATCTGGACTAGGTCCTGGGGTTTTTCTGCATTTGCGGTTTCATTGTTAACAAAACTTCTGGTGTCTGTGTTATTTATTTTTCGCATATATATATTTCTTTATATAATTAAAATATCACAGGTTGTAAAAATTTCAATCAATTGGTAAATCCAACCTCTGGTTGCTGATTGAAATTGATTGAGTCTTTGGTACCGTTTAAGTTGTTTCTCATAATAATCAGGCTCACGGATTTATATCTGTTTGATTTGCTGATTACATTGAAAAACAGAGATATAACTCTTGGATATATTTTCCTTGATTGAGTCTGACTGTGTAGTTGATTCTCTTGGAATTATATTGGAGTTAGTTCATACATATTGTCGAAACGAAATATTAGGTGTGGTTGTTAGACCCCCTCTTTTTCAAGCTCCACCCCAATCCGACTCTGAGTAAGTAGTAAGAGTATGATAGTTTCCATCTAACAAACTTATACCAGAACCAACAATCCCGTTAACATAATGTAAAATACGCTTAACCAATTACAAATTGGATGACGTAGGATCATGCATAAACTGAGAGACATAATTAACAACAAAGCATAAGTCAGGTCTGGTGAGTGTGAGAGATTTCAAACCTCCACCTAGGCTTTTGTAGAAAGTAACATCATCAAGAGGATCACCATTGTATAAAGATAGTATTGGTCATGTAGCCACAAGGATACTAGCATGAGCACATGTAAGCATGTCATCTTTTGCCAAAAATTGTAGATCATATTTCTGTTGTGTGAGAATGATAAAAGTGGAATACATGCTGTATTCGATACTAGGGATGTAATGTAGTGGACCCAACTCTTTCATAGAGAATTCTTGATGCAGAATGGCCACAAGATAATCAATTAAAACTGGAGATGAGCCAGTGAGAATAATATCATCCATATACAACAGAAGAAACACTTGCTGCTTGCCAGAAGAATATTAAAACAAAGAGTGATCACAAACTGACTTATGAAAGCCATGTTTTTTAAGAAATTTGCTAAATCTTTCAAATCAAGATCTGGGAGCTTGTTTCAAACCATACAGGGATTTTCTAAGATGATATACATGAGTAGGCTTTTGTTCATCTATAAATACCTTAAGTTGAGCCATATATACACATTCTCCTTGAGAAAACCATGAAGAAATGCATTGGATACATCCAATTGCCTGATATCCCAACCATTTGTGACTACAATGGTTAACACACATCTAATTT